>JAECWM010000252.1:0-37500 GCA_018150695.1 Drosophila oshimai | reverse complement strand
GCGCTTACCAGCCGATGTGTCACCCAAGCCGATCCTGTGCCTTTAATATTTCGGTCAGTCTAAAAAGGGTCTTCTAAAAAAAAATAAAAAGTTTCATTCATTTTTTAAAATTAAATTTGAATTAAGAAGTATTAAATTAATGTGCTTACAGTTAAAATGTTTCGTTAAGGTTCTGGTTGTTAGAATTTATGTTCTTAACACAGTTATAAAATTCTTCTATATTAGATCTCGCCCCAATAAAAGCTCAACGCTAATTATTTCAAGTTTTCTGTATGAAATCAAACTAAAAAACGAGTTTCAGCCTGTTATTGGACAGATGTTTTCAAGGGGTTAAGCAGTAGCGTTTCCTCCTCACAGGGCGACCAGCGATCGACGACTGAGCTTTCGCATAAAATCAGACATTTACAACCCCAAAACGAGTCAAGTCATGCAGCTGGGCTTTTGTGATTTATGCTCACCCCCTAGCCACCACCCGTAGCCACCGCCCTCCGAGGGGTGTTACTTTTGACACGAAGCCGGACGGATGTTGTTCAGTGCTGGATTTATTTCTGAATAGTTTTTAGAACACTTTTTGAGAGAGAGAAGGGCGGAAGGAAGTGTGGCAAAGCGAAAGCTTGATGCCCGTAATTCTAACAAATAAACCCTAAAAATTGCCCAGCAATTAAAAAATTATTGCTTGCTATTAGCACTCATTTAGCATTGACACTTTTTCCCATTATGCACAAATGTGCTAAAAACAACAATCAATAAGAGATGAACAGCAACAAGTTTTTAGAAGAATGCAGTTCAATTAATAGAGACATTGTGTATCTGGGAAACGTGTCAAACTAATAAATTTACATAAACGATATACAAATGAAAACAAATTCTCTATCTTGAGTGGGTGCAAGGGCAATAAGCAAGCCGACGGTAATCAATGATCTAGACAGATCTGATAGAGTCCGATTCCGACTTTACAAACCACAATTTGTCACCGTTTGCATCATGGCCATTATAATATCCTCTCAATTGGGATGCACGACTGGCAATTTGGGATTAATCAAGAAATCTTCACACTTCAAAATTGTTTAGCCAATTGTATAACAATTGACGAGGAGACAACGACAGATTGAGATCACAGCGAACACTTAGGGGTAGTACGCAAACATAAATTGCTTAGGGTAGTGAACAAGTGACAGAGACTTATTTAATGAAACAAAAAAAGTTAAAGTACTCTTAAGTTTTCATCTTGGTTTTTGGAATTAATCTTTATTGTGAAAGTAAGTTGAAAAAATTCTGCTCGGTTAAAGTGAGCTTGACGTCAAACGACAAAAAAATAACTCATATTTCTAAAGAACGCAGTATTTTTTTGTACGTTCAATTCAAAAATAGTAAGGGTAAAATGTTTTTAGCTGAGGTAAAAAAAAGAGGTAAAAAAGAAAACAGTGTAGGATAAAATATTCAAAATACAAATTAATCAAAACTATTATTTTTTGATGCAGTTGAATGCCTGTCACCTCTTGCAACACTTCACTCTCCACAATGAGCAGTGAGCTCAGTGATCAGTGGAATCACAATTGTCTGGGTGCTCTGGGCGCAATGATAATGGCATTATATGTCCGACATTCTCGGTTTGGTCAGTGGTGGGTATCTGCGGTTCACCTAATTGATGTAACTATAGAAAGGGACAGTACAGAAACTGAAACCGATTCTGGGTGTAAGATTGGCATGCGCCTGGTCGTTGGTTGGGTGATATCGGTTGACAGGTGGGGAAGTCGGGTGGGTATTCCACTGATATGGATACCTTTCCTAAAATCACACTTGAAAATGTCTACAACAGGCACTCGTAGAGCAAAACTGGGTATATTGAATTTGATGAAAAGTGTTTGCTAGGTAGAAGGAAGCGTAGTAGACCCTATATACTTTTATATTTATGCTCAGCATCTGCCTGTCTGTTTTGACATTTGTTTAGTTTGTTTTAAGTTTTGAATTGGTTCTAAAAATGTTTAATCTATTCCAATCTCTGTTCACCAATTGCAACTGAGTTTGACGAATCTCAAAAAGTAGTTAATGAGTGCAGTGCACCATGTCAAAGCGTTCAAATAGTATTCCACTTTTTAATTAAGCTGCGTGCGAACTTGAATGCACAGATAAGACATTAATTTAGTAAATAAAGCAGATCTTTAGAGTGCACGTGGAATGCTTTTGCACTTGCACTAAGCTAAATGAATTTATTTACTAAGCCGCGTTTGAATTTAATTGAATTGTCTTTGTATACATTTTCTATTTCTGGCCGTGAATGAATTTGTTTACGTTCAGGCGTATGCACAAATGGCTATCGATGTAAATATGTGTAATTTGTTAAAATTGTGTCGCACTTGCCTTTGAATTTCAATTGCAGCGGAAGTTTCATTAATCAGTGGGCGTTTTTGTCATTCAAGTTCATTGAAAAAAGGATGGTTTTCAGACATAGCGGAAGTTAATCATAATTTACTGGAAATGTAACGCCCATATTATTATTATTAACAACATGATCATGAACTTTTCTATTAGCGAGTCTCTAATTTCGATGGTTTGTTACAAATTTGGTTTCCATAAATGTGGGTACCTACAACCTGATGTTTTAAATTTCAGAAATAAATTCTTGGTATTTATGAAAGTCATCTCTTTGCCATTTTTGATTGGCAGACAGTTTACATGATCGCAAATGCTGAACAAGTTCATTGTTGTTGATAGTCAAATACAAATATATTTCCAGAGATGCATACTAATTAATGCGGTACTATGACTTATATAACTTTTAATACCCAGCTAATTAATGCAATGCAAACTGAATTCAGAGCCCATGTTCGAGGGGCAGCAAATTCATTGTCAATGCAAATTGATTTGCATTTTGCGGGGGATGGCGTTAGGAGGTAGGGTTGACCCACCCACAGGTCTTTGATGTGAGGAAAGTTATTCTGGGGGGAACCAGTTTAAGCTGAGCTGAACCTAACTGAAAATCTATACAATGTTCGTGTAATAAAAGCCAGTTAAAGCTGATCTTAGCCCAACTGAAAATCTTGCAATGTTAGTGTAATAAAAGTTATTAACACCATTTATTAGGTAGCTGATTTTTATGGATTTATTGACAATTCTATTGAAAAATTGTATAAACTTAATTTTACTCTTAAACATTTCATTATGTGGACATTGGAATGTTTAACGTTGATATGAAAACGTAACGAAAAATATGATTTTGAATTAACTACTTAGAAATAATTTTATAGACAGTGTGTATGTACATGTACATGTACAGAAACAAAAGCAATGATAAAGGTCTTAGTTGCTCAAGTTATTTTGGAATGTGCCCTAACTTAAATGTTTAGTAAGAATATTAACTATACCTATAAAAACAAGCATGACGCTATAATCTCGACTCATCCGACGGCCTTTGTAGCTTTAATCTATATACTTTACATGTCTAACTATCTCAAAACGGTAGCAAAGCGTTTCCATCAAGTTTAGTTCCGCAAAACGAAAAGAGTTAAAAACGCAACCACCACGAAATTCGATATAATCACAAAAATAAAAGTTAAAATCAAACTGATTTATTCGCGATTAGAGCTGGCTATGATTAAGGTTTTTTTTACACTTTGTCCACGCGACGTTTCATAAAAACTTTTTATTTCTGTGAGAAAATATTGGCAATGCGCGACGAAAATTCTAAGAACCAGTGAATTATATTTTGTCAATATATAATACATGCAAAAAAATTTACTTATCCCCTCAAAAATTAGGTGTTTACATGTCACACTCTTTCCTTATTTTCTCAGTATTATGCCGACAGAGAAGATAAAGCTATTTCGGTGAACCAAGAAAATAAAATGCAGTGTGCGCTAAAAATAATTAAAAAAGAAAGTGGTAACAGTCTGACAGGCCTTCGTCTCTGCTAAAATGGGTGGGCTTTCTGTCAAGGTTATTCGGGCGGTTGTTCAGTATCTTATCAGCGCTACAAATCGGAAAATATTCACGCTTCTCTCACAAGTCTCAAGAAGAGTAAATCGATAAGATGACAAGTAAATAAATTAAAAACAAAATGGGTTTACCGACAGACTTATATACTTTTAAATCGTCAACTTACAACTAATTCTTTTGTATTGCGTTCTCAAGTAAACAGTTAATCATTTTTAATATGTTTTTAAATCTGTAGGTACTGGGTCGTTAATTTAAATCCTTATAAAAAAATTCCCAAACCGTACCAAACTAATATAGCAAATAATAAATACTTGATCAATTTGGTACGGTCTATTCAATTTTGTTTAAGTAACAAAAGCCAATTTTTTTTTTCTTGCTCACAGGGTAGCGGTTCAACTGCAACGTTGGGCCGCCAAAAAAAATGTAGCATCCTAGCAACGGACACTCACTCGGAAGCGAATTCAAATATTAAAAGTTTTTACATAAGGAGCTTAAATGTGTCCCTTAAAGGATTTTAATTGTAAAGAATATTTTATGTAAAAATGTATCACAGCACAGAATGCATTAAATGCAAGATTCAGTTTTAATTTCTCCTTCAATTGAATTGTCTGTTGATGACTGTTTTAGTAGCAACTATCTACGGCGTCTTTGGATGCAAGTTTTAGTAGTATTGATTTGCGGTAGCAATTGTCCGAACACTTACAATTAAAAGTATTCACATGTGCCTCAGGATGGGTAATAATGCCCGACGTATATATATTAAATCCCTTCAGGCACGAGCCCAAAACGATTGGGAAAGGATTGGAGAAACGCGTTGTCCCGAGCACGCGGCGATATAGCAACTGAGTGATCAGGCAGCGATCCCACACACCGATTCCGATTCCGATCTGGTCTGGTCGGCTCTGCTTGCAGCGGCAGTAGAACCTGACTCGTCGGTTTGTAAAACAGTACTAGAAACTAAATCGAAATCAAATTCGAAATATAGCCAGCTGCCGCGCAAATTACTCAGTGGCAGCGACGTCGACGTGCATCAGACTAGCGGGTGTGTGTTGTTCTGGGGGGTTGACTTTCATTCATCAAAAGCTGCAGCTTCTGCCGACTGCGCTGCTTTCTCGTAACACATACGCAGCGTTGGCCGCGTAATTTGTCGCGCCTTGTTTCGCTTTCCTTTACTACGAGGAGTGCAGTGAAAGGAGCTCATTATAGTAGTTTGGTGTCTTGGTAGCCCCTTTCGAATACTTCCTCCTCATCAGTTGCTGCATTGTGTGCGAGCTGCACTGATCATCCTTGCATTGTGGCTAATGGCAATCAGTGGATTTTCTGGCTGCCTCAAGGCCTTTCTCTGAGCTAGAAAAAAGAAGGAAACTGTTTAAATCTGGTTTACTATTATGTCACAAAAAACTCACCCGATAAGTGGGTCAAGTTTGTGCACTACCCAATCCCAATTACAGCTCATAATGCCAAAGATCGTGACAAACCACCCCAAAAAAGTACGAACAATGGCCATAGCCATGGACTACTTGAACTTGATTGAGGGAATCCAGGAATCTAAGGGAACTTGCAAGAAAGTGGAATCAAGTCCTAAGCTGACCCAAAGAATGTTAGTCGAGCGTTTCCGGTTTCATATTCGTACCGTAATAAATATCAGTAGCAGAAATAAAGTAATAAAAATCAGCATCATCATCACAGCTGCAGCTGCCTTTGATCTGCTTCAATTCGATTTGCCTTGGGGGCCAGTTCCAGTTCCATGCTGGTGGGAAATGAGTGTGGTGTGCTCTAACTGCGGAAGAGCAGGCCGGAGGATGGGATGCTGATGCTGCTAAGTGGCTCACAGTTGACAGCGTTTGCCGTAGTCCGTAGTCCCTAAACGTGGTGCGATCTCCCCAGCCCACTTGCTCAGCCCCTTTCGGATGGGTCACCGCTTTCTCATGTGGAGAGGTGAGCTTCTGCCATGGGCACAACACACACATTCGGACCGGAACTGTCGATCTTCATTTTTGACACTGGAATTTTCAGAAATCCCACACAAGCTCAAAATGTTGAGGTTGGAAATTGCACACCAATCGTGTTGCTATGTTCTGATATATAAATAACTAAATAATTAGATACTTGTCGGTGTTGGTGGACCCAAGTTAATTAACAAAGTGCTTCGTAATGAGGATGAGCCTTTGGAGGGGGCTCAAGAAATGATCGAGTCAGAAACCAGCTTGGAAATTCTGCGTTCAAAAAAAAAAAATATTGTAGAAAAATCAATATTAAGTAAGGGTATGTTTACATATTAACTGAATAACAAATATTAGTTCAAAATATCTACAAACATGGTCTTGACAAATTTGTTTATAATTTTTTTTTTTTTGTTATTTGTCCCACTTAATGCTTAATTTCTAAAATGTATACATACTTCCCTTTTATTTATATGAGTCCGGTTAACCAATACCTCCTGAGTTAAACCTATTCCATTGAAATTCCTGAAAACAATAATTTGTATTAACCGTACTGTAACACTTAAGTATCCAACAATGCTTACCAATCTTAGAATTCCTCTGTGAACAACACACATTACATTTTGCAATAATAAACAATCCCAAGATTTAATAACTAAAACATTCAGATTTGATCGATTTGGGAAAACTTTAAGCAATCAACGCCTTAAGCTTCTCCATACATTAAACATATTTATTTTAAGTTCATTATATTATGTGTAAACATATGTATTATTGATTAAGAATTTCAAGATCACAAATCAGATTTCATTTAAGCTTATAAAAGTGAGCAAATTCTTCTTTCGCTTCCGTTTCGAAATGGCAACATAAAATATGGTAAATTTAGTGGGAGGGCGAGGAGGAATGATGCTCTGCTCCCGGGACTAAAGTGTATGGAATTGGCAAACTTAGTTTAAGCTCTAGGTGCTTTATACTTATAGGTGGGGAGGTAAGGACAGTTGATAGCGTACATAGAACATGGTTAAAAGAGCATTAAATAGTAGATTCTACAGCGATTCGTGTGAGTACCTATGATGTTGTTGTTGTTGTTGTTTGTGCAACAGTTGGTTTTCGCAGCAACCACCACCATTACCAATACCAACAGAATATCGGTGGCAGCTGCCGGATGAGCATATGTGTGTGTACATAGGTAGGTATGTGTATCTGTGAGGGACCCTGCTGCAATTGTTGTTTTGATCGCCTAATCCGTTTTGGGGCGCCTAAAAAGCAGGATGTGGGGCTCCGGTTTGTGGATCATGTAGTGGATCCATCCCCTGGACTGTTGGACTCCAATCGACCTCCACTCGGCCTCCGACATCAGATGGGTCTTGGGCACCATTTTCACCAGCTCCTTTGGCAAAACCACATGTCTGGGGAAGGGGAAGAGGGGATTTACAGTTGCCTCCACTCTTTGATCACATATTAACATTGCACCTACCTGTACTCAAACTGCTCGTCGTAGTATTTGTCCGAGTAGTAAATGTCCTTGCTCATCGTGCCTGTGCCTGGTGTTTCCCGGAATTCTGGATGTACGGGAATGCGGTGCGTGATGTGCGGGTGAGATGTGCGAAATTTGGCGTCTCTTTTTGACCGGCAAAGGCGGCTTTTTTCTAGATGTCTCTTCCAGCTCCCAGGAATACTGCTTGGCTTAAAATCACTGCAACGGCTTCTTTGGCTTGTGTTTACGGTCTTTTATCACTCAAATTTGCTCAACTTTACGTTTATAATTATTTTAAATCCAAAAAAGAGACGCGGAAATATGACCGTTTTTAAAATTTTTATTATTCCTTCACGGGAGTCACACGCACTCAACGCAAATATGAGTAAGTTGCAACCCTGTTTTAAAGTGCGGTAGTTAAACGCAATCACAATTGGAGAATATAATAATATTCTCAGGCTTTTACCTTTCACCTTTTGTAATAAGCAACCTTAATAAAACGCGTCACTTTTGTTGGTTGGCTTTTTTAGTTTATATTTAGCGTGGTTCTGAGTAAATTAGTTTATCGAAATTGCAGCCCTGATTAAAATAAATCGGTGGCCTACTGCAAACGCAATTGGAGACATACGTTAAAAAAGCAAAAGAGGACGTAACGTTGGTAAAATTAGGTAAAGTTCGGTTTATTATTAATTTTATTTATTAAACTTCCATTTACAAATGACCGTTTATAATTTAATTTTAATCCAAAAAAAGTGACGCGGTAATACGACCGTTTTGAAAGTTCATGGATTTTTTAGGTTCTTACAATCGCGGCATTAGCGACAAAGTCAATCTGGACAGAACCCCTGGTTTGAAACTCCGGTAAAGTGTTACAGTTGTTGTCCAACACTGCTAGGCAGTTTGAATTGGGAATTCTAACCGTAGACTGGTTTTGGGGATGGTTTTGAACGAACTTCGGAAGAAAACCGATGGTGCTTTCGAACTTATTGTTCGGACCAATGAAAGTCAGGTTTGACTTCCTGTTTTTATTCGATATATTTGGCTACTTTCCAATAAATTCAAGCGAGTTTTTCTGTTTTTTATTGCAACGAAACGCAAATAATTAAACAGAACCATGGAATAAAAAAATTTTAAGGGACATTATTCAAAATTTTTTATTATTTTTTTTTTTAACCTTAAATGGTCCTTTTTCTTTTAAATTTAAGAATTATGTCCTATTTTACATAAAGCGTAGAGGTGTTTGGACATATGTTAACATTTCATGATGTATCTGAATAATCAAATCATATATCAAATTTTAATTAAAAAAAAAGGTAATTATAATAGGTATTTTAACAATTTTCGTCCTAAAATGTAAGCGTAAAACCCCATTTTTTACCCTTGGAACCTGTAACCGTTACGGTCCCTGGTTGAAACCAAAACTGCTCTTGCGCAAAAATAAATACAACCAAATGGGCTCCAATTTGACCACTTGGAAAGTTTCCCACACAAACTTAGAGCAAGTGCCAAACATAAATACTCGCGTCAAATTGTCTGACCATTACGCCCCCCTGTCTGCGTGGAAAACCTTAAAAGGTTGCGCAGACCCATAAATTCAGCAGAATTTTCGCAACGGAAAGCAGAGGCGTTGGAACTCAGGTCGTGCGAAATCTCACATAAATTTCGCGGTGCCGACAACCCAAAATGCAAACCAGGAAAACGAAGAGGCATGGATTGCAGGCAATGCATTTGGTCAACAGAGGGAACAGTTAATGGTTGCGCTCGTAGTACTGCGACGGAATGAAGACCCAGTTTTTGGCCAAGTCGTTGATAGCCTCCTTCATCAATCGGGACAATATCTCTAGTATGTGGCTGGAAGAGAGGGGTGAAATAAATACATTTTTTAGAATTTTACATGGCTAAAGTGTTTTTCAATTATTAAGGAATGAAGCTAAATAAAACAAAAAGCTTACTTGCGATCGATATCCTTTAAAGGGTCCTCCGGTGCGGGTTCCTCTTCTGACGATATCACCTGCTCGTAGGTCTTCACCACCTTCTGCCGCTTCCGTTCCGAACTGATGCGCATGAACTTGGACTTGCTAAGGTACTTCCAGAACAGCTTCTCGAATATTGTGATCCGCTGGTCGATGGCCATGCTGAGTTCGATCACCTCGTTGGAGTTGAGCCTGCTCTTGGCCATCAGCCGGGTGATCAGCTCCCTCCGCTCTGCCTCTTTGCGCTGCTCTTCGGTTAATGGAGGTGGTGTGGGAGGAGGACCATCTCCCCCAGCTCCAGCTTCAGTTAATGAATCCCCTGCAGTTCCAGGACCAAACTGGGCGCAGGGTTCCAAACCGGCCGTGGGATCAATTCTGTCGCCGGGCTCCGAGTCCTCGGTGGTGTCCATGGCGGGCCTTAATTTGGCACGGATGTTCAGGTGCAGATAGACGTGCTCCAGGTAGCTATCCTCCTTCCACTTGGGGTCGTCTATGGACTCCACCTCCTCCAGTTCCTGCTTGGCGATAAGGGTGGCGCGATCGAGGATGCGGTGCACCTCCAGCACGATGGGAATGCGTCGAAAGTGCACCAGCCGCTCAAACACCGACACCTTGACCTCACACAGCTTCGAGTGGTGGCCCTTAAGACGGAAAATGGGTGGGTTAAAGACCACCGAAAAGAACTGGTTGATTATGTAGCTGCAACAAGAACAGAAGTTTAATGTTATTTTATTGCTTTCAAAAAATAACTATTCCTCCTTCAGTAGTCAAAAATATGACACTTTCAGTTGTTTTAGGTTAATTAAAAACATCGTTACGGTTGCGGTTAAGCAATTTCTATTGTAGCTCACCTTTGCCAGCGAAATTCCATGCACTTTTGTCCATAGTTGTGGACATTGACGAGCTGCGTCCGATCCTCCCGTAGGCATCCCTCGAAGTTCAATCGATTGGGGTAGATGACATACAGGAAGTCGGCACATTCGCGCTCTTTCAGGGGCATATCCGTCTGCTCCTGTTCGTCCTCTAGCACTCCACGAGCCTTGATCTTGTAGCTAGCCTTGACATTTTCGTAGGACATAACGACTTCCGCCTAAAAAAGTATTTAGGATGTTAATTATAATCAGGGTTAAAATAACAAAAATAAATGTTTTTCTTGTCAAACGACAAAAAAGGTGAAAACAATTATTTACTTGTGTCAAAATGGTAGTTACATGTGTTTAAAAGGTTTTTGACTGAATCTTACACGTGTTTTTAACACAAGTGTTAAAAACGATTTTTCGTTTTTTACACACCCAGGAATCGTTTTAAACACAATTTATTCTTTAACACTCATGTAAATATTTTTTTTTTTTTTTTTTTTTTTTTTTTTTTTTTTTTATAAAAATTTTTTTTTTTTTTTTTTTTTTTTTTTTTTTTTTTTTTTTTTTTTTTTTTTTTTTTTTTTTTTTTTATTTTAAATAAAAAAAAAAAAATATTTTAAATAGGTTTTTTTTTTTATTTTTTTGGTATTTTTTTAATTTTTTTTTAAATAAAAAAAATTAATTTTAAATTTTTTTTTTTTTGTTTGATTTTTAATTTTTAAGTTTTTTTTTTTTTTTTTTTTTTTTTTTTTTTTTTTATTTTTAAATTAAAAAAAAAAATTTAATAAAATATTTTTATATAAAAAATTTTTTTTAATTAAAAATAACAAAACCCTTATCTTTTTTTTTTTTTTTTTTTTTTTTTTTTTTTTTTTTTTTTTTTTTTTTTTTTTTTTTTTTTTTTTTTTTTTTTTTTTTTTTTTTTTTTTTTTTTTTTTTTTTTTTTTTTTTTTTTTTTTTTTTTTTTTTTTTTTTATTAATATTTTTTTTTTTTTTTTTTTTTTTTAAAAAAAAATTTTTTTTTTTTTCAAAAAATTTTTTTAAATATTCACACTTTTTTTTTTTTTATACATTTAAATTATTTTTTTTTTTTTTTTTAAAAAAAATTTGTATTTTTTTTTAATGTGGGTTTTTTTTGAAGCCTGATTATAATTAATAAAATGATTTATCTGCTTCTAGATCTTATTATACAATAATAATAATTTTTTCAAATTGATACCTCATTTTCGTAGTCCAGTGGTCGATAGTCAATCAGAAGGGGCCACACACTCTGCCGGGGAACGGTGAGATTAACATTGAGCAGCTTGAGACCGCGATCCCTCGACGCAAACGTAAACGACAGGTGCGACATTGTTATATTTTGCACCCATAAGGGCTGGGTGACATGGTAATAGTTTTTTATGTTCACCGGCAGAACCTCCTTTGTGAGCAGGCATTTTTCGGGGTCGAAGGATGCTATCTCCAGGTGAAAGGTCCAGAGAAACTTGCGGTTGTCATCGGTACTGGAAATAAAAAATAGAACTAGAAAAAAGAATAGACACAAAAATTGTTGCCAACCCATGGAAATAGTAATTCTAACCTTGGAAATAGTTACTGAAATGGTAATTTTAAGATATAAATATTGTTAAACAACAACAAAATACATGTGACATGCATTATCCTTATTAGTATATAAGCATTTATGTTTAACAAACTTGTGTATGAATATAATTGAAAGGTTTTAACCCGTTGACCCCGCGAAAAAAATGATTTGTTGCTAATGTTGCTGAAATTACAAGTGCAAATATTAATAAGCTTACATTTTCATATTGAAATTGAAAACTGCATGGCTTACCGAACTTCATAGGTAAGACAGTGCTCGCCGTAGAGAATGAAGAAGGCTGTGACGGTAAGGGCCACCACCTCATCTGGCTTAATGGCCAGGATCTCCTGGTTGATGTGGATCAGCCTGCGGTGCGGGCAGTGAAAAATCTGGCGGAACTGGTTGAATCCCACCTGGGTCGGCAGAGGTTTGCAGTCACAGTTTTGGATCCGCTTCAGGGTCAACGTGACGTCCTTGGACGAGAGGTTCTTCAGCCAGAAGACCATTTTCAATGGCTGGCTGTGGATCTGGCGGATGGGGACCGAGATAGTGTGCTCGTGTTCTGCGCGATTCGAGCGCAGCTTCCTGTTTAAACTGTATAAGACAAACAAAATGCAATCAGAAAATCATGAATCAGTATTAACTTAAGCAGCATCTTACCCTGCTATGTCGAAGCTCTCCCAGTAGTAGATCTTCAGGATGGGCGGTCGCATGATGGTCACGTTCTCCACCATCAGCTTCTGGTAGATGGGTGGTGGTCTGAACTCCCCACATGGCTTCTTGGGCGACTCCACAACGGTAACAGTCTCCGGCTCCTCGTCCATTTTAAGGTCCAAAATATATACAGTTCAAAATATGTATGACAATTTTACACACAAAATGTTGCTTAGTTTTTCTAAATATTTATTTATTTCTGTTAAGATCGATTAGGTTTCATTATTTTCTCAGCTGTCCCAAAAATCTTCTTACAGACTATTATTGTTATTATTATGTATGTTATGTTGCTTTAATTTGATGAACATTGTTATACAAAGTGAGAATAACAGGAAAAGTCCATAGTTTTTATGAATTTGTAAACAAAAAACAAGGGGGGCAGGAGGCCAAGTGTGGTGTTTTTTGTCACAGCTTGGCCTTTACACATGTCCGCTGCTAGGCCAAGAAATAAAAACCAGCGCCATGAAATGCAAAGTGAGCAAGTGTACAGCGGTGCGTATGTGTGTTCTTCGATAATCCTGTGTGCAATTCGTTTTTGTTTGTGAATTGACAAAGTGCCAAAGGCCAAGTGGGCGGTCGGCAAAAAAGGCGAGCAAGAAAAAGACATTAGTGCCTCTGTGGAAAACAAACCTCCTGCCGAGAGCCGAAGCCCAACACACGCACACTTCTTTTCTCAGTGATTCCGGATGTGCCATTTGTGTGTTCAGGTGAGGGTGCCAATGCCAACACGTGTGTGAAGACCTGTGTGACTGCAGCTGAGCTTCATCGAGAAAACATCGCTTTCAGTTAGTGCGCTGACAGTGGCAAAGGTGAAAGACCAACAGCAATTATAGTACAGTAGAGTCTTCACCACTTGGTCGGGAAGAAATAAATGTAAAACCCACAGTGAAGAAAATATTAAATAGAAGTCAATTTAAAATATCCACAAGTATCCCAAATTAAGTTCTAAAAACGTAAATTGTATAAAAAGGATATAGATTTAAGCCTTTAATGTTCAAAACTATTTATTTGTTGATTTCCTTTATAACTTAAAGTTTTTCACCGCCTTTTCCCAGTTCAAAAAGTTTATTATTCCGATCATTATTAATTACTACGCTATATTGCCAGAGAATATGTTCTTTTGTTTTAAGAAAAAGAGTGAACACATTTAACTATGGTCTTTTTCGTTATTGGTCTTATATCTTATCAAGTTGTTACGAAAATACAACACCCTCTTTCGACTGGAGTATCAAGATTTCAGTTATTAGTAGCCACTATTGGTAAGTTCTATTAACCTGTTGCCATTGTTTGTTGTCTACAAGGGGACACTTTTATTGTAGTTGATGGTTATTCGCACTTCATGTCCACTGTCCTGACAGCAGCTACAACCTGTGTGCATCAATCACAGCCTTTGACAGCGTCGCTGCCACGCTTATCAGTCATGTCCGCCCAACGACCCCCGCCCATCACCACCCATCATCAGCAATCTGGAATAACAATGGTGGAAAATGGTCTATGACCAGGATGAAGGAGTCCAAGAATACAAGGCAGCTGCAATTGTCGGCGACTTTTCCATCTTGTTGCTCTTTGGCGAGTCCTTTTCGAGAGAGTGAGAGAGAGAGAGAAGTGGAGTGTTTCACTCGTGCCACCGTTGCATTTCACTCAAGCCGTTGCATGCCACACGTTCCAGCTCAAATCCCCGGTTGCACAGAAACTTTATGCTTTGAAGCAAATATTTTGTATCGTTTTTTTTGCGTTTATGTTGCATGAACTGTTGACCAGCGACAACTTGTTGGCCAATTGTTGTGGTTACCCCTGGGTGATGGTAAGAGAAGTCCAAAGGGACACTGGGCCACTTGATGGCTCAGTCAACTCCTTCAGAGTGTCGCTGGCTGTGCATAATTATGGCTTAATTTGCAGCTTGAAGCAGGACCAACTAATTACTACGACAAACCATCTCGGCTGCCACTTTGGCTCGTTCCTTCTTGGCCCATGGAGCACATGGCAATTAAAAACTTTAAATACAAGACAGATTTTTTTTACACACTTCACATCTTCTGCCAGGTAAAACTGGTAAAGTCCTCCAGGTATTGTTGCTCTGAACCTCCCTGCTTCATAATTGAAAATCACTTAGAGCGTGAAGTGGGAAAAATCATTTTCACAGCCAGTGATAAGCAAAAAGAGCAGGGGGTGTTTTACAGAATAACACTGCCTCGAGCCTCGGTAAACTGCTTAAAACCGATTATGTGACATACTATATTCATGAGATCAAAGTGTTAAACGGTTTAAATGAACTCAAAATGGCAGCGTATTTAAGTAAACGTAAGCAACGTAATTAGAAATATAACAATAACAAATTATTACCTAATTGTTTTGACTGAAATATGTTTAAAATTTAAGCTAAGCACGACAACTGAAGTGTATCCATTTTGTATTATATTTAATTGCTTTTAAACCTATCCTTGCATTCGAATGTGTTTTCCCAGCAACAAAAGGTTAGATAGCCGACTGGGGAGGCGCTTATAAAGGGGGCGTGGCAGTCACTGACACCCAACTTCCGCTCCTGCCATTTTCCTGCGAATGAAGGGAGGAGGGAGGTGGAGAAGGCACCAGAAGAGCAAGAATTGCCAAGCCACAAAACAAAGCAAAACTACAATGCTGGAGGGTAGAGGAATTTCGAGGGCTGCTGTTGCTGTGGCTGCTGCAAACAATTATTGTTATTCCAATTGAAATGCAGCGTTCAGCAAGCAGCAATCGCAGCCCCACCCCCTTGGCAACCCCCTGTTACCCCCTCTTTTACCCTCTGTTACCCACCACCCAGCGCCAATCTTTTACCCCAACAGTTTCCCCCTTGCCAACCGCAGTCCTGTGGCCTTTGTAGAATTGCTATCAAAATTATACACCTTGCAGCAATGAACGACTGGCGGAGGGGGTTGAGTTCATTGTAATGCAAATTACGTATACGCCATGGTGCAACTGCAAACTGGACGAAGTTCCCTGCACCACCCCTCCTGTTTGTGCCCATGTGTGTGTATGCATATTTTTGACCCTCTTCCATTGTCAGAGCTGAAAAAATAATCATAATGAAAATATGAGTCGCTTTAGCTCGTTCAAGAAGCGTTAGAAAAAAGCAATTAAAGCATTAACCAGTGTGGAAGGTAATTGTGCGCTGTGGAATTAAACTAAACCTGTTTGCAGCAAGCCCGATTCCTTGTAGCTGAGCTTATTGGCTTAGCACCCAAAATGGACCCACTTAATCATCAAAACAAGTTTAGACAGAAAACTTTGCCCAGTGTCCAGAGTGGCAAAAGGAAATGCAGCATTTTGCAGCAGGAAATGCACCCGAGTGACTTTTCCCTGAGAGCTTAGAGGGTGGTGCAGTGTCGATTCAAGGACCAGGAAGTTGTCGCATTTAAATGGGAAAACTTCAACACACAAAATGGATACACAAATACCAGAAATTGCCCCAAAGGACATTCGAATGTATATGTTAACGACTGATAACAGCAAATGGACACAGCTTAGTGCGCTGCAAATGGGGGACACAGAGGAGTAGTAGTGCGCTTTTCCAGCCTTGGACCGCAAGCCGGAAACGAAAACCGCATCCGCCACGCCATCGCTGTCATCATCACCACCATCATTGTCGTCATCGACATTGGAGAGCCTCTTCCTCTGGCAGCAGCTTGGAGTCCTTTTCCTGTATGCAGATCCCGCCAGCACACAGGAATATACCTGTAGCTTTGACAGCTTTTCTACTTGCTTTTCCGCTTTTCCAACTCTTTTCACATTCACTGCAAGCCGCTTTGGCGGCCCCTTTTTCTTTTTTACCTGTTCGATTGCCCATAAAGTCAGCGAAGGAAATATCGTTTTAAGCCAGTTTTTACTGTGTGCGGGAAAATCATTTGAGCATTAAAAAATCGTTTACAAATACCTAATTGGAAGTGCTCTTCAATATGAGATTGTGGATTTTAGTCATATACCAGTTTCAATTTATTAATAATGTTAGCTACATAATAAGTTAAATAATTTGAAATCGATGACGAAATTATCTAAACTTAAGTTCGTAGTTAGTTTAAAAGATACTTACATCCTCGAAGAATACTTTATGCAAAGAGTTTATGCACCCATAAAACTTTCTTGGAACTGTGTGAGGGTATAACTTTATTGGTTATGCTCTTGGGTGGGAAAATGTATGCTTGCTGAATAAATAGTTGCATACATTTCCCTAACATATCCAAAATATTACTGTAACTGATACCATTGCGTCTGGTAAGAGCATATATTTTTTTCGACTTTACGTGTTTGAACAAAATTTCCAGAAGAAACTTTTTACTTAGGGCATTTTACATTTCAGGATTGTCTCAACGCGAATATTTTGATACTCTTTTAAAATATTTAACAAGTTAAATATACATAAGTATTATTAAAATACAAAACAAAAAAATCAAAAATATAAAGCGCATATCCTTTTCTTTGTTTTCTATTTTTTTGTGATACAAAAGTAGCAAACTGCTAAATTTACAAAATAAATAGTAAAATTAAATTCATGGGTATTTCAAACAAATTTAAGTCCATCAGCTGGAATTGTAAATACGTATGCAGGTATTTGAGGGTGTTTAATGCTCTCTGTCCGATTTTTATTTATTTTATGGTTAGTTGGCTGCGTGGCTGGTACTCAACTGCAATTGCAACTGGCGAAACTGGCGAAAACCGACAAAAAATATTCGCTCTGAATATTTAATTGTGCGCGTTCCGTGCATTTATCTCGCTGCCCACACACTTGCACACTTGCATACCCACACACATGCAGACAACACATGCCCACCGCCCACTTAGGAGTATGTGTGTGTCTGGGGGGCGTGGCTTTGAGCTGGTTTGTTGCGGTTGCATATTTGTGGCTCTTTCGGGTCTTTTCGATTTTGGAAATGCGCTTTTAGTTTGTCTGTTTGTTGTTTGCATTTCTTTGGGTTCCTGGAACTTGTTGTTTTGTCGTCCCTTTTTCTGTGCCGTCTCCTGTTGTTGTTTGCATTTTTACACCAAAAACCTGGCAGCTGTATAAATAAAAATTGCTCAGTTATTTTATCTTTTTTTGGCAGTCTCCTCTTTTCGTCTGCCTGAGTTTGTGGGGTGGCTGGCTGTTACTGGCATACTTTGTAGCGCTTTTTAGCTTAACTTATTTTTGGGTTGGGCTTACCATATTGATATGTAAATTCTGTGGGTTCAGATGTTGTCATTGTGGTTCCATAAAAGTAAATTTTCGATTTGCTCGTAATAATAAGTTTTCTTGTAGTCAAAGGAATTGAACAACAAAGAACATTAAGTATTTCTTTTCTCACATAAAAGTCTTAGACAAATATTCTACTCTATATGTTGGTTAAAGTGGTTTTCCATCTATTTCAAATGTTATTGCAGTTCGAGTTTTACTTTAACTTGTGTATCTTTAATCCCCTGTTCAGTATCAATTTAATCCAACCAACTCATTTGCATATCCCTTCCATTTGTGCATTTTAATGAGGAAAAGCAACATCGTTATCAGGACATCGCATGCTACTACTACCCACAAATCCCCCGTTTATCCTGTCGCCCACAAAATCCGATGGCATGTTTAAAATATTTCACAAAATGGGAAACAAATCAACATAATTCGGTTGGTTTGCCGTGGTCAGGAGCTAATTTGTTTCCTTGTTCCAGCAGTAATTGCAATTTGGGTAGTTCGGAAGCAGAGTGGAAATATTAATTAAAATTATACTGAAATTTCGGTTGATAATTGTCGGGGATTAAATTTTAGCCGACGGTGAGGTGAGAACTGTCCTTGAGGCAATCATTTTGGTATTAATTACGCGCAATTAATGCATTTTGCACGCTCATGGGCGGAGGGACGTGACTAAACTGGTTTCCTGTTGCTGTTTGCAGCTTCATTAAAACGCATATAAATCAATTAAATGGATTACGAGCTTAACTTTCATGTGCAGCATAGCATAGCTCTAACTGCTGTGGCTTTTTGCCGCATTCCTACCTTAACTTGGCTTATGATTTTTATGACCAAAGGCCATTACTTGGTTTTAAGCTTCGGGTTTGCCTCAGGTACGTGTGTGTGTGTGTGGGGGTACCACCGCAGAGCCAAAGGCATTCCTTGCCCCTAAAGTGATTAATTACGACCATTTCGACCTTTGGCCATAACCCTTTTCAATGGAAAGTGTAGTTTTCCGTACAACGTCATCATCGTCGTTCTGGGAATTTTCATTCGGTTAACTTGTGCAATTTCCAGATAAAGCCTATTTTTTATTCACCAAATGCAAATTGCCTTAAACTGCCAGGATGTGCGGTAGATTTTTGTTGGTGCTTCTGGTTGCAAACAAAGTTTAAATTGGCCATCTACAAAATATTTAGTGTAAGACATAGCTCCCTGTCAGCTTTATATTTTAAAAGTAAATACAAATTCTCACATCAAATGGATTTTCGTAAAGTATTTCTTTGAGCCATACAAGTTTAAAATATTTGAACTTCTGATTGCTGTTCATAAGGTATTCGAAAAAATTCTTCAAACCAGTTAAATGTAATAAAAATAGTTTTATTAAATTTTGGTATTCTTGTTGTTGTCAATTTTATATTTATCTTTCCCAAACGTTAATTAGTCTTGACATACATTTCCGTTTGGTTGCTTCGTGGGACGTGGGAGTCCAAAAAATTGGACTAATGAGCAAACTCTTACCTCCCCCAACCACCACTCGTGCAACTCAATTAACAGTCGTTGTCATGCATACGAAAAACATTATTAAGAGTAGGGTCTCCCGGAAGCACCACCGCACCACTCAAACTCAAACTCAACCACAAGTGTCCCATCAGCTAGTCATGGGCCCTGGAAGAAGGAAACCAAACAATTTATCTCCGAGTAAATTTTGGCGCAACAACTGTTGGGGCAACCTCGTTGCCTCATGGAAGTTGCGTAATTGGGGCGGGAGCAAGGTGCGGACCAGGACATTGTTGTCGCCATAAGCGTGTAACCAAATGTCAACAGGCATTAAATTAAAATACCGTAAAAATATAAGCCAGAAGATGGCGCAATCAGCTACCCGAATGACTCCTCCGAATTGGTGGTTGCTGGGTCGGTGGGTGGCAGCAACAGCTGTCTCCTGATGGGTTAACCCCCGCCCACATATCCACCACCCCTTGCCTTGCCTTGGCTGGCCCACCCACACGCATTAGCCATTTTGCTCGGCCTTGTCTGCGTGAGTTGGTGGCTCGTTTATGCTCGTTAGACATGCGAGATGAGTGGATAACTTTTCCTCGAGAGCAGCTCGGCAGCGGGACGGGGTCTTAAAAAATTGGAATAATATTTATAATTATTATGTAGGAGGAAATTACATTTTGGTGCCGGCTTTTTGAGTATTACCTCCCCAAATTGGCTCCAAATTGGAGCTGCCTTGAGCCAAGAGGAAAATTATGTTGAACGGTATTAATAATACGATATTTTTTATATGTAAAATTTACGATTGGTATAAAATGAAACGATATGGCGTGTGATCATTGACTATTGAGCTTGACTTAATTAAAAAATACATTGTCATATTTTCACTATGTTTACATACATGTATTTGGGCACCAAGCAAGTTTAATGTTTATAGAAGCAACTGAATTTCTCGCTTGCGATTTTGATTCGTCCACATGGTTGTTGTCTACACTAATGCTAACTAACAGAAGCTGTTGACAATGTTAAATTAAATTGAAGCCGTTGAAAGCATAAAAGCGGGGACCTATTCAACGTACTTTTCTTATTGAAACCTATTCCCAGGCCAAAACTTAAAATTTGTCGCTATGATTTCTAAAATCCCTAAGACTGTAGGGGTTTTGGAAAATACCGGGTAACAGAGGAAAAAGCAAATAAAAGAAGAGAGAGTGCAGGACGTAGAAGAGAAATCATTGTTAACAGAGCACTCTCTCCTATAAAAATGTTAAATCCGGGACACGTTTTTCAACAGCTTTTCCAGCCGCCTCTGTGGCGACTTTAAATGTTCTCTGCTTTCTGCTGCCTGCTTTCTCTGCTTTCTCCCCTAGGAGCTTCATTGTTGTCTAGCCCGCCATTCGCTCGTTTTTGTTAGCTTAGAAGCTACTTAAAGTAATAAGCGAGTTCGTCCCCTTTTTTTTTAGAGCTGGCCATAAAGTGTGCAATTCCAAATGAGACAGTAAGACAAATGGGGGGAAGGCGATGCGAAAAATAAAAAAACTCAAAATTACCGACATAAAAGCGAGCTCCCGGATGAGAAGATAACGAGAATCGCAGCCAGGAGAAGGAAAGCTATCCGCCCGGAGCGACCTAACAAACTGTCAAATCTGCTTAGGAAGCTCCGAATTTGCGTTCGACCCAATCAAAATGCAAACCGCTCGAGAAGGTGTTTCATTCCCCGTAACGCCCCATGATTGTCAGTCAATTTGCGAATTACGTCTCTACCTGCCCAAGGGCAACTGTTGACCAGCTCCGGCCTGTTTCTGCCCATTTCCTGCCCCTTTCCCCATTAGCCGAGTAAGAAGAGCTTTCGCCTGTTTGCGGAAAAGGTCAATGTGCCTGGGTGGAGAATAAGCACCCTTGGGGCAAGCTCAAGACCGAATCTAAAAATAAATATACATAATCGAAATGGCCTTTGCTAAGTTCGATTTCTCTAAAAACAAATAAAATGGGAAGGAGGTCATAGAAATGTTCAATTAGCTTAAGAGCCATTCGTTGTGCTTTGCCTATTTTAATTTCATAAGTGTTTAAATGTTATTACTTACTTACTTGAGATCTCAATTTATGAAACCATTAAACCAAATTTTGTTAACAAATTACACATAGTAACTCGTTTAGTTTAAGTGCTTTACATATTGATTCTAAGACTGTGCGGCATAGAATAGACAAGTGTGTTCCAGAAGTTGGGATTGTCCCTCCTCAAATAAGTGTTCAGCACCATGTAAGCCTTTAACTCGTTGTCGAGATCGTCAAAGTTTTCCACATCCGGATAGAGGATAACAATCAGCCGCTTGCAACGGTCCTGAGTAGTGGCATGCAGCGCCAGCCGAAACTCTAGTTTTCCCCACGTGGACTCCATAAAGTTCTTGGTCATCAAGATGATGATGCGCTTTGAGTCCATCACAGATCGGCTAATGCATTCGGGAATGGGAGAGCCCACAAGCCAGTCGCGCAGATAGAAGCACAGCCGAAATTTATGTTGCCCATTTTCCAGTCTCTCCACAAACTCCTGAACGAGGCCCTCGTCCTTGTGAGTGAAGGACAGAAATGCATCGAATTTTTTGCCCTCGTCAAGTTCTCGCCGAGCAGCGAGGCTAAGGCATACTTCGTGTTCATAAAACCAGATCAGAATGGGCTGCTTGAAGAAAACAAATACGTTGACAGACATAATAAACATCAACAAAGAAGCAACGAGGGATATGTAGTATATAGATGCAGATGGACATATATCGGTTGTTTCGACCAATAGAAGCGGCTTTCTTAAGTTCTTGCAGTATATATCGCTTAGATCTTCAATGGACTGCAAACTGTTCCTCACGAAATCCCAGAAATCCTTCTCTTCGCAGGTGCAAGTCCACGGATTTTCGGACAGAAATAACTTAAGTTGTGTGGAAGATATTCTGCTCTTAAAGAACTCTCGGACCATCGGCTTAATAGACTTGATGTCATTTGATCTTATGTCCAGATTGGTAACGTAGTCTGGAAGCGGTGGTATTTCTTCAAGACCTTGACCCCTGCAGTCTACGGAGAATGATGAGCTAGTGGAATCGTCAAGACAGCAAATGCAGGCATCGGGACAATCAACACGCGATATATTACACTTATCCAAGGCGATGGCATACTCCTCGGTCTGTTGATTCTTTAAAAAAGCAAGAAAGGACCTCTTTTCACAGTGACAGTTCCATGGATTTCCGGATAGCTCAATTTGGGTATCGTTGTGCTTTCTTAAAAAATCAACGACCTCGTCATTAAGACCCACCAATTTATTGTCACGTAGGTCCAGATAAGTAATGTTCTCAGGAACCATATGAATCGGAAATTCAGTGATCTGATTCTGGGCCAAGTGTAGTTGTCGTAAAGAAGCGTGGCCTTTAAACTGGCCAGAAAGATTTTTGGGGAGGTTGTCAATTTTACTATTTTCCATTAAGAGAATGGTCTTGTACGGAATTAAATTTGGGAGTATCGGATAGCGTAGATGGTCCTTATTTCTGCAGTCAATCATAAAGTTGTCGGTACTGCGATCAAAGCAACATTCACATAATTCAGGACAGGTTGCATTCAAATGAAGGAAAAATACAGGATCGTCGTGCGAAATAGAACTCAGGAACTCCAAAAAAGGCTTATCATCACAATTTACAACCCTTTTGTTTCCAGACTGCTTAAATTCAACACCACCTCGAAGATATTCTCTTAGATTTTTATCCATACTTTGAATATTGTTATTTCTGAAATTAAAATTCTTCAGCTTCAAAGGCAAATCATTAATATTTATGACTGTCAACATGTTGTTTGATACGTCGAGCTTTTCTATTTCACTATATCCGGTAAGAGATTTATTTGGCAATTTAGTTAACTGGTTGTTATTGACGAAAAGCTGGGTTATGCCAGCTATGGCGATAGGAAGTGGTGGAATTTTTGTGTAGTTCTGTTGTGAGCAGCTGATCCTAAATGTATATTTCCATTCAAATTGACAATTGCATTCGCGGGGACACCTAAGTCCATTGGTCCCGACTGTAAAATGACAGACTTCAGCTGTCTAAATTACAAATTATTGCAGTCAAATTTGTTTTTGCTACTGGTTCCTCATAATCAAAATCTGTGTAAATAAACTTAAGCTTGCTATAATTCTCGAAACACTTTATGTCCATTGGAAAGATCAATGTCAAAAACTCAAGGTTCTGTTTAAGTTCGGATGACCTGTAACAAATAAAATAAAAAAAGCTTAATGTTTAGTTTTTACAGGATTAAATAGCTTAAGCGATATGCACGTTTTGAAACAGCACTACCTTTATTAAAAGCTATAAAAAAGGATAACGCTGTTATTGAAAGATGTTTACCAAAATGTGTTGCATATATTTGACAACACATTATTGGTTTTTTTTTTAGAACTTGTAAATACTGTCATATACTAACCCTAAAATAGTTATACTATTACAGAAAAACGATTTATTCATTGTCTCTGAAAAGGTAATGCTAAGGTTCCGCAATCTATTTAAGCTTCCTTGCACATAGTTATTTATTGGCTCTAAATTGTCGTTATCCATTATATAGAAACTTTGGGCAAGTGGCCCATTTTCATAGTGGACATCAGACTCATCTACTATTACCAACTTAGTGAGAATTGTGAATTTCTCAACTGCTTGTACACCAAGTTTGTTCATATAAAACAATCCAGATTGCCATCTGTAATTGGTGACACTCGTTATACCATACACTTTTAGACAAGATAGTTTGGCATTGGTTTCATTTGTAATGGCAGCAATATCCCACTCATTAGACTTGGTATAAGTCCAAGTGAATTTGTAATACGCGTTTTTCTAGTGTATACTGGTCGGTGGTAAAAGTATATTCATTCACTTTTTGACACGTTTTTTGGCTCTTTTTACAACGGTCTGTACAATATATTTCACAGTAATCTTCTCGGATCTTTTTTAAAAATACTGCCTTATGGGTGCTACATAAAGTTATTGCGACCAAACAAAATATCCAAAATAATTGTGTTTGTAAAATATTATTCCACATATTTCGACGCAAGCTCGGAACAAGTTCAACGTATACTGAATTTGCAGTGGAAAAGTTCCTGTCGAGTGCCGGAAAATATAAATGTTTACTTTATTCCCATTGGGCCCGATTTGGTACTTTGTCCGAACATGTAATATTAGCTCACAAGGGTCTTATGATCTCTATAGAGAAAAAAAAAATTGTAAATCTCTATAGAAATAAAAACTAGTTTGTAAAAAAACCTGACGTAAAACCATGTCGAAAAAGACTTTTATTTTTGATTGCCATTGCTGGCTACAATATTCGTCCATTTATCTGTGCCTAAAAAACAGAAAAAGCTAATAATGTTTACATATAGTACCTACTACAAAAAAAATTACTAAATTGATTTGCATTTAATTACTCCCTTGGGCGCATTGCTTTAATAAAAATACTCCCCCGGCACCACGTTAAACACATAAAATCGTTCGGGTTCTCTCACCAGTCCACAGCGCGTAAATTAATCTTGGTTTTTGAAGCAACAACTGCCACATCCATTTGCTAATTAAATTTTGTGTTTTGGCTTGACTCGGACAGAATATGCAACAGATATACAAAATAGCTTAAATGTTGGTGCATTTTTTTCCCTGACTCGCCACGCCCACCGCCCAAAACCGAGCAAACATTTGAGGCGCCAAAAAGTATGCAACACTACACAACATGAGCCCTATGTTGACTGTCGTCGGTTGACACACTTCTTCGACACTTTTTTCATCCGTTCTCTTTCCCCTTCCCTTTTATGCCGCTCCGCACACTCATCACCCCCTAACCACCCCACCACCCCCTTTCCACACCCTGTGTGTACACTTCGCTCCCCGCCTCACAGAAATGTGGGGCATGTGAAGTACTTGAGAGTGGCTGGCTCCTTGGGCAAACATTTTGCACTGCACTGCCAGGGGACCAATGGGCACTGTTTATCCGAGGGGTGTTCCCAATGTCGACTCCTCTAATATCTCTTAAAACGAAAGCGTAGGGTTTGATGTTTGATTAAAAACGTAGACACAAAAAAAAGTTGTTTCATAAAAAAAACACCAAAAACAATTTAGATAAACATGTTTTTTGTGATGTTAATATTTTAGGAAATAAAAATTAAATTAAAGCATAAAAAAATATATAAAAGAGTATCACGAATCTTAAGATTTTTCTTTTTTTTTTCGCTTTTTTAATTTTGGAATTAGTTTTTTTTTGTTTATGTTGTATGTTGTAATTGAAGCTCAGTTTCATTGATCACTATTTAAATAGCACTGTTAATTTTATTTAAATATTTAAAAACTTTGCGTCTTTGAGATCCTTGTAGATTTTGTATAAATCGTTTGACTAGAAAAACTTGTAAATTTAACTTTTTAAATGTTTTTATATACTAACCCGAACAAAGTCAAATTTCTACACGATACCATCTTTTTCCTGGGCTCTGAAAAACTTATGCTCAGGTTGCGCAACCTACTTAAGCTGCCTTGCACATAGTGATTTATTGGATCCACATCGTCATTAGTCATTAGATAAAAGTCCTGTCTTAGTGGCCCATCTGCAAAGTGGACATCAGCCTCGTCTATTTTAACAAATTCAGTGCGAATTGAGAATTTCTCAACTTCTTGTACACCAAGTTCGTTGATATAAAATAATCCAGATTGCCATCTGTAATTAGTGACACTCGTAATACCATAAACATATAAACATGGTAATTTGGCATTGGTTTCGTTTGTTATTGCAGCAATTTCTGACTTATTTAATTCGGTATTAATCCATGTCAGTTTTAAACATCCCGATAACCGTTTTTCAAGCCGAAACTGGTCGGTGGTGATGGTATACTCATTATCTTTTTGACACGTTTTGTGACTTTTACTACAAAGGTCTTCACAATATACTTCACAATAGTCGTCCCTTATCTTTTTTAAAACTAGAGCTTCGTTGGTTGTAAAATAAATCGTTGCGGTCAAACAAATCCAAAATATTTGTAAAGTATTGTTCCACATATTTCGACGCAAGCTTGGGCTAAGTTCAACATAAACTGAATCAGCAATGAAAGAAGTATTAATTGAAAGCCATAAAATAAATATCTTAACATTATTCCCATTGGGTTAGATTTGCTTATTTAAAAAAAACATTTTACAAGAGCACCCAATGGAATCAAGACTTAAATAAGTGTTGTTTGTTGTGAAAAATTTATTAAATGAGTTGGTTTTTCAATTCGTTTTTAGTTCGTTTATTAAAATATACATCAGCTTGAGTCTCTATCTCGACTAGAGATTTGTGAAGGACTTTGGGTGATTGGGTCCACTTGGGAGAAGCGGCATCTGGGAACGTCCTCTCTGAGTCTGCAAGGCTTGAATTCCCCGAAAGGCCACTTGGAGACAGAAACCCCACCCACGAATGCCTGACTGTTGAGACAATCGGGCAACAAGCGGCAAACTGGCAGAGCTCGAGCTCGTTTTTTATGGGCACTTAATTGGCGCCAACGAGACCAGGACCCGCCCACTGGCTCGAATCAATGGCTATTGATTGATACCCCTTCCGCAATTCGGTGCCGCCCCGTTGATTGAAGTGAGATTTGTCAGCAAGGTCAGCTTTCTATGCTCCAGGTCAGGGTCTCCGTGCTGGCCAAGTTAATAAATATGAATGCGGCCCCCCAGCCATTAGGTGCAGCGTTTTAGTTTTAGCCTGGCCTTTTCCGCAGACTTCATAGACAGTGCATCACTGTCAGCGCCAGCTGCCGATGTCGTACTGCGGCCAAAAACATTTTTTCACCCACATCGCTGCGGAATTTTGCGCTTAAAATATTTAGACAGATTTTTTGAAAAGGGTAGGGAAGGTAGGTTGGAAGGTCCTTTTGACGTGGGGCTGATTGGCTAACAAATTGTTCTGCCCTGTCCTGATTGATGGAGAAATAAATGAGGGATTGCCTGCTTACGCTGGACTGGGCTCCGGTTTGGTCATTCGATCGGCTATTTTCAATGGGTTTCTAACAGAAGTGGAACTCCAGTTGTTTCTGCGATACACCATAAAAACCAACGGATAATCAAGTTGTCAGAATACAAATCAATACAATGGGAATTAGATAAGTGGCAGTCTGTACACAGTAGTTTCTATAAAAAATACTACATGAAACTTTTACACTCGAACCAAAAAACAAAAGAACTATGTCTAAAAAAAATATTAAAATTGTTTGCTTAGATAAGTATATCTTAACCTTAAATATACATATATGTACTTAAACTTCTTGTAATGATATTTAAGGCAGTCTTGAAGAAAACTTATTGTGGCTCTCCAGAGTTTTTTAATGGCCTCACCAAAATAATCTTTTAACACCTTCTTCAATCCACATCCATTTTATTATTACATTCAAATATTATTTTTTCTCCTGTTCATCACATCAATATTTTAAAGAAGGAAGTGCCTTTGAGTGGCTGAAAAGTTATTCCAATTCAGCTTATTTAGTCAAACAATTTTAGTTTTATTCTCTTAAAAGTGCACAAGTTTATTTAAAAAGTTAAATAAAAAACACAAATTTATATATTTAACCTTAATACAACTTTAACCTCAACACAATTTTTTCTGTGTATTTCAACATAAATTGTTGGTATGCAGCTAGTGGTGCTGGTGGTTTAGTGGCTTCTGTTTGATCCATTTTGCTACTGGCTTTATGTCAAAGTAATCGGCTGTTTGCTTGTGTTGTGTTTAACCAGCGATTTAGTGGCAGCTATTTAACAGGCGAAGTCTTTGCTCACTCATCAAGCTATTTTCCAGAAGAATGAGATTACATGGTCCGCGTAACAACGATTACTTGAATATGGAACTAGGCCAAATATAAATGAATTATTAATGAACATATTGGGAGTAACACCAACCGGAAGTTGGGCTGTATATCTAGCTCTCTTTGCGATTGCATAACTTTCTTAAAAGTAGGTTAAACAATTTGTTTTACAGCCACAAAACTCGCTCCAGTAATCAGCAAAAATCTTGGCTCGTTTGCATATTTAATTCGCGGGTCCAAAAAGTAAAATCCGTCTAGCGAACACTTGCCTGCCATTAAACGCAGCCAGCGTTTCTTCGCAGGGAAACTATGCGAGGAAAATTAAATTGTTACCAAAAGGAAAGGAAAGAGAGTGTCTCGCAAAAGAGCGACAGGGACAGCAAAATTTCGGAATTTCCTAGCTGACTTTTCCATTCACTGGGAGGGAAAAATGACAGGAGAATCCGAATAGAAACGGAAAGAAAGCTCCGGCAAGGTCGAGCCTCCAGCTCCCGCTCTGTCCCACCCGCTTATTGTAGTCGCAAGGCGCCAAAGCAAGATAAATGGCGCAGAAGTAAACACATTTGGTGTGAAGAGTTGCGGAAAACGGGGACGGGGGAAATGGGCCAAGCGGAGCCGCCAGGGAAGACCAAGAAAAATCACGAGCAGCGGCGAAACAAGCGAAACAATGGTCGCATTGACACTGAAGGAAAATTCACCCCTCAAAAATAAGAAGCATCTATGTATAAATCTGTCTCAAAAACTGCCGTATACCCTATGGCTGCTAGTTTTTAAATAAATCAATAGATCAAGTAATTAAAATCCTGTATGTATACATTTATTTTTAATGTTCATGTTATATTTAATTATGAACTTGGTTTGACTATTTATAATACTATTTAAAAAAAAAAATTTTATTTATTTGATACTGAAAACAAAATCAAATGTCTGTCTCGTCCGTCCGTCCGTCCGTCGTGTCCAAAACTAGCTCGGGCTATTAGAGCTAGAACCATCAGGCACAGACTTCTATGCCCTTGCACAACTAGTATTTCAAAACCAAGTTTCGAAAAATTGAGTTTTCTCCATTTTTTTAGTAAACCAAATTTGTTCGTGTTAATATCTACAAATATCTAAAATTTTAAAATCTGACCATTTTAAGATAGTGTCAAGGTGCGTTGAAAATTTTTATCCATGTTTTTTTAGGGCTTCATGCTGACAGAACATCCAGTATACCTTGTTTTAAATATATAAACATAGCAGCAACGGAAGCAACAAAACAAGGACAGGACGGAGCAACGACGACAATGCCCTACCAGCTGCTCCAGATGATGATTATGATGATGATGATGCTGACGTTGCTCCAAATGAGCTAGACTATACAAAAAATGGTGGGAAGTTGGGCGGACCACGCCCATTTGACAAGTGTTGTGCGGCAGATTAATTTATTTTATAGCAAGTTTGTGCCATTTTTTGTGTACCAGCACCGCTCATCGACCGAAACTCGCATCTTGCAGCGCCCTCAAAATTGCTCGCATCATAAATAACGCACACTGAGCGCATAAATCGTTTGTTCAGCTCAGTATTTGGACCTGGTCCTGGTCCTGGGCCTCGTTTTCGTCCTGGGCAACATTTGAATGGCGTGTGCGAGACATTAAATATGTGGAATGCTCTTTGAATTTCAATTCCCATTTCGCTCTCTGATTTCCTGGGCAAAGAGCTGAGCTGCAGAAGTTTCAATGTGCGTTTCAATGATTTATGTGTGACATTTCTACGGAAGCACTGCTCTAGATTAGGCCAGCTGTCCCGGACCAATGGAACGACTTCCCAGCTTCAGAGATATTTGGTTAAATGAAAGTGCTGATGAGCGAAGGACAAAACGGAAGTGAAACTTAGGGTTGCCTAGGGGGAGGCAAGAAAGATTAAAGAACAAGGCTGGCATTCTATATGTCAACTAAAAAACCCAAATTTCCTAAGAAACTTAAAGGGCTTAGATTTTTTCTGAAGGTTCAAAATCTCATCCTAAAACTTTGATGACAGTGATTTTCACTAGTGTTGAGTGCTAGGTTTCATATTTTGAGGAGATTTAAATTTTTCAGCTTCTCTATCCATCCAATTCCCCCTTTTGGTCTTATCTTTCTCTTCTTTTCATTCGAACTGCTCGTGCTGAACTGTTTCAACTGCTGCCACTTTATTACTGCGGAAGCCATTCAGGGCAGATTTGAGTCACAAGGACCCACGCACATAAGATGCTTATCCTTGGCTAGCACACATACAAACACACACACACAGTCGGTATGGGGATTCCCCCGCATATTTTGTTTCTCCTCGCCTGTTGGCAATCAGCTTTTACCCCTTTCGAGGAAGAAACCGGCAAGAAAATCCAAAATGAAATCCCGCTTTTAATTATATTTATACCCAAGTGGCCAATACCAAGTGAACACACACACAAACTCACACATCCTGGCAGACAAGCACACACACACACTCACACTCGCTCGGAATTGAAATCAGAATCGGACACACACACAGAAACAAATTTAACTCCGCCGCAGGGACTTACCCTCCCCAATCTATTCCCTCCACCCATCAAGTGACTAAAAAGACAAACAAAAAAGCAAAACAATAACAAAAATTTTCAAATTTTTACAAGCAAAAACTTTCTAGTGTGCGTGATGCGAAACTGTAAGATGGGGCAAAAATTCAGAACTGTACCCAGTTGCAAATATATTTCCGAAAGTCATCCGAAACGCCCCAAAAACTTTCTTTGGGAAGCCGCAGACAAATAAATTATCTTGATTGGAAAATCAACTTAAAGATACTAACTTTAATTGAACATGGTTATTTAAATATTATTTAAAAATCTATTTTTGTAACCAAATAAAAGTTCATTAAAAACTTGTTCCACAATTCTTGATTAACGATCAGATTTGGTTAAATTTAATTAGCTATACATAATTATATATAGTGTACCCAGTGTCCTGGTAGTAGAAATCAAAATAAAGCCTTTATTTTTTGTCTAAAAACATCCCATTCTCACCTTCGTCAGCGATAGTTCTCAAAAATCAATACCAAAAGTGCTAAAGTGGGTACCTTCATCAAGTTCGTTTTGGTTATCCATGGACACCATCTACAAAGATGGACTGGCAGTTCTGTAACCCCTTTTTAATCCAATTTCGGCTCGGACAATCCTTTTCGAGGCTCTTGGGTCCATTGTCGAGAGTTAATCAAATCAATGTTTGCTGCCCTGCCAGCCAGGCGCTTAGCTTAGTTACGTGTCTATTTGTTATTTGTCAATCACTAAGCTACTTTATGTGTGTCAATACGGGGTGGTTGGGTTGGATGCTGGGTGCTGGATGGTGGACTGTAGATGGTGGCCAAAGACCTTCGAACTGAAGCCCCATCTGCAGACCAGGTGCCGGAATCATTTTGGCCCGCTTTAAGCTCGGCTGGGATATGCCCTCGAGTACTTTGTTCTTACACTTGACTGACTGCTCTGTCCTTGTGTGTGTGTGTTTGGGCCTACGGCGGCTTTCTGTCTCACTTGGCCATGTGTCCTGTCTGTTAGCCCCCGTCTATCCGTTTCCCTCCCGCCTGTGTGTGTGTATGCTCCATCTAGTTCACATAACACCGTTTCCAATTTGAACACCAAATCGAACTGGGACAAAAGGGCCAGGAACTGAAATCAAGAGCAAAAGCAGCAACGGTGGGGAGCAACTTTGTGCAGGTTTTGTTTCAAATTTAGCAATCCATTTAATGTGTCGCAACAAAATATATTGATATTAGAAGAGCTTTCGTATAAAATGGGGGAAAAACTTGGGTGGGAAAAAGGATACAAACAGGAAAGGTGCATAAATGCTTACAAAATGTTGGAAACTCTCAATTGACTCAAAAGTTGTTAACTTAAACTTTAATTTTCATTTTCAAGTACATTTAAATTAACTTAATTTACGTTGTTAACAAGAAACATAGCATCAGGATCCTTGTACTCAAATTAAAGGTGTTTTTAATTAAGTTTCACTGCACCATTTCCTGTTATATCATCTATCAAATTAGTTTCTACGCATTTGAAAGAAAATATTTTAAAAATCCCTAGCATTGATTTTTTTTGTTTTATCAATAACCTTTTTTTAGGGAAAAAGGTTTTTGCGTATTGAGGGATTTATTTTTAATTAAGTAAAATTTTAGTTTCCTTCGTTAGCGTTGAAATCTTAATATTTCTTCAACATTGCTGTCTTTTAGAAACCACATTTTAAGGGCATTAGGTATTTTGGGTTTGTGCCCAAACAAACACTACGTTAGTGTCCGAAATTTCATTTCAGTACAATATAATTGGGTTTGCCCAAGGGTACGCTTTCTCAGTCGCTCTGCTTTCTCCCAAAAACTCTCTCTTGTGGTTTTCCCCTGGCACACCTGTCCTCTTCTTCCTCCTCCACCAACATCCTTTAACATACACACATATACACCCACACTGATGCTGGTGCGCTTTGCACTATGGGGAAAATGACCACTTTATCTGGCATTTATTATTGTGAGTGAACCAAAAGAGATTTTTCACTGGGGTTTTTTTTATTATGTTGTTATAGACCATAATAACTTATTTTAGAAAAATGGGCGTGTCAACGCCCCTTCCGCCCAAAAAATCCAAAAAAATAGCATTTTACCAGCATTTTTAGAAGTAAACTTTTCAAATGTGGTTCCACATACACATAAACTAGTTTCGCCACGCCCCTTTCCGCCCCCAAAATTATAAAAATTTTTTTTTTTTTTTTTTTTCCTATTGCTGCTTGAACTAGCAAGAAAACCCTATCACCTTGGGAGTTTGGTTGTTCCGCTGCATCCAGTCTTTAAACTCTTTTGCCTTTCGATCCAAATAAATGAAGTGGCCATCCAACCAGTCTTTTACTATTTTTAAAGGCAAAGTTGCTGTACCGTTTAACCATTGCAAATGTCTTCATTTAAAGTTCATGTAAGTGCTTTTACATTTTAGCCAATTATTATGAAAGTTATTCCAAAATGTATGGTTTTTTAATTTTAAAATGTTTTTATTAACATTATTGCATGTGCAGTTCAAAATTCCTTTTAACTGCCTTTCCTCGTTTGTTCCGGCCCCTCTCGCTATTACACACAGCAAAGAAATCTGCGTTCGAAAATTGAGGTTACCTAACAAAAATGCAAATTGCAGCAAAATATGGAAAAATATGACATTAGGACCAATACCTGTAAACTCAGAATTGACAACGCTACAACTAAGACTTGGTCTAACACTTAAACAATTCTAAACTCTCTTACATAATCCTTTCCAAAGCTGAAATTTGTTTCTAAAAATTCAGCTAAGGAAGCTCTTAGAAAACTGCAAAATATTAGTATACACACGCACAATTTTAGCGATTTATTACATTTAACAAACAGTGCAAGCCTGCAAGATCAGCATTCATGTTTTGGTTTTCCTCTAATTGTTGTTCCATCATTAAATATTAAAATCAAAACTAAATGTACAAATTCACACAACTTAGGCTCACGTGCTTTCGATTGCAACAGCTGACTTAACAGCCGTTTTTCTAACAGGGGACTGTTAAATTTAACATTTTGAGTTTGGGGCATAACAGTCTGATGTTTTCTTAATGCGTTAAAAGTAAAATTGTCGTAATTAGAAAACTTTTAAAAAACATGCAAATGCCAGATAAAGTGGTAATTTTCCCCATAGTGCTTTGTTTGCCGCTTTCAAATTGCACGTGGCTTACAACAAATTTTCAGTTACGATTCTTTGTTTTTGCCACTGTTCTTTTTTCCTATGTGCGTTATTTCTGTCAGCAGAGACACTGCTGTCATATGTATGTATTTACAGTGAAAAAAAACCTAAGCAAGAAGCTAATATCTAAATTACGTTTAAAAGTGGTCCCTTTACTGATTTGTATTATTATTAAACAAAATTTGCGTTTTGGAACCAATCAAAGTTAAGTTAGAACTAAATTCAATAAAATATAGAGGGTTCTATTATTGTTTATTACTTTAGCAGGGATAGTTTATAAAAACGTAAATACGTAAACGTAAATAAACATACATGTCATGTATATATATTTTTTTAAATTTCACAGTCTTAAGATACACAACTATGTACGAAAATTCTATATAACCCGTGTCTAAGCCATTTAGATTGATAACCAGTTTTTTCTTGTGTACACTGTACACTGTAGCTGGAAAATCCGATGGGGTGGGAAAAGGGGTGGACATAGGTGGGCTGCTCCCAAATTGGCTGCTGGGTAAGCAGTAAAACAGTTTGCGATGACAAATGCAAGAACAACACACGCAAACACACACACAGACTGATAACAGATTTCACGTGAAATTCCTTAAATTCTTTGGAGAAGGAAGTCAAGTTTTTCTGCTAAATCTTCTTCGTGGGCAAAGAAATATTGCCAAAGGGGCTGGAACGACTTTTTTGAATTCTTATATTTTCTGTAAAAACAAAATCCTGGAGGATTTAGAAAAGTTGACGATGTAGTTGGCCCATTTAATATTTTTCAAGAGGATAAGAAAAAGTTTTGAGATACTTTATTTATTTTGTTGTTTATTTATTCTCTATGATCTTATGATGTGCATCTCGTAATCATTAATTTGGTAAGTTTTTAAACTCCTAAGAATCTAAATTTGTGTTTTTTGTTTTTAATAATTTTGTAGATAGATTGAAAAGTATTTGAAATGTTGAATTACTAAAATATGGAACAGCTATTTTGACAAGTAAATTTTACTGTCACTACTTTATTGAATTCTGCAAAAACTGTAAATAAAGTGTGCACTCGGAGACACATTTTCAATATGGTGAAAAAGGTCGAATTGCACAATTTTTATGGACAAAATACATATGTGGCAAAATTTAAGTTCACATTTGTACAGATATTTTGAGCCATCTCACTGACCGTAATATCTTGTGCAGCGGCCATGTGCCGAAGGAAAACTTTTCGATTCCGTAAAAAGTGAGAACGAAACTGCAGCAGGGAAAAAACTTGGAAAGCAGCACGCACTTGCAATTTGGGGCATTTTATTAGCCACTCAGCCCCTGGGAGGCAGCACATTGTCGAGCAATGCCAAAGCCACAAAATGTGAGGCAACCAACTGCCTTTGCTGCTGCTTGCTGCTGCTTTCCCAGCTGCTGCATACAGTCATGACAAAAGCGCAGCCGAAAAAATAAAGGAATTGAAAAGCTGGAGGAAAATGCGAAAATAGAAAAACTTTCGGGATAAAAGCGGGGAGAGTGGCAACAGCCTGCCACATACTAGTACACAAACATGCTCGCAGTTGCTGCACAACTGGCAATGAAGCTAATTTTTCACGCAGTTTTGAGTACACATGCCACAAAAGATGCCTTCAAGCGCAGGTCCTCCTCTCGGCCTCGTTGCCTTCTTGGCTCCAGCCCCAAAAAAACACAGAAGGGGCTCGACCCGGAGGGCAGCACCTCACCTTTAGGGTCGTCACGAGGTCAAGCGGGTGCAATTTGCAGCACTCCCCCAAAAAGCAGCGCCTTCTTGCACGCAGCTTTGTTTTACGCGCACTTCTTGCCGGGACTGTACTTTTTCCATTGCAGTTTTCTGACTGCCACGCCCTAATGGAAAACGGGTTAACCTACACAGCTACGACAAAGGAAAATAAATTCAGATGTAAAGGGAAATTAAATAGTGCGGGTTGATTTTGATGGATAATTTTAATAATATTTTTATAATCTAATTAAATATAAACCAAACCCCCCAAAAAAAAAACCAGTCTTAATTTTTATATATTTTAATGTTTTTTTTTGTTGGGGGTTTTTATAAATGTTTTCCGAATTGCCCAATTTTTTTTCTTTTTTGTATTGATTAATGGACTATTTTTAAATAAAAGTGCATTGCAATTTTTATTTTATGAGTGTTAGTTTTTTGAGAAAAGGTTTTTTCCACCCTTTTCAACCCTTATCAATTTACGAGTGACTTTTATCAAATTATTATGACTAGTTTAAGAAAAAAAATTATAATAAATTAAAAAGTGCATATACTCAACAAGTAAGGATTTTTTTCCAAAAGTTTACTTAATTTTCTGTAATCTTATATATGTTTTGTATCAAAATAATGTTAATTTGGTTTTTTTAATTTAAATTAGTACTTTGTAGTGCACCATTTTGCGTTTATAACACATTTTACCCTATTGGGCATCGAATTGTACAAAGCGCTAAAATATTCTTTAGTGATATCGTCGGACCATACATTTCTCTATCACATCCTCCAGTTCTATCATGGTTTAAGGCTTCCTTTTTTTTATTTTCGCTGCCGTAAGGGCCCAGACATTCTCTATTGGGTTGAGGTCAGGACTGTTTCCGGGCCTTTAAAAAAAAAACTGAGCCAAGGAAAAAAAAAATTGGAGTGATTCCGAGTGGTCACGAGTCCTTTTTTCGGGTGAGTCCAAATTCAATCTTATTGGACCTGATGCCTCGTGCAAGGGGCGTTGTAGAAAGGGCGAACGATATTTGGAAAAATTGCTATGTGGGAACCCATAAGCAATCACCATACATTATGATATGGGGTTGCATATCTAAATATAAAACTAAATACATTTTAATGATCCAGGGTATGGTGAATGCGGAAAAATATAAAGATATAATATTAAGTGGAGTTGTGCCTAGCTTTAGGGCAATAAGTGAGAAAGAACAAAAACCTATTTTTCAAGATGATTCTGCACCTTGCAGACGGGCTCGATCTGTAAGTAATTCGGTGGGCTTTTGTTATTAAAACAACTTTATTAATTAATTTTGACCTTCTTTTTAACGAAGAAATCAAAATCAAAGGTAGAATTTGACATTAAGTCCCTAAATTGACCCGGGAACAGACCTGACCTCAACCCAATAGAGAATGTCTGGGCCCTTACGGCAGCGAAAATAAAAAAAAGGAAGCCTTAAACCATGATAGAATTGGAGGATTTGATAGAGAAAAGTATGGTCCGACGATATCACTGAGGAATATTTTTGCGCTTTGTACAATTCGATGCCAATAGGGTAAAATGTGTAATTAAAGCAAAAGGGCGGACTACAAAGTGCTAATTTAATTTAAAAAAACAAAGTTAACATTATTTTGATACAAAATATATATAAGATTATAGAAAATTAAGTAAACTTTTGGAAAAAAAGTCATTACTTGTTGAGTATATGCACTTTTAAATTTATTATAATTTTTTTCTTAAACTAGTCATAATAATGAAAAGTCACCAAAATTGATAAGGGTCTGGAAAAAAACCTTTTTCTAAAAACTAACATTCATAAAATAAAAATTGCAATGCACTTTTATTTAAAAATAGTCCATAAATCAATACAAAAAAGAATTGGGCAATTCGGAAAACATTTATAGAAACCCCAAGCAAAAAATCATTCAAGTATGTGAATATTTAGACTGCGGCTTTTTTTGTGGCGCTGGGTGTATGTATAACAAATCATAGGACATGCAAATCTTTAAAATGAAAGAATTCCATTAAAAATTTATCACCTGTTTTTACATTAAATAAAATGATTCACTTGACCTGTT
>JAECWM010000025.1:0-283124 GCA_018150695.1 Drosophila oshimai | reverse complement strand
CATGCGCCCTCTCTTAAAAAAAGTTTTGCATACTTTTGAGCGTAATAAAAATTTTCAACGCATTTGTATACACAATTTCTTGAAAATGGTCAGATTTTAAAATTTTTTAAATATTTGGGTAGATATTTTCAATACGAACAACATTTGTAAGGGCCACTTTTCTCTAGCACTAAAAATGTGGACACCACAGAGTTTTTCCGGCTTGTGGGCGTAAAAAGGGGCGTGGTCAGGGTTTGAAACAAACTTGATCTGCGCTTTGCTTATAGAAATCTGTATACAAAATTTGGTGGTTCTAGCTCTTATAGTTCCCGAGATCTCGACGTTTGTACGGACGGACAGACAGACATTTGATCGTTTACAGTATTTGCTTACTCTTCGAGTATCGCAAATAATAAATGAAAACAAGTGCAGAGCTATGAAAGAAAAAGCATGAAGACGCGTCGACATGAAAGGGAATTCTTCAGCGCGCTTTAAGCCGATTTGATTCTGCACACAAAATGTTATAACGATTTTCCAGCTAATTTTTTCTTTTCTGCGCACATCCAAACTACCAATGGCATTTTGATTAACTTGACGATGAGACAGTCGAAGAAGAGATGCCATCCGCTCATCCCAGTCCCTAGTGTCATCTCCGATCTCCTAGTTGCGGTTAGATTGCCAACTCAATAAGCCACATATCCTCCAACTGGCTGAGGAAGCGAATTTTTGTCCAAGTTTGTGGGTCACTGCACTTTTGGCAAAGCTCCTTGCCAAGCCAAGCTTTTTTTTTTTTTTTTTTTGTTACATATGCATTTTATTTATTGGATCTTCTCTGATTTGAGACTAACAATAAGTATATAAAATCTTAAATTAAAAAGCTATTTGACAGTCACGATGACTGACGCAAGATTAAAGGGCTCTAATAACTATTGCTGAGCTGGAAGGTCATTTCGTTGCAATCGGGTCCGGTTGGAAACCCTGGCTAGGCCCCTGGCGAGCTGGTTTGGATGAGAAGTTAGCTTGGTGTGGTAGGATACTTTTTGTTTTGATATTTCATCTTTAACGGGTAGAATGCCAAGATCTCTGTGGATGTTGTCGTTCCGAACATACCAAGGTGCCCCAGTGATAGTTCTCAGGATTTTTGATTGTGCTCGCTGGATAATGTCGATGTTGCTGCTGCTCGCGTTTCCCCACAACTGGGAGCCGTAAGTCCAGACTGGCTTAAGCGTTGAATTGTAGAGCAGGACCTTGAAGTCCAGGCAGAGGGGGAGCGAGCGTTTAAGAGCCAGTGGAGGCTATTGGATTTTAGTTTTAGATGAATTTTCTTAGCTTCGATATGTCTCCGCCATGTAAGTCTCCTGTCTAGGTGAACGCCAAGGTACGTAACATCGTCAGCTTGTGGAAGTGGCGTGTTATTCAGAGTTAGCGGGGACACGTTTGTCTGTTAAGAGTAAACGTTATGTGCTTACACTTTTGCGCATTTATTTTTATACGCCAGTCTGATAACCACCTCTCCACTACCACGAGATGATCAGCTAGTAGTGCTGTTGCCTGAATTGGGCATTTGGACCGACTTATGATCGCGGTATCGTCTGCGAATGTAGAAGTAGTTAGCCGCTCGTTCGTGGGAATATCTGCGGTGTAAAGGAGAAATAGAGTCGGACCAAGGGCGCTGCCTTGGGGAACTCCAGCCTCTATAGTGTAATCGTCGGATGTTGTAGTGTTGCATCTCACGGCGAATTCTCTGTTGTAAAGGTACGATTCAAGTATCCTGTGAGTGTTTTCCGGCAGAATAGTTCTGATTTTATGCATAAGGCCATCAAGCCAGACTCGATCGAAAGCCTGTGCAACGTCGAGAAATACCGCACTGCAGTATTCCCGATATTCGAATGCAGTCCGTATTTCTGTTGTTAATCTGTTGACTTGCTCTATTGTTCCATGGCTTTCTCGAAAGCCAAATTGATGTGCCGGGATAACGTTGTGCTCTTTCAGATATGGGATTATGCGCGTTAAAAGGCATTTTTCGAGCAGTTTTGACAGGCACGAGAGTAGACTTATCGGTCTGTATGAAGCTGGTATTGTGTGATCTTTTCCTGGCTTTGGGATCATTATGATTACCGATTTTTTCCACTTTTTTGGGAAGTAGCCAAGTCGTGTTATCCCGTTAAAGAGTTTACAAATGACCTCAACTGCACAGTTTGGGAGTTCAATTAGCATTTTGGGAGTAATTAGATCACCGCCTGGGGCCTTTTTTGGTTTCAATTGCTCGCTGATGACTTTTGCAACTTCGTTTGGTTGAAACAGAATTGGCTCCGTCTCAGTTTCAATTCGAATTGGCGGCGACGGTAGTGCGAATGAATTTGTTGCAGGGTTTGGCTGAAAAACATTTCGAAGGTGTAGAGCAAATGTACAAGCTCTGTCTTTGTCACTTCTGGCCCAGCTGCCTGAAGAGTCTCTTATGGGAATTACTGTTTCGGCCGGCGCACTTAGATTTGGATGGGCCCTCCACAAGGGATGCTTGGTGCTGGTGGGTGAAAGTTTCTCAATGTACTGGCGTTGTTCTTTAACTTCTTCGTGCCTTAGGGCCCTGGTAAGCCTGCGACCAGCTTCCTTAAGACTTTGTTTTGAGGATGGCGATCTGCTGGTTTGCCAAGCACGCCTCAAACGTCTTTTCTCCAAAACAAGCTGTTCGATTTCAAGGTTAGTTTTGTGTTGGTGTGTGTGCCCATCCCTCCCTTGCGGTGTAGAGACTTTGGCTGCTGCGACGAGTACAGACTCCAGTGCATCGGCATAGCAGTCGATGTCCTCCTTGATGTTGAGCTGTGGAGTTAGTTCAATGTGGGAACTTACGTACTTTTTGAACTTCAGCCAGTTGGTTCGATGCGACGTCAGCCTGCAGGGGTGCTCGATTAGTTCCGGGCTTTGGAGAAGAGTTATTAGCACCGGTGAGTGGTCCGATGATAGATCCAAAAGCGATTTTGCAGATATTAGATTGCGAGAAATATTTTTTGTCACAGCAAAATCAATTAAATCAGGTAGTTTTCTAGGATCTGTAGGCCAGTAAGTAGGGCTGCCTGGTGAAACGTAGTCCAGTTTGTTGCATGTTTTGATGAGTGCATTATATAGTTGCCTTCCTTTGGGGTCACAAGGCGGGATCCCCAGTGTGTGTGCTTGGCGTTGTAATCTCCTGCTGCTATGAATCTCTCTCCAAGTGAATTGTAGAAGTCCATGAATTGATCTTCGGAGACTGTAAAACGGGGTTGGCAGTAAACAGCGGCAATGGCAAGATTGCAGTTGCCCAACTGTAATTTTATCGATGTAGCTTGCAAGTAATTTTTTTTTATTAAGATGCCGGTTCCGCCATGTGATTTACCATCTGGATGATCGGTGCTGTAGAACGTATATCCCCGTATTTGAAAGTTGTATTTGCTGGAGAGATGCGTTTCTGCCAGCAACATAATGTCGATGTGGTTTTCGTTGAGAAATTGAGTTATTTCAGGTTTATGCCGTGAAACACCGTTGGCGTTCCACAGAGTTATTCGAAGACTAGGCATAGTTTATTTGGGCTGCTGAGCTGTAAGCATTGTTAACAAGATGGTTTGGTTTTGCATAAGGGTTTGCATGGTGGTTTTCATGAAGGACATAAATTCCATCATATTTTGTTGCAAAGTGATCATCATAGTTTCCATGTTACTTTGTGGCTGTCCCATGGCCTGCTGCACGTTATCAATTTTCGGCTCTATGTGAGCTGTGCCTGATTTTAGAGCACTGGCGTAAGAAATGCCGTTGGTGGTAATTGAAGGGCCAAATGATGACCTGGCTGCTTTTGCGAAGAAAACTTCCGGTGTCGTTTGTGATCTCATGTAAATGTTCTGTGTATTCTGCGAGCGTGTCGTTGTCGCTCGTTGCATCCGACTTTTCATCGCCTTGTAGACTGGACAGCCTCTGTAGTTCGCTGTGTGGTTTCCTTGACAGTTAACACACTTTTTCGTGAGAGCGTCATCCTTGTTGGCAGGGCAGGGCCCGTTCCGTTTGTGCGGCTCTTCTACTGTGATCCTACGATGCAGCAGGTACTGCAGCTTGTAGATCGGGTGGACAGCGTTTTTTTTCAAAGTTCTGCTGTCAGGCTCCAGCTCGACCTTGAATAAAGGTTGCGGTTTTTTTGTTTGTTCATAATATTTATGACATTTTTAGCACAGAAACCGTTTTCTTTTAAAGCCTCTGTAATTTCAGAGGGGGTCACATCGGGTTCTATTCCCTTAAGCACAACTTGCAAGCCTTTGCAGCTTTTTAGCTGGTACGTATAGTAATTTTTTTTGGCATCGTTTAGGTACTTTGACACTGCTCGGAAGTCGTCTTCAGTTTTGGTTTGCAGTTTGGTTTCGCTTATATTCCCTTTCATAAGCGGAATAACATGAAATGTATCTTTTCCGACTAGCTCAACTATTTTGTTGACCTAGGGCATTCGAGATCTTCTCCGGAATAAAGATAGGTGGGGGCTTAAGTTTCCTTGGAGGTAACTGTTCAGACTCAGTTTCAGTCTCCGCCAGAATGGAATATCTATTTTCATTTAATGGCCCGAGATTGTCAGGGCCTTTGTTTATACGATTTACTTTGGGCTTATTGCCGTCAGAATTTTTGGGGGTGTAAGCTTGCGCTTGAAATATTAATATAGCGATCCATGCCTGTCTGCATGGCCGAACCCGCTTGCGGAATTGTCATTTCTTCTTTCGTAGCTTTGTTGTTGCCGTTTGACCCGATTTTTGCACTTGGTTGTGTTGTTGCTTTACCCGCTGCAGCAGAAGAGAGTGAAGCCGTTATTGCATTGTTGGCTAGAGAGACCGTTGTAGTTGCTGTTGTTGTTGCACTAGGTGGCAGAAGCTCGGTTGGAGTTTTGCATTGCTCACTCCATGGCGTTTGAGCGGTGAAAAGCAGGGCGGGAGAGCAAGAACTAGCTCTCTGGTTTTCGGCGGTCAATAAATTTGCACTTTCTTGCACTTTCGTTTCTGGAGTATAACTCTTCACAGAAAAATATGCGTTGTTACGGGCCAAAGAGTGACGACGTTTGTCTTGCTCTCTCTGAATTTTTTCACGGGTTTCGTCTTGTTGTTTTTGGCGTTGAGTGCGCCGATCCACGTTCTCACTCATTTGTTTATTGATAGTACGTAAAGATTAATTAATTAAATAATTAAAACTTTAGTCTACGATATGCGATAAGCATCGCGAAACGCAATACCTCGCGTTTGTAAATTTTTCGAACGTTTTCGATTGAACGACTAATTGTTTTTCCGGAGCGTTAAGAAAACACGTCTACACGCGACCGAAGTGTCGACCACTCAGCCATTAAGGACTAGTGCTACATTTTTTATCTGTTAACAATTTGAAGTAACTCAATATCTGCCGAGAAAGTGGAAGCTTGGAAATAAAAAAACCTTTTGAATTTTATTTAATTTATTTAACTAAAAGAAATAAAATATATCAAACTTTTAAGATACCTACTCCTGTTATTTTATTTTCCACTCCATTTTAATTTAAGTTTCATAACCACCTTCATCTTTGACAGCTCATTAAAGCCAACTGGCATAACTTTGGACCACTTACGACACCACTGACATGCAGGCTACTTTCACAACGCACTCCGGGTGGCAAGTGAATCACCAAAAACTGACCAATGGCTTGATTGATTGATTGGTTGATTGAAGGCACGCGCTGTAATTGGCGACGTGTTTAGCCCGCTGAGGCTTACACGTTTTTCGGGCTGTTATTTCCACTATGTTTTCATAACCCCTTGGACCACATCAAACTTCCGCTGTTAGTTAGGCGAATTTGGCTTTTAATGAGCTGGCATTTGAATTTCTGGCTGGGAATGAAGCGCTTGATTTATACAGTTTGCCCGCATTGAAATGGATTTCGTTGTTGCTGTGGACCTTGAAAAATGTAGCAAACGCAGCAAACTGTGATGGGATCTCTGCTGATCTCATTTATTCTGAATGTCAGTTAGATAAATTCACGTTAATTAGCATTGAACATTGTCAGCTTGGGAACTAAATATTGTTTTTTCCTGATTGCCTTGGAGAGTTTTATAAAAGCTAGTATTAGGATCAGAACATTTATGGCTATCCAGAAAACATCAGTTTCATGGAAAGTTTGTGTCCAAAATAAGCTTTTATAATCACATACTCTTTATTCATACGGCATACTTTTAGTTGCCCTCAAAGGTTATGCAAATAAAGATGTCGTAACTTTTCTTTCACAGCGCATGAAAAGCGGTACGTGCATAATAAAAATGTCATCGGAAAACTGAAGACGAAAATAAGACCATCTTGGAAATGGGAAATGATGTCATTTATTTCTCAAGGACACGTGCAAGGTCAGTGGGGAGGTGGGTCCCAAACAACATGCACAACCCTCGGACAGATAGAGCCATGGAAAATAGTCGAGCACGAGCCGAAACACGTAGCCAACACGGAAACAAATAAAAAATCAACAGGATTAAATATGCAGCTCCCTTTCTCTATGTGCTTTGCCCGGGTTTTAGCCTTGTATTCGGCCTTAGCTGCGGAGTCTGCGGCCAATCTGTTACATTTTGTCATGGCTTCCATGTGGCCCACTCCACCACCCACCCCCCACCCTCATTTCGAGTGTCCTTCGCACGTTTTACCTTCAGCTGGGACACTGGGGGCCGTAAATGCGACTGCCTCTGCTGTTTTTACACTCTCAGCCGGGCTCTGAAGTGAATTCAACAAGTCTGTGTATGCAATGCGGGGATTCGACTAGCTGCTACTTCGCTATGGGATAAATTACTCATGTTCGGAATGCAACTAAGGTGATAGAAACTTAGAACTAGAAAAATATTTTAATAAATATTCAAAAGCTAGTAAATCTAAAACGCAAGTCTGGAAGATGTCTTTTGTTAAACAAGTTAACAATTTAACTTAAAAAAATAGCACTTAAAAATATAAGAAAGGTTTAAGGTATGTAGATAAAAATGTAAGTTAAAGAAAATTAAAAAGTTTTCACAAAAAAAATAACTGAACTATTTTTTAGATAATACAATTATTTCACAAAAGTTCAAAAATTTTCTATGAATGTCCACGATTTACTCCTGTCTAAAGTTCCGATTTTTGCAACGTGTTTCAGAAAGTGCTTTTAGGTTTTAACGCGGACAACTCCTTCGGCTCAGGCAAATAAAAAAATTTATTTTCCACGGCTGTCGGAAGCGGATGGCGAGAGTTTCACGCCACCAAACACCAAATGAGTTAGCACGGCCTCCTTCTTGTCACTCTAAATCAAAGAAATAGGTGTAAAAAGCTCGTTTAGCTCGGGAATCTAATGAAAAATTTAAACTTTTACAATTAAGGCGAAGGCAAATGGGAACCTCGTGCAGCTGCAACTTGTGTCGCATAAATTAATCCTTCAGTTCTCGACTTCAGATTGAAACGCTTCCTGCGGAGTAATTCAATTCAATCCACATGCTACATTTCGAAATCGAAAAAAATACACGATTCCTTAAACGTCTTTCGCATCTTTGTGTTTTTCCCCTTCGTGTTGCAAACCAAATTGAAAACGTCGTTTGCAAGGTTAGGACACCAAGCCCTAAAACGAGGAGTTTTGCACTTTGCTACATAAGTGAATTATCCCTACTGCGCATTTCCTTGCGTACTACATGACGTATGAGTCATAAAAGAAAAGAGGGAGTAAATTGCATTTACTGAATAGCAAGGACTGAATAACTGGGGAAATTGAAAATGTAGTTACAGAGTTCATAGCAGCCATATTTGCAATAACAATTCCAATTAAACACAGCCAGGGGGAATATTGAGATTTTATCTAAGTAATAAAATCGATATTGGCTGCCCTCAGTTAACAATATTTAATTAAACCTTGAGTGATATACCTCAAGGGATAAGCTTGCTTTTGTCTTTGCCATTGATTGTCAATCAATGCAGTTTTCCTGTGAGACGCTTGGTCAACTGTATGTACAATGCATTACCAATTATCAGGACATCCGAAGTGAATGACGAGCAGCAATCACAAACCGAAAATTCCATTGTTTCATTTTCATTTGTCCTATCATGTCCAGGATATCGCGCTTTCTTCGTCAGAAGCAACAAAAAAGAGCAGGACAATGCATACAGCTTAAATTTAACTACATTTTCCGACAATGCAGACTTAGGAAAACCTATTTATTTTCATATTTTTTTAGTGCTTAGTGCTTTTATGCTAAGCGGTGATGCTGTAAAATTGTTAAATGTTTGCTTACTTTGGAGGTTCTGTGCTGTGGGCGCAGTTACGGACAATTTAACACCTTGGCTGCGCATTAAATTAACGCATAACCAACATTTCGAATATCAATCATACGGCCCGTTGGCCAAGTGCAAAATTTGTTCGACATGGCGGAACTCTGACTTGCCAGCCTTTGGCTTAATACTCCATTTTCCCACCCTGCTGCTGACAGCATAATTTACAGTAGTTGGCGTTTTAATCGGGAAATGTGCAAAATGCTTTCGGCTACTTACAATTTCAATTTACTCCCAGTAAGTCCTTTCCGAGGGAAAGAGTCCTGCAAGCAGAGAAAGCAGAATTTACATAAACTTTAATAAAACCGAATTTAATTGTGTCAAACCCGACGCTGCAGGCTGATGTCAGCAAAATCATCAAAGGGATTGTCAAAAAGCGTATAATGAAAATGTTGGATAAAAATACTGAAATTGAGCGACCGTGAGATGTCACAAATGTTTCGAAGGGGGAGAAGGGAGCTTTTAAATATTTTGAAAATTTTAAAGCGAATAAACTCACAAAGCGAGTGTAACTTCATCATCAATTGCAGTTAGTTTTTTTTCCGGGAAATCTGCCACAGACCTGCAGAGTTCCTGGGGAGACCGAAATTTTGTCGAGTCAGAAGTCGGGCTTTGAGCAAAGATTAGTTACGTTTGCGGTTGGCCAGGAAACACACCTTTTCAGCCAAGTTGCCAGCCAGAGTCAAAGCCACAAAAGAACACTTTTGCCATAAATCATACAGCTGCCCGGGCCACGACTTTGCTGTTGTTTGTGCGTTGGCTTTCGGCGTTGTTGTGACAGCTGGTTTTCCTTAACCGCAGGACCTCTTCTTCATAACACCTTTGCTCCTCTTGATCCTGGCAAAATCCAGCCATGCAAATTATGTTGATTTTTTATTTTGGTTAGTGCAACAAGGCCAGGAACACAAACAAGAACTCTTTGACCATTTTGCGTGATTACATTTTTCATTTTCGAGGCTTATTTTACCCACATTTATTATTCACTCCGTCCGAAAAGTGACATCCCCCATCACAATTTCGATTCTGCGCTTTTGCGTAAGCGTTTTTAAGGATTGACTGAACATTTTCCCAGACTGGCATAACAAAGGTAGCCTTTAGTCTTGTCTATGTCTATGTCTAGTCTATGAAAGAGGATGCTAAGATTTATTCCAACCACAAACGAGTTGAGCCAAGAAAAGACGCTGAAATATATAGCCAAGACCTCGAGGAATATTGCCAAGACTACAAATGAATGTCAATAAAGCTGTTCTGTGGGCTAATCATATTTGAAACGAGATACTCACTAAACAATAAGGTTGCAGTCAGCTTCTTCAAGCCCTCTGTTATTCAATACTTTGTTGCCTCACAACTGACAAATTGCACAACATTTCTACGCCCTTAGTGCTTGGGAAGGAGTTGGCCAGAGCAATTCCGTAAGCAACTTGTCTTCTTCCTAGGAATCGAGGACTTGGCCAAAGTTTTGTGTCCTTTGTGGATTTGGTATGCGGTACCAAGTTTGTGTTACACTCCGGCCAAAGCAATCAGGATGCAAATGCATTGGGGAAACGCAGGACGAGAACGTGATAAATATTGAGAACAAAAAGCCACTGAACCCGAAAGAGTGCCAACAACCTAAAGTACACTTTATTGTGCAAAACTTTTCTTTATTCAATTTAGGTCCCTGCTTTTTTTGCGATTTTCTACGAGATGGAAAGCTGGGTTTAAAGAAACTGGTTCACAAGGACGATACGAATATCCTTTGAAAGATTTAAGTTTTGTTGTTTCGATTGCTAGAATTTTATTTTTCTTTAAAATCCTTACAATTTGTCAAGTGTAAGTGTTTCACAATCTTGTCCTAGGTATTTCGAATTTCAAGCTGGCTACTTTATCTTCTCTAGATTGGTTTATTTTCGCACTGCTCCCCATCCGAAGGAAACAAAAGACCAGTCAGCAAGGACAATGCCAGTCTGCGGGCATTTGAGGGTTTACACTGACGAAGCCAGCGAGGCTGTTGCATTGATGCATTGAATAAGAAGGCACTGGGGAGGAAGTGGGTTGAATGGCAAGGTCACAACAAAATCCGAAAGGAGAAAGTTAAACAAAGTGGTGAGAATATACACGAGCTGCATAAAAAAATGTGTTACACCTAGAACAAAATTTATGGGATATGTCAATAAACTATCAAACAACTAGGTGTATATATGTGTTTAGTTTTTTTTATTTTGTGTACCAATCGAAGCCAAAAAAAACACAATTAAGAAGAACAAACTTTATGTAGAAAACTTTTCCAGGATTTAGAAGAAATAGTCTATAACAATGCCTAAACAATCTTATTTATCTTTTAAATATTTTTTTGAAATTTTCTGCCCAGCTATAACACAATTCTCAGAGGCAAAAGATACCAGGGAAATATTTATTTTTGCTCTCCTTAATCTGAGAAATAAAGTGAATGCGCCCATTAGGTTGTGCAAACATACAGGTGGAGAGGAAATACTCCACTGCCTCTGGTATGTGTAACTATTTTGTTTGCCTGTCGTGTGAATTGAGATGGCAAACAGTGGCTTCTATTGTTCCCATAAATTATTCACTTGTCATTCTCATGGTATGGATTCCAGAGGTTCCTGCTTAGTGTTTGCAAAGGTTTTTTTGCAGTGCTGTGTGAACTCTGGTTGCCTACTTTTGCATACAATACACAATATATTTTTAAGCAAATAATTGCTTAGGATCTTTTGAAACTTGGGAATATTGTCTTTCAATTTCCTACTCACTAGGTCTTGTAAAGAAAGTGTTTGGAACTATGGTAAAATTTAGAATCACAAGTATTCTGTCATCTAAGAACAAATGTAAATCAGTTTTTTATTTTACAATAAAAATAATTATACTTAGTTAATAACCTTCAAAACTTTCAGATTATAGCTAAAATAAAAAGTACAACACAAGATAAAGAAATTATATTCTTAAAAATATAACTAATTTCTGTTTGTCTTTTTACCTTTAAAGGACAAATTTGTTCAGTATAGTCACTTAATATCTTGAGCTAATTAGGGCGCTTCTTTTTCCGTGGTCATCATCATAATCATTATCCTGTTTCTTGGTCATTTAACAGCGTGCCTGGCAGCACTCCCCGAAAACCCATTTACAAGCCTGGCCAACAAGCCCACTTATAACCGCCTTGAACAGGAAAGGGAGGAAAATACGGGCAACAGGAATTCCTGTGTAGCAATCAGTAGATTGTGTCACTTTCTGCCGTTCATTTCCCTATTTATTCAACAAGTTTCGTTGTGGGGCCCAAAACTAAGGACAGGATTCGAAGTGACAGGCGAAGGACTTCGGAGGGAGTCCTGCGACAGTTTAATGCGCTTATAATCGCATATTTCAGCTTTTACCTCTTGCCGGCATCGATTTGTTTGGCATTTGTTGAATGCCTCAAAGACACGCTGGATTCGCTACCACTTTGGCCCTGACTTGTGATCCCTTATTTTAGTGGCATTTATTTTGTCGCACATTATTCGTGTGTCTGTGTGCGGCTAGCGGTGGTCCCATAAAAGTCCTGTGAGCCCGTAAGTGCGTGTTTATTTGCTAAGGTCCTTGCTCCTCTCTCTTACCACCACTGCCAGGGCTTTGGTATTTTTGGAGCTGGCTCAAAGGTATTTGCGTTATCGAAGGCATGCAGGCTGGGATCGAAATCCCTGGCATCCTTGTAATTGGGGCAAGGGTTTCACCAGGGTATGTGTGCGAGTGTGTGTACGACAAACTCATCTCATATTTATTAAATTTTCTGCGCTCGTGTTTTGTTTTCGTTTGGCACGTATCGAAAGTAAAATAAACATCGTGGCAAGTGTTGCTTTCTTTCTGTTTTTTTGATACACTTTCTGGTAGCGGTTAAGCTTATTACGAGAATGCGAGATGATGTACGCATATTGTTCTTTAGCAGCATTGTTTTAATTTAGGTAAAAAATCAAAGGTAGAGTGTAAAAAAAATGACACGCCCTACAAAACCCACGAAACTATGTTATTATAAAGTTGAGCACAAAGATTGCTGGCCAAAAATAAGAGGGATAAAAATGTGGTTTGCATATTTGTGCGTCAGCCAAAAACAATAATTAAAAACAAACAAACAAAAGACTGTTATTAAAACAATTTATTTTGGGTTTACTTTGGTTTATTTTCAGGCAGGGAGTAAAACCAAATGCGTAAATAAAAACTCACAAAGTAGCGGTTGAAGCCTGTTAACTTGATTATATTTATTTGTGCACATAATTATGTGGCAATTGGGTTTGCTAAATGGCTAACTACGTACAATATTCACTCAGTATTTGCCATGTTCCCAGGCACATCAAGTCGTAATCACATTTTTGGGGTTCTGGACTTTGCTGTTGCCTCATTTCTTGTACACAACTTTAGTTTCTTGGCCGCCAGTGAACTTTGTTGTTGGGTTGTAGGGGCAGCTGTTTTGGCTTATCGTTCATTCAACCCACAATTGCTTATTTTTGGGCTTACAAAAGATGTAAATATAGCCCTTTCATCGTTTCTTAACCGTGTTTTTTATTGTTAAAATATTTATTTTTTTTACAAAAGCTACCAAAATGTATTGTGTATCAACAAGCTGGCTGCCATTAATCAACATTTAGTCACATTTCCGCTATATTTTCCATAAAGAATATTCTTGGCAAATGTGTCAATCTTGGTAAATGTGTCAAAACAGTACACGAATTATTTGCATTCAAATAAACAAAACCCAGCCCAACCAGTGGAACGTATCCAACCAGAACCCAAAAGCAACCCAAATCCAAACCAGAAGCAGAAGCAGAACGAGAACAAGGGGGCCAAAACAAGTGCAACAGGCAGCCGGCAAATCGGGCCAACAGCAGCAACAGCTGCTTGGCCAGGCTTTTCTCTGCTGCCCGTTTGTTGTCAGACTGACAAAAAGAGTTAGAATAACAACCACAACAAACCAAAACTCGTTGCTCCCAACTATCAACTTTTCCTTCAGAAATCGGTGGCTTTTTCAGTGCGTCGTCTCTTTTTACACAAGAAAAAATCTTCATGTAACACCAAAAAATAACCTAAGAACTTAACTTGCATTTACATTTAAAAAAATAAAAGGATTAATAAATAAAGTTGTAAATCAATTGTGTATTGTATTAATTTTAAGTTTGTTTTTATGTCAGTTTTACGTACCGAGCGAAGTTTATATTTCATTTTGAAATATTCATGATGATAACTAACGTTTAATATTCTTAAGGTAAAATTGTGGGCCTCTATTTGCGTTTTATCGTAATTTTCAAGTGTATCTCCACACAGTTTGCTGCTTCTGCTGTTGCGCAACAAGTTGGCTGGGCTGAATTTTTTTTAGGGCCAAGACCAAAAAGTCAAACAACATGGAAGCAACGGTTTCGTCAGCTGGTTGTGGTTGTTCAACCGCTTGGCTTCTAATGCAGTTCAACGGAAATGGTGCTACCACTGGCAACCGGCTGGGAGTGAGGAGGGAATAGGTGCCAAGAAAGGTGATTTTGGCGGGGAAAGGGTTACTTCTTACCCCTCCCACCCAACGACATGGTAGGAAAGACCCAGTCCCCGGCTAAAACAACAACGGAAGTGAGACTCCACTTATATGGAGCATTACCCGAGTCAAAAGTGCAACGAGCTCATATTTTAGGGCTTAAGGTGGGGCAACGGGTCCAAAGATTATAACGGATGCGTGAGTACGTGTGTTTTCTTGACAGCGAGTGTCTGCATGAACCAGAGCCTAAGTTAAAAAATGGAAAGAGGTTTTAAAAGATTTGTTTGATAGTGAAAAGTGTCGCCCTGAAACGAAAAAAGATGTTAAATAGCTTAAAATTTCCTACTTTGAACTACCGTAGCTCAGGAATAAATTTGCACACTTATCAAGAATTGATTTTTATTAAGCCAATTTAAATAGGGAACAAGCATTTGTTTGTAAGCCGATTAAACAATAAACTTCATTTATAGCTCAGCATATTAAGGAAGAAATATTCATTGAAACATAAACCCACATGACTTATCTTCGGAATTGCTCCAATAAGCTTTGCCTTCCCGGATTTCTTCACCTTTTAGGCTCCTAAAAGCCATTTTAATCAAACCAGAATTACCAACGGGATGCAGAATGAGAATTTGGCAGTAACCGAGCGGCTTATTGCCACATTTGTGTCGGACACTTGAGCTCTTCCACTCAGAGTTGTTGGCCGTTTTGCTCGACATGTCAGCAAATTTGCTTGCTGATTAGAGCGACCAGATTGGCACTCGGCTTTTTGGAGCATGGTGTTCGGTGGGGTTTCCACTTTGACAGCCGGGAGTCTCCACAATTACACGGCACAAATGTACCGAAAAGAGAAAAAATTGTCAGAGGCTGCACAGTCAACAAATACAAGAGCCGATTGCTGGGACTTGCACAACTTTCTGAGTTTGGAGCGGCGACACGAAGTGTTGCATAATCGAGACCGCAGTTGCAGAGACAAAAGTCAGAGAAGCAGTAACAATAAATACTGAAGTACACCCACCAAGCAACCAAGGCAACCGGTTTTCGATCTGCTGCTACTCTTAGTTTTATAAATAAAAAATAAAAACCAAAAATAACTTCAATTGTAGCCGCACAGCAGCCGCCAGGGGGCGCTACGCACGCAGTGGGCCAGCCAAAAGCTTAACTTAACCCACTGCCCTCGGTTTGTTTTTCATTTTTCCATTTTCCCAAGCTGCTTTCGCAAACGGTCACTATTATGCCAATTTGATACACTTACCAAGGTACAAGAGTCAGTAATTACACGAGAGGCTTGTCAGATTTTAGTTAGAAAAGTGATTGGGGTACTAAAAATAAAATTTAAACAAAGTTTTCAATTGACAGCCAATAAAAATAATTATTATCTAACAGAATTTAAAAAGTGTTAGAGGCATAAGTGTAAAAATATTAAGTTAAAGTATTTTAACTATAAGTTCTCAATAATTATAATAATTTCAGAAAACTTAAAGAATTTCACATGTGTATAGTTATAAATGAGAACGTGTTAAATAAGAATAAAAGCATTTGCAGTTGTAAATTGTTTATATTTTATTAAATATTAAGTGTCTGTTACATGGTTGAAAAAAATAAAATGTCTAAGGGTATTTGGAATTCGATGCTGATCTGCTAATTTCACCGGTGTGCCTTCGGTTTCTCACATTTCTTGTGCCGTTGTTTTGTAAGTTACACTTAACTTTGCCTATGAGCAAAACTCGTTTGGTGCTGCAAGTCTTTGCTTTTTTTTTGTATCTGCCACAGCGTGTGGCATTGGCGAGTGCGTGCGTTGGTAATCAGTCTACAAGAACCCGGAGGCCATGGGTCTTTCAAAATATTTGTGCACGATTCACTAGTTTTTATATGAAGAAAATAAATTTCCGGGGGGGTTTGAACCCCGAAAACCACTCCCTGGATCCGCGCCTGCAAGTCATGATTAAGAGAGATAACCGAATTGATATTATTTTTCAAAAGTAAAGTGTTGTTCTCCTGTTTGATGTTAATTTTAACAATATTTTTCCGTGCAACTATTTTGCTTTTGAGAGAGTTTTTGGAAAAGATGAATTATAATTCTACCTTATTTCTTAAAAAAAAAAAGGAGTTTACGTCATGACAGATCCAAAAAACACCTTTTGTGTTATTTTATCGCCTGTTAAATGGAAAACGTTTTTTTGCAAATCTCATTGAGAGCAGCCAATCCGAGTGCTCTTAATTGCTAAACATAAAAAATAAACTTAGCCTTGGTCAGCTGGGCAATTAGAACAAGAAGAAAAACTCATTTTATTGTGAGAGGAGCAATTACTTTTTACTATGTTGCAATCATGACTTCGTTTGTTAAGTGCATTAGAAAGGCTTTCGCCCATTTTTTCCCATTTCAGCCTGAATAGACCGAGAGGCCATTTGACTCTTCTGATGGCCTCGTCAAAAGTTGGAAAAGTAAACGAACTTCATGCGGTAATTACCAATGAAAATAAAAGTGGAGTGTGTATATAAACAATAATAAAAACAAAACTTTTTATTGTAGTCTCATAATTGGTTTCCCCCACTCGGAATTTTTTTCTTTTATTAAGTTATTGTCAACCTCCCTCCGTCTTTTCTGGGTGGGGGACACCTATGTTGTTCCAATGTTTCCGCTTATTAAACTGCCAGCAGTACAAATCATAGCAACAAAGCCCGAAGGAAACTTTCAACACTTTCTTGAACACGCAAGCGACATCATTAAAACTCGCAAGTCACATCGGCAAAAGGCGAAAACCACAATATAAATAAATTAAAACTTTTGTTATTTGAATTGCAGTTGTCGTTACGTGGGTTCCATTTAAATTAATAAATGGCAGTGGGTGGCGTATAGGTCCATGTATTTTGCACAATTTGTCAACTGGCCTTAAAGCCGTTTACTTTGAACCAATACACTCTCTTTGGCAACTGCAATTAGCAAATATTTAATGGGGTCCGTTGCAATATATTTTTGTGGATATTTAAAGTAACATTTCTCTGTGCTGTTACCTTGGTTTTCAGTTCCGTTTGCAGTGGTAGCTATCACTTGGCCACCCACGACTTTTGGCCCTACTCTCGAAAGTCGGGGACACTTTTTGCCACTTCGCTGGACCGCCGGCTGTCAGTTGCCTATCAAGCTGTCCCTTGTCTGCATAATGATTGTTGGTCCGCAGCTGTCAGCTGACAGTGGGCGGTAAAAGGGGCGGAGCGGAGTGGACCAAGGGGCGTGGCTGACTTACCGGGTGTCCGGTGAAGTTTTTTCTCGTTGACACTTTCATAAATTCTAATTAGATATCAAAGCAAGTGTCATTTGCAGGGGCCCCGAAAAGTGTCATGAAAATAAAATGAAATAGGAGGGATAGCCAGAAGAAGGACCACATTAAAATATATTATTTAGTTTATCATAATGTTCTCAGCTGAAAAATTTCCTTACTTAATGAACCGGGTTCTCTGTTTGTGTTTACTTTGCTCCGTCGAGCATCTAATTAAATCCCGCCTTAAAATGCACTGCGATTACGCAAGAAGTATCTGATTTGCAGACAGGCTACCTTAAATGGGCAATCAGTCGAATGGGCGATTAACATAATTTTTCTGTATTATTTGATATGATGATTATTACGGCTGTTATTATTGTGCTGTTCCCTGTTTCGGCTTTTGAGACGTGCGCACGTCAGTGAGTCTTGACCTCACATACGTCGGGCCAAAACCGGCTTTTGGCCATTGGCTCTTAGCCGTGGGCTAGAAATGTTTGCCAAAATAACAAAAAACCACAAATAGCTGTTCTTCTTCTGCCGGTTGTGGATGCTTCTAATTAAATAATGTCGAACAGGGTGTTAACGACCAGAAACAAGATACTCGAATTGCTGTGCCATATTATGCAATATCTTCAGAAGCCGAGAGCTTAGACCAGTAGGAGTCAAATCTAATTACAGAGTTCCCACGGGCATTCTTTAAAAATAAAATATAATAACTTTATTAAAAAATATAAACAACAAAATTTGCGCTTCGGATTAAATTTTCGTTATTTTTAATTAGCAAGGTGCTTTGGCCAATTTTTAGATCAAGATAAACGGTATCGCCTTGTAAAGTGGTTTGACCACCCAAAATATAAAAATATTTCAATTTTTTAATGAAGATATTATAAACAAACTTTCAACTTTTTATATTTAAAACTTCATACAATTTTTAGAGATCAATAATCAAAAATGTACTGTTTCACGTTGTGCGGAGTTTAAAATATTCCAGCAGATAAGTCCATTCTGTTTAACTAAAAAGCATATAAAAACTTCCATATTTATCTTTCCATTCATTTTATTCCCCTGTAACGATTAAATGTTAGTATTATTTTAGCTTTCAATCCACTCACCGCCTCTTGCTTTAATTAAATTTTATTTTCCCATTTGCACGTGTCAATGGAAATAATTTTTTTAAATAGTACTGCACACAAAGACTAAGATGGCTGCCATTCACGCCCCAAGCCTCACATTTTGTATGTTCGCTAATTTGCAGTTGAATGGCGCTTAAATGCAGCAGCTGCAGAGGCAGAGGCAGATGTCAGCATGCATCCGAGGAAAACCAGGTAAAGGGTGGGCACAGCTGACTGGGAGGAAAATACTGTCACCGAACGTGACAGTAATTAACATAATAATCCATTTTGTGGCCAAAGAAAGCCAGCGAAAGAACCTCGCCTTTCTGTTCCTATTTTTTTTGTGTTTTTCCCTATCTCATGGATAGTGTTGAGTTGAGTCTGGTCTTCGGTTTTGGGTTAACTAGCTGGGCGTCAGCGGGTTAAGAGCTGCTACAGCATCACGACTTTGTTCGTAGCCGGGCACGTTTTAATTTAATGCCTGCAAATTGCCCTTAGCCAAAACCAATCCAATAAATTGGCAGCTGTCTATGCAATTTCCACAAAATCAGGAGAAGAAAGGAATGATTTCTGATAGCCATATTCTTCGTTTATTGGGTCATTCGTGGACCCCCGGGCTTGGAAAAACAATTACTTTAGAAATATTTGGGCTAGAAGAACACAATCAGTCTAAAGTTGACGAAGATAATGGTTCTTGAATCGGATAAAGATATATCGAGCTCTCTGTTAAAAATCCAATGGTTGCTGTGATAAGGGAAACACAACTACGCTAAAATAATTTCGTCACAATTTTGTTCCGATTTAGTGGCCAATGATTTGTTTCCATTAATAAATGGAGCTTTCTAAAGTGGAAAAATTTTGCTTTGTCACATTGCATTTGAGACAATACGCCGCAAACGTCGCGACATAACCATAAAAACCCTACCAAAATCTGGATCTGTTAATGCCCGATGTTCCATTCCCCGATGGGAATTGTTTCATGTCGCTAACAATTTTTGGCAGCCACTGTGGCTTCACAGTCAGCCCGATAAGTTCGCTGTGGGAAAGTCGCCGATGTGGCTGCCACTGTGGATATAATGCGGTGGAAGTTGCGGCATCTGTGGGTGCGTGTATCTCTTTCCGGGGCTGTGGGAATAAAACCGAAACCCGCTTTCTGAGGACGCGGTCTTCGCAAATCGACGACCGCCTGCCGCTTCCGTCTTCAAATTGGCCAAATAAATAAGTGAGCGTGGAGGGCCAAGGCCGCGACCCAGGAGAGCTCAGCAACAGGACAAAACAGAATAAAATCGCCACTCGAAACGTGGCGTTAATTGCCGGAACCCCCGGAAAACTGGGGGCAGAAGAAAAACACTTGAAAAAGTTTTCACGCTGCCAAAGCATAATTAAAAACCCAAAGAGGAGGTGCCAGCTAAGAGACAGACAAAACTGAATATACAGTCGTTTTAAACAACAAATGTGTTTTTCACTGACTTCAAAGTGATAATTTGTACTAAATATTTATCATTTTTTTTGATATTTTTTTTGTGTAATTTAGAAATTGCGGAGATCGAGTACCTAAAACATTACATTAATATGCAGGAACTTTCGTTGATGCAACTTACTTAGAAAGTAAGTTTTGCATTTTAATTTATGCCAAAATGTAAAATAACTCTTGTTTTTAAAGCAAAGTAGTCCAGAAACGCAGAATATGTTTTAAAGAAAATGAGTTGAGGCTTTGAAGGAAACAATATTAATTTTACTGGCTGAGATGGTCTAAAAACGAAAAAATGTGAATAAAATGAAGCAGCGTATTCAAAACGAATAAGAACTCTTAGGATCAATAATAAAATTTGTTTATTTCTTAAGTATGTCTCTACTAAATTTCGTGTGGTTTTTGTAATTGCGTAATTCTTAATTATGTGTTGTTCTTATGTTTTTTTAAATTTCTCTGCTGGTTTTTCTTTATCAGAATTGGCATTATTTGCGTTTAGGGAATTCCTTATTTTATATTGCAGAGAAAGTAATGAGAAAACATTTTTCTTAAAGGCCTAAGGCAAAGAGTCCTTTCTGCGGTGAATTTTGCCTCCCACTCACTTGAATTTCGTACAGAATGTTGCTTTAACAAAATTTTCAGAAAAATAAAACAAATCGTGTTATCAAAAAGCATCTCCTTTTCAATAAAATTGTTTCTCCAGTCTGTTTGTCAGTTATGCTCTCCTAAGGGTAATTAAAGCACAGTGAAGTAATTGAGAATCACTCCTGTAGGCCTTGCAGCTGGCCCAGTTAAACCGCAAGGCGAAGGCCAAAGGAGGAAAACCCAAAGGGTATGTTGATCTGCATAATTATACAGTTACGGTTCATCCAAATTGCAGTCGGTAGCCGACGAAAGAGCCCGATTCAGGGGAAAGCCAAGCGAATGGATGCAGATGATGCTGCAGGGCAGAAGTAGAACCTGAGAAAACAATACTGCGATTGACTTGCTGACTTACTGACTGAATAACAGCCTGACTGACTGAATGACTGACCGAGGGACTGCCTGGATGCATAATTGCGAAACTGCTGCTGAGCCGCCAGCTTTCTTATGCAAATCACCTCGACCGTGGCCGTGGTCTAGTCGAGTCAATTTCGCCAGCAAATTGGCAGTTATTTTCGCGCATTTGGCCAACAGCTGCTTACACATTTGCCGTACTTCACTCTTTGTCCAGAGGGGTTTCCTGCGGGAAAACGGTGGGGGTTGGGACCTCCCCTAAACAATTACGTCAGTTTAGGCATGATTTCTAATTAACTGGGCATTGTCAGGGATCTTTGGAGTTTTTTTTTAAAGCATTTCTCTGCTTTATTTTAATTAAAACTTAAATGCTAAATTGACCAGAGTGTACACTGTACAGGCTAACACAAAGTGAGAAAAAATGGTATAAAGAACGCTACAGTCGGGAAACCCGACTATAAGTTTTGCGATACTCATTGCCCTCTTTAAAAATTTAAACCGCCCTCTTCAAAAAAAGTTTAGCATACTTTTGAGCGCAATAAACATTTTTAACGGACTTGTATACACAATTTCTCGAAAATGCCAAGATTTTCAAAATAATAATAAACAACATTTATTAGGGCCACTTTTCTCTAGCATTAAGGGGGGACATCTGAGTAACTTTTTTTAAAAATCGAAAAATTTTTTATTCGCTTAAATAATTCTTTATGGTCTTAAAAATAACATACCAAAAGATAGAGTCCGGCAAAAGTGTCTAAGTGTCGAAATTTTCCATTCTACGGCGATGCCTCACAGGTATATCCCATGGAACCGTTTGTGTTTAAGGGGGGAGTACACTTTGAACGTCCAAAAAGTAAGGCATTTTCGTTAATTTTTTTAAGCAATAAAACACTCAGGGAGGGCAAATATGTTATAACCCATTTATTACTCATCCTTCGAACTACAATTTTTTTTTTTTTTTAAATTGGTTGGCGTCTTCATGTGGCCGGTGCACCAGGTCGCGTGGGGCGTCCTCGCGCGGAAGTCGGAAAACGGTGGGGAAAAATGCTCCTTCCCATGTGATCCCGGAACATAAATGGAACAAAATCCTGATTAGTAATGAAATTTGGGTTAGAAATACGAGTTCCGATTTTTAATAAAAATTTTTTTTTAAAAGTTGTGGCCTTTGAAAAAAAAAAGTTCATTTTTCACCCTAAAAATGCTTACAAAATCGTGGATTAAAAATCCATTTTTGACAAAATCGAAAATGTGGCCACGTATTTCTAAGCAGAATTTAATTCTGAACAAGAAAACATAGGCGATATCCAAATTCGATGATAACTGGTTAGAGTTTTTTCCCCCCACCAGTTTGAAAAAACCCGTTTCGAGATACACGCGTTTAAAGATGTGCTTGTGCATGTACATGTACGGTACATGTTTTAGGAAATCGCTTCGTAAAGTGGTAAGGAATATTCTGGCGGACTTGGAGTCTTTTCTAAATTAAAGTACACATCTCAAAGAACATTTTAAGCAAAAAAAAAAAAAAAAAAATTTTTGGAAAAATCAAAGTGTACTCCCCCCTTAAACGCGTTTTTCTCGAAACCACTTTTTTTGAGCTGGGCGGAAACCTAACTCGAACAAATCTTAACCGATCGATCTGAAATTTGACAGTTATATTCAAAATACCTATGTCTATCGACACACGTAGGATTTTTCGATATTTTGCTTACTTTTTTTTTATTAACAATTTTGTGACGTTTTTTTAGTGAAAATTGTAATTTTTTTTCAATCACTCACCATTTTGCAAAAAATCAAAATATCGAAAAAATCCTTCGTGTGTCGATAGACATAGGTATTTTGAATATACTGTCAAAATTTCAGATCGATCGGTTAATATTTGTTCGAGTTAGGTTTCCGGCCAGCTCAAAAAGTGGTTTTGAGAAAATGCTGCACAGCCGCCATTTTGTTTTTGATTTGTTCCAAAAAAATTTTATTTTGTACTTCACATCTTATATTATAAAACCTACTTTACAAATTTTCGATTGGCTTTTTCATTTGGCCAAAAAAAATTTCAGAAAATCTGATTTTTTTTTTCAGTTACTCAGATGTCCCCCCTTAAAAATGCGGACCCCACAGAGTTTCGCGGTTTGTGAAACAAACTTGATCTGCGCTTTGCTTAAAGAAGTCTGTGTGCAAAGTTTGGTGGCTCTAGCTCTTATGGTTCCCAAGATCTCGATGGTTGTACGGACGGAATGACGGACGGACGGACGGACGGACGGACAGACAGACATTTCAACGTTTACAATATTTGCTTACTCTTCGAGTACCGCATATAATTAGCACTTAAATGTGTATAAAACATTTTTAATACCCAAATAAATAGATAACAACTAAAATTAAATAGGGATTTTAATTAAAACTGAATTAAAAAAACAAGATGTAAACCAAACAAAGTAAATTCTCTGACAAAACTCAAAAAAACAATTCAAAAAAAATTCATAAATTTTTTTTAACAGATACATTATTAAAAATAAAAAGTCTCCAGCATTTACCTCAGTTATTTAATTAAAGTCCCTTATGAAATATTGAACGACATTCACATGGCATCAAATAGGAAGACACAAAAAATGTTCTTGCTTTTTAAGATTCCCTGATATTCCTTTAATAAGTGCCTAATAAAGAAAACCATCAAATTGTTGAAACCATCATAATAATTTCACGAGTTTTGCGTACGAAAAGTATTAGAGACACAGATTTTTAAAGCGAAACCTAAACATCGTAATCAGTATAAACGACTTTCCCTGTCAGACAACGAAAATACCATATGCTTCCAAAAAAGCCTTTTCTTTATTGCACTTTTATGGTTGCTTGGTTTTATTTGTGGTGCTATTGTGGCTATTGTTTCATTTGCTAACAAAAGAACAGGCCCACTGACTCATGTTCGTGCTCATGTTCATGTTCAGGTTTCTGGCCTGTAATTAATCATCAAATTATTTGCACCTTGCCGTGGACAAACCGCAGACCAGCGTCGTTTTTCATTAAGGTCTGGGCACGTATGGCACTACGCACTTCCTTTTCCGTTGAGTGTCTCCCTTTGGGGGGAAAAGTGGGTGGAGAAGAAGGAAGGATCGACTCAGATTGCTCACCCACCCGCAAGCAAATAAAAAATCCCAAAAATCAAAAAGTTTTTATTGCTGCTCGCCGAATGTCCCGCTTCCGTTTTTATATATTTTGCACGCGCAAAATTTATTTAGTGATTTATGGGGCGTTAAGTCAACAACAGATACGCAGAGGGCGACAAACTCGCAAATGCAGACAGGTTGGCGCGACTTTCTGGCCACAGACATACCAAGCCCACGTTTAATTCCAAACCACGGCCCAAACCAAGCCTCCAAGAAAATTCTAAATATGGTGGGCTAGAAGCGGTCCTTTATCTTTTGTGCCCAAACACAGTGTTTATTCATCAAACACAAGTAAACAAACACAATTGTTTTGTAAGAAAGATATGTCCGGTTAATGAGATAATCTCTATAAAATAAATTTGTTGAACACATGTTTGACTCAACCTATTGGTTGGGCAAGTTTTTAGCTTAATCAATTTATTTAAACATTTACATTAATAATAATTAATATTTTAAGAGGTTTTCGGTATTTAAAGAATAAAGAATATTATTTAAGAATAATAAAGTATAAATTGAAACGAATACTGATAATTCTGCTTCACAAGAAAAGCATAATCAAAGCATTTGATTGCTGTATTAAATTCAACTATTTAATTTGTAGAAAAATTAACCTTACATATGACTTTACAAATAGTAACTTAATTAAGAGCAATTGGTTACCAATCACAACCGATCAGCAGTGGTTGAAACAGCGAAAAGCCACCAACCAATCCATCGCCTGTAAAAATCGTAACCAGTTTTTATTTCATAAAGCCTCTTGATGGTAATTGCTCTTGGGGCTGATTGCATTTTATATACAAATAGTTTATTCTTTTTTAATAGCGTGCATTATTTAAGACGAAACTGTCAACACGCTGTCGACTGTCAATTGCAAAAAGTTTATATCAGCGAATCTTTTACCAATGTTTTTTCGCCCTCGAGGTGTGCATTAATTTTCTGTTTTATTTTTGATGGCCTGATGGGACGTAAGTAATGCACATTTTGTGACGCACCATGGTAACATCAGTTTTTGCTTCAATTTAGATTTGGCCCTTGGGGGTTTTTTGGTTTTCAGTCGACCTTCGATGGGTGGGTAATTATAGCTGTTCATTTGGTGTTGTGATAATGACAGGCCTTCTGGGGCTCCCCAACGAATTGTTTCGAGGTGTTAAATGACATACGCACTGAAACCAAAAGTTCAAATCCAAATCCAAACCAAAACCAAGTACAAAAAATACCGAGACACAGAGCCAAATCGCTGGAGCAAACAAAAAAGTGTGTGTTTGCTCAGTCACCAAGTGACATGCAATTATTTATGCATTAGCGATGGAGAGGGAGGTTAAATATTTGGCACCAACGTTTGTCAAGTTTAAAATTGCGTATACGGTTAACAATTTGAAATACATTATCTGCTGGCTGAGAGAAATTGTCGTAAAGGGAGAAACCATGCAGAAGGCTTACTGGCAGTTAGCGGATCCAAATTTATTCGGCTTTTCAACTTTTAATCCAGGAACTCGGACGCACGTCCTTGCTCAATAATTTATCGGGCCAGAAGGACTCGCTTTAATGTGGCCTAGTTAAATATGCGAGGGTTTAACCGCTTGCGGTAGTCACTCCTTCAATCGCTCACTCAGTCAGTCAGTCAATCGGAAGGCCAAGCCAATCGACAGCCGTCGACAGGCGCGCTGAAAGATAAGGAAACCAGGAAGTTTTCCACCCACGTCAAACTCTTCTCTCTACTTGTTGCCTGTAAACGCTTTCCACATGTTCACAAGAGCATGAGCCAGGAATGCCTAAGGGCAACCTCAGCATCAGGGATTCACGTTCAGCTGATTTGGAAAACATTTGAATGGCTAAAATCACTTAAGTGTGTTTTACCGCACACTTTTCGGTGCGCCCATTTCAATATTTTTTTGTGGCATATTTACGGGCGTTGACGCACAGGATTTAAGGCCCGTAGAGTGTGCAATACAGCACGGATGGTAACCAAAAGCCCATTCAAAACACATTGCTCATTTTCAAAGGATGGAGTATCGAAATGGTTACACTCAGCATATGTTGGGCCTTTACTTCTCCGAGGAGACTTTATCGCTATTTCGAAACAACCATATTCGATTTTTTATAAATTAAGATTGATTCCGATGTGTCCCTGGGGTCCCTTAGGGTGTGTATATTGTGCGGTTAAAAACAACCCGTTTTCATGTTTCCACTTACCTCCTCCTCTTGGAAGCTTCTGCTGTACTGTCATTAACTGCAAAGAGAAAGGATAAACATGGTTATTAGCTGATATTTGAAGTTAAGGATTTGAATAATGATGTGGTTGTGAGCAAACTTTTAGAAGAAAAATGAAAGTCCTTCGGCCATTACATTGCTTCTTTAAAGTTTAAAAAGGAAATCTAGGATTAGCTCTTTTTGCCTGTCAAGGAAATAACGTCCCTTTGGTTTACTGAGCCCATCGTTCGCAGAACGTTTTAAAACTTGAATCAAGGATGCATGGCCTACTTAAGTCCACCACTTACTTTTCAAGGATAAAAATTCGATAAAAAAGCGAGGGCGGCCTGATAAGTCAATGACTTTTTTAAACTTTCTGAGCAGATACTTTACCAGCAAGATGACTTTTAAAACAGAAACCATATTAAATATTATTACGAAAAGAAACAAACTTAAATTCACTCACAACCTGAATACTTATTTAATTTTCCCCGAATTCGTTCAAGGCCTTACTTCTTCACCAAATGCCTGGCAACTATTCCGTTGATGTCAGGTAAATATTTTAATTTCCTGCGAAAACTTTTCCCTTATCCACTTTTCTAGGCCGTTTTTTATCCCAATATCGGTAATTTAGCCATTACATTGCTAATTCACTTAATTTCGCACTCAAAAGTGGCCAGTGAAAATAAAACAAGTTAAACAACGTTTTCCGTTTTTGTTTTTTAAAGCCAACTGGCAACCAGTCGTGCAGTTCAGGGCCTGGGCCATCCAATGGCTTTTTAATTGACAGTTTTCGGGAGGAGGGAGAAGGAGAATGGAGCGTGGGAGGTTTTCCCCAGAAGGAAAACCCAATAATAACAACAACTTGAGCATCAGAAAAAAGGTCAAGCCAGGTAGGCTAACTAAAAAGCCATCGGACAGCTGCGTTGCATCGGATTTTAGCCGTTACTGGATCTGCGATTTTGGATTGGGACGGGGATTGGGATGGTACTGGGACTTTGTCGATGGCAGCTGGGAATTCACTCAGTCGTGAGCCACCGGGACATGGGATGAGTGGGGGACTTGACTTGATTAAAGATTTCACACTTGATTAAACACTGGGGCCCTCTTAGATGGGGGCATTGTTGTAGCAGATCCAATTGCCTGTTTCAAGTTTGTTGCGGCCATTGTGGATGCGTTTCTTTACTTCGTTAATTTCATTCCCAACTTCATTCACTTTATTCCCAAATGTGCAAGGTATTTTTTTTTTTTTTTTTTGTAAATATAAATGTAAATGGGCGAACAGAAATAAACAGCATAGTGAAAATTAACAGTTTATTTTGTATTGCAACTCGGGTTTCGTAAATTGATAAACAATTTGTATTTGTTTTGTATATTGTATACAAAAAATACTTTTAACTGAACATTTTTTAAAGGATATAAAAAGTTATTAAATAAAAGTGTAAAACAAAAATGTATAAAAAACCTAAATCCGAATGTATATATTGTGCACAATTGAATAAAAACCTTTTGTAATGAAAATTGCATAATCTTTTACTAATTAAACTCTTGAAATAAGTTACCCTGTTTTACATAAGTAATAAAAGTATAAGTTAATATTGTTTTTAGGTAGATAATAAAGAGGAATTGAAGCCAAAAAATATATTTCTTTGTCAGCCAAGAAGTTTGTTTTCAAAAGTCATCCTCAAAATTATCTTAATAAAACAAAGTATTTACTTGCGATACTCGAAGAGTAAGCAAATACTGTAAACGTTGAAATGTCTGTCTGTCCGTCTGTCCGTCCATCCGTACAAACGTCGAGATCTAGGCAACTATAAGAGCTAGAACCACCAAATTAGATCAAGTTTGTTTCAAACCCTGACCACGCCCCTTTTTACGCCCACAAACTGCGAAACTCTGTGGTGTCCACATTTTTAATGCTAGAGAAAAGTGGCCCTTATAAATGTTATTTGTATTGAAAATATCTACTCAAATATCTAAAAATCTGGCCATTTTCAAGAAATTGTGTATTCAAGTGCGTAAAAATTTGTACTGCGCCCGAAAGTAGGCTAACCATTTTTTTTGAAGAGGGCGCTAAAAATTGATTGCGCTTGAAAGTAGCAATGAGTATCGCAAATCTAATAGTCGGGAAACTCGACTATAGCGTTCTTTCTTGTTTATTTCTTACAATTTCGTCTCTCCATTTTCCTATTTATCTCTATAAGTCTCGCTGCCCGCCAACCAAAAAAAAAAGACAGCCTGGACAAAGCCACACAAAAACTCTCTTCAAATATTTTATTTTATTCATAACAATAGGGATTTGAATAGACCAGCCCTCCAGGCTATTTATCTGGGTGTCTTAAAGCCAGGCCAAAAAGATGACCACAAAGCAAGGAGCCAAAACAACTACAATTAAAATGGAAAAATAAAACTCTGAATCGTGATCCGAGGCAAACCATAACTGGGTCAAATCTAAGATGAGGGAGAGCCCCTCGATTTCAATGTAAATCACTCACTAAGCTATGGGAGTGGCTTTATGAAAAGGGAGATCTCAATAAGGCAAATTGAAATGTGTCCGGAAAGAACTTTTCCCACGGCTTCATGCACTCAGAATTGCAAGGCTGAAAGGAAAGTTTTAATCAGGGTGGTAAAAGTTAATTAATTTTATACCAACTTTTGCGAAGCACTTGACTAGGATCGAAATTAATGCCATTAAAGAGAGTTCCGATCGGGAAAGGAAGTGGTGAGGAAAAGAACAAGGTAAGTCGTGCTGGCCCATGAAAAGCAAACGAGGCAGGCACATAAATTAATAATAAAACAAAGGAAAATAAAAAAAATACCCCAGCTGCAAGCAGCCGTTGCACATTTTATGCAAATATCGGTCGGCCGAAGAAAAAACTTTCGTTCACCCAAAGCGGTAATAGGGAAGTGGGGTAGGGGTTGCTTTAGAAGAGGGTGGTTCGTGGAGGATCTAACCCAGACCACATGCGCGCACATTGCACTCTTTCGCCTTCTTTCCATTCAACGCTCCTTGAATTGCCCTCTGGCCACTGCATATGCAAATACACGGAACAAAAACATTCCGTAGTAAAATTATTCTATTTTTAACTTTCTGCCTCATCATCCCAAGTTAACAATTGAAAACAAAAAGGTCTGAGGTTGAAAAAAAATGGTGGGTTAAGAATTAAGATTTTTTTATTAATTCGCAATGTAATTCTCCTTTGAATTTAATATAAATTCAATAACATTTGTCTGACTTTATTCATACTATTTACGTTTATATGTACACCGCTCGACCACCAATGAAACTGTTATGAACACAGGGGTGGAAATGCATAATCTTGTATTATTTTCCTTTTTCCTCTTACTAACTGCCCTTGTGGACCCTCTGAAATGTGAATGTGGAGGGTTTTGTAAATGTGGTCCAGCGTTTTGCGGTTTTATGCTAACGTCGAGCATCTGAAATTGATTTTTCATATTTAATGCCAAAGCTTCAAGAGCTAGAAGGGGGAAAGGAAACAGAACACAGCACCAGAAGTATTTCAGTAGCATTTGCCGTTAAAGTACGGACAAATTAAAAACGAATCCAATTCTAGTGAAATTTAAATTAAATCTCAAACATCTGACACCCAAACGTGTGTGAGATTTTACTACAATTCATTTTTTTTAGAAAAATGAATTCAATTCTCGTAAATTTTAAATACAATTTCAACCATCTGACACTCCATTTGGTAATGGGCTTTTCCAGGAACTAAGTGAAAATAATGGTAAGGAATTTATTGAAAAATGTTTTAAGTTCAGGAACTTACATGTTAATATGAAAGTAATCTGCAACAACACCTCATAATAAAGACATATTGAAGAGCAATAACCCATGGCGTCCCGCGATATGTCAGCTTTTGAATTCCATATTGACTGCAGTGAGAGTAATAACAACATGGGAGACATTGGGTAAGAAAGGGGCAAACTGTAGCGACAACAACCTCGAAAATGGAAACCAAATACAGCCACAGATATGTAGATGCGGCAATACAGTCGTCGACTGGTGCATAAATACAAATGTAGATGTATCTGGCAGAAACAATTGCCCGCTCGGCGATGCTGCGATCAACGGATATTGAAGTGGTTTTTTGTCGGTACCGCTTATGCAAATAGTTTGCGAATATACAACGAACTCGTCTCGTCCCCATTTTTATGCATTTATGCATCATGACGACGAATATGACTCCGACTCTGGAGCGATTACTCCGATGTGCTTGACCGAAAGCGTAACGCGCACGCGTCCGTCCCCAAAGATTTGGAGCGAAGCTGAATCCGCGGGGGTGACGAACAAAACACGGGGAGTACTCGACGGGTTAGTCAAGCATTCAACCAAACATGGCTGGAGTCGGTAACAGTCGCAGTCGGTTAAAACCGCAGACATTGGTTTTTCATTGCCATAATGGCATCATCATCATCCCAGTTGCATTCGCACTTGGGTGAAGAGCAGCGTCATTGATGTGCGGCTGTCATTCCATACGGTTTCCATCACATCACTCAGTCAAGAACAGGAGAACAACGGGCTATCAACTAACCGCCTGCCAGCTACACAGTTCCTCAGCAAACCTCAAAAGCCAATTCAAAGGTTTGATTATCGCCCAATTATAGCCTCTGGCGGCCGAGGGCTTTCTTGACGTCCCTAACTGTATATGACATGTATGGGCACTCAGCGCTACAACTCGCCTTCTCCTATTTGTATCTTCTGGGGATGTATCTACTCATTGCACAGCTCGTAAAAAGCTCATTAAACAAAACGCTGCTGACAGACTGAGTGACTGGCTGCCAGGATTGAAGGCGGGGGAGAAGGAGGGAACTTTCTGGAGATTCTTGTCGTTATAAAAAAGCAAAGCTTACAAATGTAACTGTTACTCTCGGATTTCCGAATGCAAAGATACAGCGAGCATAACAATAGCGGCAAAGGCAGCAACGGTTTGGTTGTCAAAATAATTACAAAGCCCGACATTGTAGCGACATGTAATTAACGTAAAATGCGTGCCCCAAAATGCTGCCGTGCCTTCTGGTATCTTTTGGTAAAACACACACATCCGAATGTGCGGCTCACGTGAATCGTATCTGTATCTGTATAACACACATGTGAATGTGTACGAGTACACAGGTGCTTAATGGGCCACCGTCATTTGTGTACCCCTGCCCTTTTTCCCGGCCTAATTTGATTAACCCAAAAAGCTGTGGCCAGTTTCGAGCAGTTCCTCATATCTTTGCCCTCAATTTAAGTATTTTCCCTCCCAGCTGATGTCATTTTTATTCATCGTTTTATGGATCGTCTTTTTTTCGTGTGCCTTTCATCAAATTGAACGTCTTGGTCGCTTGACTGATCCATAAAGTTATTGTTCCTCTCGTTCATACGAAAGCCTTTGGATCCAGTTGGGTCATCAAACAAGGCGATAAACTTTTTTGCTGTCTGTGCCATTGAATGCATCTGGGAAGTTGGCGTAGGTAAGGGCCGTCACTTCTCATAAGAAATATAGTTTGATGGATTTATCACTTCGTCTAGCCCTGAACTTCATGGTTATGATTGCACAAAACGGTCAGTCAAGTTAAGTATTGGGTCGTAATTAATCTGATTATCATCTAATAATGGCGACGTTATTGTGGACTTGCATTCGTTTTAGGAATCTCTGACTTTTACAGAGGTTTACCTTGAGCACTTTTTAATACAGTTTTAATTTTTTCATTTTGCCTGCAGTCAAACGAGAGTGTTCAACAGGTTTTTACTCATTTTGTTAACTAAACTTAAAGTACCTAATCTTTAATAAGCTGCTCATTTGGAAAACTTCAGCTACCAGAAAAGCTCTTCAACTGCAGACGCCAAGCAAAAATGTTTAAAATGGTTTTAAACAAGCGTAAATCAAAGTGCAGTTACTTTGTAAGAGGATAGTGAATGCACTCTCATTTGGCCTGCTCAATTATTTGTTGGCAATCACTCGAATCCCAATTCCCCCCTTTGGTTTTTGCTCGTTACAAATTAAGCCTGTGCACTTTAAACGCCCCCCATTTGCCCATTTATTGGTTAAACACATTTGCCCATTTATTGATTAAACAAAACTTACGAATAATTAAAAACTTATAGTCAGAGGGTGGGTGGGTGTTCTAATGTCAGTGCAAACAAAACATAATTAGTGCATTTGTGTGGGGGTTTAAAAGAACAGAGAACACTGCCTGTGCAGTAACAGATACAAATGTATCTATGTATTTATGTATCCATGCATGTGCATGTCGCTGGCAGGCAGCACACAAAATGCTTAAAAACAATTGTAACCAAACATTGTAGCCAACATGCAGACACGACAACGGCAACAGCAACATCCACCGACAACCCAAAACACGGCATAATGCGACACAAAGTTCCGCTAGAATGCCCAGGCCCATGGCCCATACCCATGACCATCCCCTCTGACCCTCATCCCTCCATCCAATCCCACTCCCAAATCCACTTCCAATCCCTATCCACAACCAGCTGCTGCACTTCTATCTTTTTGGGCAGCGAGTGGGGAGAAGGGTTCTCGTTGTCGGGTAATTGTTTGGCTGTTGCCAAACATTCAACAAACAGCAAATATCGAGAATGCCAGCTTTTGAGCAAATGAACTGCAAGTGCAGCCACTCAACTTGGTCAGGAGTTGACTCACGAGTTTGGCCAAAGTCTGAACTGCCATAAAAAGGCCAATGACCAAACATACCGCTTTTTTTTTAAGGGGTACAAAAGTTAATTTAGATATGTAAAAAGTATTTAAATCTGACAATCAACTTAATTTATGTTTAAAGTAAATTTATGTGAATGAGAAACTTTGACTGTTTAATAATTTAAAGATGAATAAATAATAATATGGAAGTTAGCTTAAAGCTTTTTTCTACAGCGTATAAAAAAATAAATAAACTGACTAAATTTTTTAACAAATTTATAAAAAACTGCAATGTTGTTAAAATTCTGTTTCTTCATTTATTTAAGAGATAAAACCAATTTTTTTGAGTTTTTTGGGAGATTAACTGAACCGATATTTTAATCTGGGGTTTCTGTCAAAATATTTGGTAAGTTACATTTATAAGATTTACCACCGATTTAGCTTGTTTGTTCAATTAGAACGAAGTAAAAAATGTCTTCAATTTTAAAACACCAAAAGGATGATGAACTTAATAGGATAGCCGTGAATTCTGGAATAGCAGGAAAATGAAATGATGTTCAGCACATAAGAACCAAGATCAATTTCCGGAGTCCCTGTACCACACATAAAACATATTTTAAACAAATAAAGTAATACAGTTAGGGTGCTTGATTAGTTCACACATTTTTAAGCTGGGAGGTCAGCAGCATTTATGGAAAGCCCAATTGAACTTAATCAAAGCGTGACAGAGTGCCAACTCCACGGGAATTGGATGACGGCTCTTCACCTTACGCTCCAATAAAGTGTATTCATCGAAGGGAAAGACTCTTCCCATCCAACTATTTCTTAATACAATTTTATACAAGTTGTTTTCTTTCGCCGTCACCCGCAACTGCCATTTGCGTGTGCTCAGTTCATGTTTTAGCCATGTCGTTTACCTGATACATTTCATCCGCCTTACACAGTCATAAGTGCTGGGGGAAAACGTGACAGGCAGTCAGTCAAGCGGAATACGAAAAACGTTTGATGGGACTCCACTTGACCCCCGGCAGCATTTGATATTAAAAGGGTTAACTCTGGCATGTTGAGCTCATGAAAAATAAATCCAACCAATGCCTGATTTGGTCAAAAGAATCAATAATGGATAACTACAAACCTTAAAAGAACAGAGAAAGTGTAGAAGAAAGTATTTATTCCTGAAGAGTTTGACTCAAAAATAAATGTTGCAAACGTGTATATGTGTTCATATTCCCTACTGCTCAAGTTAGTTTTTACCCCAAAAACCTCTGTCTCAATTCAATGTTTTATTGTTCACTAAATTATATAAATAACATTTTTATCCATAAAATATGTAATCAGTCATTAAAAATCCACGTAAACAAAATAAATTTCTAAGAATAGTTTTGGTTTCAAGAAAAACTTTTATCCCGGAAGAGATCCTGAAATAGATCCAGGAAGCATCCAAAATATGAGAAAATTCAAATGTAAATTTCTTGGGATTAGCATAAGCGTGTCCGAAATGCTCTTTGTTGGCCCCGAAATGGAAAGGAGGAAAATTTATTGTGAAAACAACATTAAATTAATGAAGCATAACAAGGAATCTCGCAAGAACAAAACTTTTCGTGCATATTGTTAACCTTTTTGTTTGAGTTGCAATTGAGGCAAGAAGAGGCACAAACGGGTGAAAGGGAGTTTGGGTCTGGCCTCCCTTTTATGTTCATGCTCTGGGGGCCAACTGTTGCTTTCAGACTTAACGAATATTTATGGCTTATCAGTTTCACCGGACACGTGCCAAAGGCCCTACAAAACATAACGGCCCCAAGGGTGAACAAAAATTCAATTAGCTGCCGCCTAATAAGATATTTTAATTAATGGTAATAGGCAAAAAAGCGCATAGTACGCATATCGACAGTTTAACGGTTCGGCTGGCTACATTTTAATTAAATTTGAACTCTGGCTAAATTTTAGCATATTTTCTGTGTCACAATTTCCCTCGCTTTCCCATTTTCCCTCGCTTTTCCCATCCGTTTGTCAACGGTTGTCCGGCAATGTGGAAAAACAGGGATCCCAAGGACCTGGCAGAATCAAAGGTAAAACCACCTGGCGTGCCAGGACAGCTTGTTTGTCTTGCTAATTAGAGTTGCGTAAGAGCAATTTCACTGTTGTTGTGTCTTGTGTCTTGCAAATACTTTCTGCAAATCAAAGTGACGACCTGGGGGAAGTCCGAGGGAGTGACTAACAGTGTTTGCCCACCTGTTCGGATTGCTCACCAGGTGGAGGAGCATTTACCGTAAGACAATACTTTAATATAGCTAATTGGTAAAGCTCCTGGGAAAAAGTTATCCCTAAAAGATTTCCTGGAGTTAATTACTGAGTGCTTTAGTGGATAAGAAAGGGCGATTAAACAAAGGACTTGAATAATAGCTTCTTGAGCTGGTTGGAAGATTAACTGCTTGGTATAAGATTTCTTTTTGTATTTACGCTTTAAATTTTTTTTAAAAAAAATATGTTGTAAAAATTAGAATTTCCTATTTTAACGTTTCTACTTAGGTAATTTTCTGTTTTAAAATACTTAAAAGGGAGCCAAATTATTCAGTTTTGGAGATGTATTGAAATTATAAGTGTAACAATAGGTATTAAAAAAGAAAACTTGTAATATTTACTACCATCCAATGGAAAATGGTTAACATTTTGTCACATTCATAAATCATTCTGAATTAATCAGAAATCGCCTAGGAACAGCTAAATGGTTGACATTTTTTGGCACATAGACTTTTGATACGCAATTAAACATATTGCAATCAAATATGTGGTTCACAAATCATAACTCTTCTTTATGGACTGCTAAAATTTAAAAAGCACATAATACGCAATTATGGCTCATGGCATCAAATGGTTTATATCCACATGTGCCAAGTAGCATGTCAATTAAGTGATCATAAACAAGGTTGACGCCGTGCGAGACATGCATTGAAATGAAAACTGGAAAATGGAAAAGTCAACACAATCGATTCAATAGCGGAAACGAAAGCAAACTCAAGTTGCACCATCGATGAGCAGCATTGTCTGCGTATACATAATTTTTGAGTTGACATTTGCTTCCTGCCTCTTTTATAACTATTCATAGCCAGTGGTGGCTACTCTTTTGAGACTCCTCGCTTGTTGCTGCCGCTCTTTTTTATTGTCACCCAACAATTTGCAGCCATTAGTTAAACGGCCCAGATGGAAGAGGAGCAGCTGCACCACCAGTTAGGGATGCTATTCGTATTCCACTACGTGAGACTCCCACTTAAATCCTGACCATCTCGGTGGATTCAAGTTTGGGTCCCAGCTGGAAAAAGATTCCCAAAAATGGCTTCAGTCGGCTTTAGATTGGGATTATGGTTATGGTTAAACGTTTTGCTTGATGGCTTACTGAGTACAGAAAATGATTTTTTATTGAATGTTAAATGCATGATTTTTTCCTATCTTCCGGAATTATATTCCTAGGAATTTTGAAAAAGAAGAATAAACTGACCATGTTTAATTCCTTGAAAGATATACATACATACATAAATAGTTTGTCCAACAAAACAATCCACAGATAAAAAATAGTTATCTTTGGATTGTTTTGTGCTATTTTTTTTAATAATTATCTCGTTGAAAATTAATAATCGGCTTAAATCTCGAAATATTTCAGACATCCCAAATTTCTTTGCTCTGAATTTCTAATTGTAGATGAATTATTAGATTAAAGTATCAAACGCTCTATTTATTGCCTCTGTGTTTCCGCTCTTATATCCGCTTTCATCCGGGCCATAAAGAGTGGCCCACTTCAGCTGACTGTCATACAAATTGGATTGGACCCAGGCCGCCCTATCCGCAGCGCTGCTCTTTGTTTCTGTCTGGGTCTGGAGCCCAGATCCTTATCTTCCGCACCCATCTGGGCCTGCCACTCGACGCCGACGATGCGTCGTCTGGAAATGGATTTGGAGTGGGGATCCCAGAGCGGGATTTCGAGGTGGAATAGGAGTAGAAACAGAAAAAGGGACTGGGACAGGATGAAGCTGCGTCCAAGACGTCGGTGCAGCGTTGGGCTTAACAAGTGATAAACTTGTCGCTTGTCCGCTTCAAGTCCTTGGCCATTTTATTATTCTCGCCCCTCACATCCTCAAATCCTCACATGCAGCCAACGCCTCTGTAGAGTGATGGAGAAGCTTTTCCCCCGCATTCCCAGGCAAGAGTGCGCTGTAAATAGCTAAGTACAAATTGCATGGCTAATTTGAGCTGTTGCATAAGGCTTAAGAGCTCTCGCACACAGACTCCAGACTCCTTGTTGACAACTTGACCGTAGATGTGAGAAGGTGTGAAGTGACAGAAGACTTAGCATGAGTAATGACCGTTGCAAGCTGGGCCCATGAAGTAGGCAGGTTTATTATTAATAACTTCCTCAGACACTGGAAATTCGCAGGTTTGGCAATATACTAAGAACAGTTCTAAGTGTCAATGTACTTAAGCCAAAACTAGACCACTTAACCACACTAAAAATTCTACTTCTTGGAAAAAGTTCAGCTTTTGATAAATTAATTTAATGTTGCAACAGCACTGTCTCTTTAATAAATTTAATACAATGTGTTACCTGCCTGAAACTCAGACCGAAACTCATAATGCCAACTTCGACCCGCCAAAACTTTTTCATCCCAAAAACTTGTGGACATGTAGGCATAAAGTTAAGTTAATTTGTGTTATAATTTACAGCATTGCTTTAAATAAACATATGAAAACCAAATTATAAAACTTAAAGGGATTTAAGATTAGGTACCTTATTTTTACAAACAAAAATTAAAATAATAAGTATGGTATTTTTAAATAAACAATAAGTATAATATTAAGTTAAAAATTGTGTTATTATTATCTTGTAGGCTTCAAGCTCCTGAAGTCTGCTAATGCGATAAACATTCACTCTTAACACTACGCTACTATGCAACTGAAAATAGTTTCACAAACACCAGACAATTCACTCAGTTTCCCACACTGAAGTTCCCAATGTTCCCATAACCCAATTCGATGTGAAAACCACCTCTAATTATGATTTATTCCACATCTGGTCAACACCACAACCTTAACGAAAATCCAAAAGGCAATTGAAACTAACCAGCTGCAAATGTTTGTTTATTTGTTTACAGCTCCATTTGTATGCAGCTCGGGAGCAACTTTAACTTAATTTTGATGGTTTTAAATATCGTTTGACATCGTTTGTTGTTGGTAGATGTTGATATTCCTGCTACCGTTCTACAAACGATTATTGAGCACAAACACAATCACATACACTGCACTAAGGGTGATATTTCCCAAATATTTCTACTAATTTGGGTAAATAATGAGATTAAAATATAACACAAATACGTATAACACAAAATAATGATTTTACACCTTTGCACAACACATAATTTTTGCACTAATAAAATTGACCGCAATGAGGCTTTGTTTTCGAATGGTTTCAGTGGGCCAGGCCGAAAGGCAGTCAGCTGTGGTAAGAGCTGGTTGAACTTGGGCGAAGCGGCAGCCGCACGCGAGGAAACTCGTTTCTTGACTGACGACAAGCTTTAAGTTCGCAGTTAGTTGGCAGTCGCGAGCCGCACCAGTTCGAATCGAACATGTTGCACCTTTCCGCAGTGTGGGTGGGCAAGCTGTTGCTGATGTTGCTGCTGCTGCTTCTGCTAATGTTGCTGATGTTGCTGCTTATGTTGCTGCTTATGTTGCTGCTTATGTTGCTGATGTTGCTGCTGCTGTTGCTGACGATGTTGCTGATGTTGCTGCTGCTTTCGTTGCTGCTGTTACTGCTGCTGCTGCTGCTTTTGCTGCTGCTCGTCGCAGCCGAACCCAAAGCCTTTGGGTAACCCAGAGTCCCAGCTGCATTTGCATTTATTTATTTGTGCGGCTAAAAAGAAGCATGATTAAGCAATAAATTCACAATAGACCGTCTCGGTCGCAGGGTATATTTTTGCAACCTGAACACTGACACATAAATGTAGAAAAACTAAAACTGTTCGGTATTTTATAAAGAATTATCATTTAATGCTTAAACATTTTTTAAACTTTTATTAGATTACTTATCAAATTCAATAAAAATTTTTTTTTGGGGGGGGGGGGGGGGGGGGGGGGGGGGGGGGGGGGGTTTTTTTTTTTCAAAAACAATTTAGGGAAAGTCATAATCTTAAACAGTTAGCGGAATATACCAATTATTTATTTATTATTTTTTTAACGATAATTGCAATGACGGCGTAATTTTTTTTCTAGGTGTAGACACATTTGCACTTTTGGCGCAAGCTCCCAGTGGGTGTACTGTTTCTTTTGTTTTTGATTTATAGTAAAGTTTATTCTTCTGCTGATTTTTGCTCCACTGCTTTCAGTCAGATTTTTCTATTTGTATTTGCAATTGAGTAATGCGGAAGCATTGAAAAGCGGAAGACAACATCGAACATGAGCAATGGAGAAAGGTGTAAATATTGTGATTATGTTAGGGATTAAGATGTGGGTAAATAATTTTGCCTTCGGTGTGAGTTCAACAGGTGCCTTTAGGCAGACTATAATAATGTTAAGGAAACGGAAAAACGATGATAAGTAAGGTGACAAATCGAAAAAGTTGTAGTAGACAAGAGTCAGTAGACAAACAGCAGAAGTCAAAATCTAATAACAAGTGAGAACCCCCTTTTCAATTCAGTAACTCTCTATTCGAGTGCTTTGCCGTAGTATTTGCATTCTAAATGACTTCACTGCTAAGTCAAACAGATTAAATCTCTTTGAGTTCTTAAATAAGCTTCCCCGACGGCGCTTTAGTGGCGTCAATAGACTTCAACGAACCCGAGAACCATAGAACCCGATCCCAAGTCCATGTCCGACCCGGAATCGACCCTGACCCTCGGGCTTCTTCTGGGCACGCCAATAATGACGACGACTTCATCGATATCGACGACGCATTGTTTCCACCGCTGATCTTGTCCAAGTCGCCTCATCCATCTCTTTTCCATTCGCATTCTGGGCCCTACGATCATGACTTAATCTGTGATCGGAGTTTGGGGTTCGGTGGACGTTATAGTGATTTATTATGCTTTGTTGTTGACCACGCAATGTAAACATAAACTTACTAAGACAAATTAAGAAGAAACCAAAATGGTTTACCAAAGTCGTGGGCATACATCTGAAGTTATATACTCTGTTTATGTGATCGTGTACAAATGCCTTAATCTTACAACTCTTATGCTCTTTTATACAAAAATTAATAAAGGATTGTATCTTTAAAGTCTATGAAATTAAATGAAAAACGAAAAACACATGTTTAATGTGTAGTGCATGACTAAAAAGCAAATGTTGTTCACCAGAAACCATGAACAGAAATCCAAAATTGAATTTTAAATAGCTTTAACATAAATAAATAAATAAATATGAGAAGAGTATCCAAAAGATGAGTAGAAAAAGATAATACAAAAGGTCTGCCACTTAGGAGGAGCAAAGAAAACCAGTTGACTGAGAACAAGATTTCTGCTAGGCCCACTGCTTTACATTTCTCACTCAATGCTGCTGTGGGTGACTGGGTGACAGGGTGGTTGGATGGGTGGCTGTATAAATGGGGTGATAAGTGGGAGAACCAGGAGGCGACAGGAGGCTCTGTCAGGTGTCCTTGCCCGAGTACCGGCAGCCGGATGATATATCACAAACGCAGATGAGCGGCAGGCCCTCGTCATCTTTCTCTTAAAGAGCTGGATGTTGGAAAGAGGCAGCCACTCGTTTATTTATGCACTTGACTTAGGTGGCACCTTGGGCGGGCTGAGAAGCAGGTTGGATGGGTGGAGGAACACCAGACCAGCGAAGAGCTAAGAGCCTTAATGAGCATATCATATTTCACACATGTCCGCGCAGCTGCTTTAGCCTGTCGTCACCTTTTTGAGCGCCCATTTAGCTTTGAGTGCAATCTGAAATTGTTTCTTGAGTGCACTCGCTGGCCCCCAAAAAGCTGATACCCAAAACTGACAAATGGCCTGGGCATAGGGGAAATTATGAACCAGTGAGAAGTCATTTAATATGCCCACCTAACGGCAGCTAAACATGCTCACTTGTCACTTTACAGCACTGGCTATGAGCTCAAAAATCAGTCTTAAAACCAACCAACTTAATAACGTGCATCCTGGCTACTTAAAATGATCCTTTTTCAAAAAACAAAAAATGTGTTTTTATTGCTTGAAAAGTTTATGAACAGAAATTCGTTGAACTAAAAGTAAGCGAGGAGAATTTTCTTAAAGTCAATCAAACTTGTAACTTTAAAATATTCATCGTACAGTTTTAAAATTTAGCTTGAGATCAGACCTGGCGACACAATTACACTTAACCCTTCTGTGAGCGGAAGGAACATTTTTGTTCCATTTCGATTTTGCTTTTAAATATCTCGGGTTGTGTGAAAGCTATCGATCTGAAATTTTCTGACAACTCGTCTTCAACGATTCTAAACAAGTTTGCCAATTTTTAAATAAATCTGTTGGTAATCTTGGATTTTATTAGGGAAAACTTTTTTTAACTACGTTGTTGAGCGGAAGACACAAATTTGTGCATCGTGTTTGAACCGCGTATATCTTAAAAACCTTTATTCAGAAAAACTTGAAATTTTTACTGAATATGTATTAACTCAAAATCATTAAATTTAAAATTTAAATTTTTAAATTAATCTTACACTAAAAAAGATTTTTAAGTTTTACCTTGAAAAAAAAAATTTCAGGTTAGATTAATTACGTAAAACTCGCAAACTGATCAAACAATTGAAAAACGTGATATACTACGTTATAGGGCTTTCAATAAGCTTTCCAAAATGGTCAAATGTGTCATACCCTTCTTTGGTAAAACTATAAGAAAAACAACCAATATTGTTGAAAAATTACATTTATTTTATACAAATTTGATTAATAATACCACAAATATACTAGAAAACTAGTATTATTTTTATTTCAAAATTATTATTCTTATAAAAATAAATTGTTTTAATCCCATAATTATTACTATAAATGTCCAAAAAGGGGTATTTGTGGTTTTAGGTACTCTTGCTAATAAAAGTAACGGTCACAAATCACCCAAATCATTTATGACCGCCAGGTGCAGCTGCCGACGGCTCCTTTTTGGAATGACCCAAAAAAGGGTTGATGGTAAAACAAACTACCTGCACACATTTTTTGCACGTTTTTAGACCCTTGAACTACTTTTATAGTGACTTCTTCTAAAGAAAAGTATGACACATTTGACCTTTTTGGAAAGCTTATTAAAAGTTCTATAACGAAGTATACCACGTTTTTCAATTGTTTGATCTGTTTGCGAGTTTTACGTAATTAATCTCACCTGCAATTTTTTTTTCCAAGGTAAAACTTAAAAATTTTTTTTAGTGTAGGCTTAATTTAAAAATTTTAATTTTAAATTGAATGATTTTGAGTTGATACATTTTCAGTAAAAATTTCAAATTTTTTTGAATAAAGGTTTTTAAGATATACGCGGTTCAAACACGATGCACAAATTTGTGTCTTCCGCTCAACAACGTATAAAAAATCTTCCGCTCACAGAAGGGTTAAAAACAAAATAGTTTTCGCTTTCCTTTATTAATTTGAGGTGCAAAATGTTCTAAGACATTATGAAAATGTATAAAACATTGAGTATACCTTAGTTAAAATAATCTCTATGCTAGTTTAATACCAACTTGACCATGCCAACTATTATCCAAGATGTAATAAAATGTTAAATGTTTTAAAAAGAAGCAACGACTTAAACCTGTATGAAAACATGATTATTTCTCATATTTGTAGCTTAAATAGAGACTTAAAAATATTTTTAGGTAATTGTTAACGAACATTAGGCGAGGTGCCAAAGGTACCCGCAATTCGAATTGAGTTGTAACAATGCGTAAACCGATCCACAACACTCCTGCAAGTTTCCAACGAGACGAGATGACAGCAGACATTAATTATGTTTATTGAACTGTGGGACTGTGGGATAAATGGCGAAGGAAGGAAGGGGAGAAATTAAGCTATCCTCCGCGTAACCACAGACACATAACTCATAATGTCATTTCCACGTAAAGTCTTCAGAGGCATAACTCAGCTTACCTCCGTTCTCCGGTAGACATTTAGTATTTAGGTACCTACATACAGAACTTTAGACGAGACTTCATTAAAACACAGTAGGGGCAGTGCAGTGCCCGTAGGTGCTTTGGTACGGAGACAATAACAGGAGATGGTCTACGGTCCATCGGTAATAGGACCAAAACCAAAAACTGACAAACTGCAGTCGTGCCTAATGACCACAAAAATAGAAGAATGCAATTTAATTTATTACCCAAGAACGTCACGTGTGCACTGGGATAAAAATCGTTCTTAAAAGAAGAGTTGTAAATTACAAAAATTAATTTGTATTTGAGAAGGTATTTTCATGTAATGAAACCAAAAACCTTAGGGAACGATACAAATAATTCTACGAGTCTGCATATCCTTTATTTCGATTACATCAAATATAATCCTTGGTGTAGAAGTAAAAAAAAATGTTAATATTAAATATCCTCGTGTGCGTAATCCTTTAATTTTAAAATTATTCCCTAAATAAGACATAATCTTGAGCCTCTATATTTCCTTCCTACACAGAAAAAGTGCTTAGTCTAAAGTTTGTGTAATGTGTTTTACTGCTCTATACAAACCTTAAAAGTTTCGTTTTTTTTTCTCTGTGTAGACTGTGGTTTGTTTGACGTATCTGCCAATCGCATTAGCAGCTAGTTCAATTGCACAAAATGTTTGCTCCTAGCAAATGAATTATGCAGCTCCAGGCGAGGAGAGGTGTTTGAGAGTCGCATCGTCTGGTGCGAAGATGCTTCGAGGATTGGACAGCCTATTAATAGACAAGGCCAGCTCAAGGCCAACTGCAATCAGCGAAATCAATCAAAAGCGCAGTCAAAAGGGGAAAAATGGAAAGCAAAAATAAACGGAAAGCCTTCCTTTATCCCCAGACAGATTTATCCTCCCAGATGAGTTGCATTGTCAGGGGGCGAACAATGCATAATTACTGATAATGATTTAGCGCATTGTTGAGGTCGGAGTGGCGGATACTCGGGTCTATTGTTCTGCCGGGATGCTAGGATGCTATGTAGGATGCCTGGGCCCGATGATTGCCTCCTGAGTGGAGCTTAGTTATGAGATAGATTCGCGGGATTCGCCTTCGCCAGCCAGATTCTTTGAGCTTAAGCAGGCGTCGATGATGATAAAAATTGATTTTCCCGTCATGTTTAGGCGATAAAACTTTACAACTCAAGTCCCCGAACGGCAGTCGGGCGGAAAGGGTTTTTTATCGATGGGGTTTTCAATCAGCAGGAGCGACACCTAATGAGGCTTTGCCTGTTGCAAGGCTTGCAAATCAAAGTTAACGACAGACTCCTCCTCATTCTGCCTGTACTTACGTTTTCAATTAACCCAGCCACGATGTGATTTTTCACACCTTCCTATGATTACTTTCAGCTGATTACTTGTCGGTGGTCGGGGGCTTTGGCTAATTGAGCCGTCAAGTTATGGTCGTGGGGTTGAAGTATTTAATTGATATGCGTCGCATCTTAAGTGATTTTTTTCGGTAGGTGGCATAAGGTTGTGGTTCAGGCTTCGACTCACTCGAGCGATAAAATCAAAGTGGGCGTAAGCTGTTGAAAATATGGGCGCATAGACATTACACTCAACCCACTGGGGCCTTATACAGACGTCTAAGCTCTTGAGATTCGATTGGTAAAACTCTTCTATTTTAGGCAAACAACCTTGACCTTTAACATAGATATTTCTTAACAGAAACTTCTACGCAAGTTTTTTAAATGAGTGAGCCATTGTTAAATGAGAGGTTTTTAAATTATTTTGATTTTAAAAACTGCTTTAGATAAACACAAAAAAAACACAAGCCATATTTATTTCTGGAGTAATAAAATGTAAAGTTGATTTAATTTAAAGTTTATTCAGTTATTTTATTAATGCCAAGTGTATTAAAATTAGTTACACCAAGTAAAAAAAGTAAAACAGTTTAAAAGTCATTTAAACTATAGAGGACAGGTCCGCAGGCGAGGACAGCGTGTTCGTGATCTTCTGAATGCTCAGATCCCTTTGATCTGCTTCTGATTTTTTTTGAGGAGGGTTTCCAACAGCAGGAGTTGCGAGATCAGACTTCTGTTTATGATAGCAATAGTTCTGCCGTACCTGGGATAGTAATTAAAAATTGCATTTGATTTGATTGACTTAAAGTCAGTGCTGCCAGAAATCGGCTCAGATCAACAATAGAAACTTGTAACTTGTAAAAGTTTTAGATTAATAATATTCATCAATTATTTAAAAATATTTTGTTTAGTTTCTGTTAGTTCTTAACTTTGACTGATAACAACACAAGTGAAAATAAACATCTAACGAAAATTGCAAACTTAAATCAAATATAGCTTCACAACAAAAATTCAATAAATGTTATTTTTTTTAATTAACAAGTCGCTTCAAACTACCAACTTAAGATCTTTGTACATAAAGTTAAAAACATTTTATGTCACAACATCTAATCGCAAAGAGGGCAAATAAAAACACATATAACTTATTTAAGCTGAGATTCTTTGAAAAATGACTGATCTGTCCGGACAAACATGGCAATATGGCAGCACTGATTGATATTCCATTGTTCTATTCACCTGCTCGCCGCACTTTAAGAAACGGACCCAATAGCACCTCCTCGATAATGGCGCTGGCCGTTTACCGGTCCTTTGGATCCCTGCTCATCATGTTCAGGCGCAAGTTGGTGTGAATCGAATTTGCAGCGGTGGTTTAAGTCCATTGGTAGCGAGCCCATCAGCTGGGCTGACATTGTGTTTTTGGCGGTGGAGGATACGGTCTCAGCTCCACCTCCAGCCACTCGGGAGATCTCCTATGCCGAGATCTCCTATCGTCATGGCTGCCGCCTGTGGTTGCTCCTGAATGCTGCGTGCAATATTGCTGATGTTTTTGACTAAATGTGTCGCCTGACCGCAGTGCTGCCAGCAGTCAGTTTTTTAAACAGGACAGGTCAGCCAAAAAAAAAACGAGAAAAAAGGACAACATATTTAAAAAAGGATAAAAAAATGTCAGCTAGTTGTTTTTATAAACTTGTGTTGTTTAAGTACTTTTGTTTAACACGAACAAAAGCTGAATTTACTAACGTCATGATTCCTTCGTAACGGTAGGAATGGAATTAACATGGAATTCATGGGAAAAGTATTAAGTTTTTGAAGTCAAGGTGACTCAAGCAACTCTTTCTTAAAATTTTATTTCAAAAAAAGGACAGATATCCGGAAAGTTGATGTTTAATATGGTAGAAAGGGACAGATCTGTCAGGAAAAAGGACAAAATGGCAGCACTGTATGGTCGGCATACATTTCACTGAGACTCGTTGTAAATGCGATTGTAGTTTTGGCAACGAGAATATCTGCCCGTCCAGTAGTCCTTCTCCTCCTTGATGGATGTGCACTGGTATGGACCCGAGAACGTGCAGACTGCAAGGATGCCAAAGTGCGTTTTGTTTTTGGCCAATATTTACCAAGCGGCATAAGGAACAGCTCCGTCAGCAACTTGTGAAACAAAAATGGTCACCACTTATTCACTTTAAGTAAAGCAATTTCGTTTGATTTTTTAAAGAATGTCATTGTTCGGTTTACTAATAAAAAAAAGTTGTGTATTTAAAAAATGTAAAATTTTTGTTGCGACAAAAAGGTAAACAAAAGCCGCGTCGATTAATAGCAGATTGGATAATTGACTTTAATTAGAATCGCTTATTAAAACTAATAGTTCTAATGAACGAAACATTAAGCTTTAGTAAATTTTTTAGTTGTGAAAAACCCGTAAAATATTTTTATTCTGTTTGGGGCTGATTTGTTTTTACTTTATAAGTTCAAAAATTAGTAGGTACCTACGTTAAATTACAAATTTAAAAACTTTAAAATTGTTTTCCATGGTTATTTTAGAGTCCCGCTTTGTTTGAAAATTTGAACCCGCGTACGATGAATTTTATACACTTCGAAAATTTTGTGAAAAATGTTTTCAACAATCCCTCATCCACAAGGAGTGTGGTAAATACTGAAAAAACGCATACGCCCCTTGCGCACACAAGCGACAGATGACAGAATGCTCAATTCGTTACAATTTTAAGGAGAGAGCATAACAGAAAATGTCATTATGCATACAAAAATTACATTGAGCTTTCATTAAAATTTAACTCGGCGAAAATTATTCATTATTTTAGCTGCTTGCCGGAACCACCTACAGTTCACTCATTTAAGCATTTTCAGTTATTCTTTTATGTGAATTTTGATTTGACTACATTGTTTAACTGACCGTAAAGAGCTGAAACCTGTGGTTTGTGGACACAGATAAGAAGTCCTTTAATTAGTTTTGCGTTATTTGGGGAGCTGACGTCAGGTTGAAATTTATGAGTTTATGGTGGATGTCAGATAACGTAACTAGCCAGGTGAAATTTAGGGATGATGTAATTTATATTTTATAGAGAACTGGATTTGCTGAACAGCCAAAGATCAAACACTTTAACGGGCCTAATCATTTCATTAGAAATACAATTAAAACGTAATTGAGACCTTATGATTAAAGATAACAATTTCGTAATTACCTTAATACTAATAAAATAGCTTTGTGCTTGTTTAAGAGGCTTAAGTGCATCTCCAGTGCACAGAGCTTTAATGAATTCCGCAGAAGTAGTTCCACTCGCTGCGCTTTTAAATCCACACAAACTTAAATTATCCATATAATCTCTTGGCCAAGAACAAAGACAAGCACATATGTTAGGGAAACGGAAAGACACAGAGAACAAAAGCCAAAGAAGCAGAGGAAGACCAACAAGCATGAACCACATTCTTAACATTTTCATTTGAGATGTCTTTCAGCTTTAATTTGTGCAATTCATCAGCTGAGCCAAGATTCAAGCGCGGAACTACCCGTCTTAAGTTGAGGAAGAATAGCTTAAGAACTTCCGTTTTCCCCAGCCAGCAATACCAACAAAGGAATGCAGCCGGGGAAAGAACACGCAAATGCAGTCTGAGATCCGGAGTTGGTTTAGTGCAATCGTCGAGTGGAATTCCCAACTGAAACTGCCCATCGCTCCTGGCCCCATTTGTCATCTCATTCATCACTACTAATTATGACGATTCCACGCAGCCAATGGGAAATTTCATAGTCACCTGGCTGGTTCAGGTCACGGGAATAGCCAAAGTTCACTATTCATTAGGACCATAGATTTATGGCCTCTTTGGAAGGCCCAATGCCCAAGTGCAGCTCATTTGGCCCACCCTAATGAGAAGTCTTAATGAAGATGCTACTTGATTGCAAATGTATCTGAAGTTGCATTTTACCCACGTCATGTCTGCTCTACACTGCACTATGGGCCAGAAATTTCACATTTTGGCCAAAAATACCTTTTTTTTTTAAAGAATTTTAATAAAACTAGTATGGGATCTTGTTTAGAATACTTTAAGCTATTTTATGCCAACTTTTCAAACAAATTGATTTGTACGTTTTTTTATGGCATATTTTTAAAGTTAAAACTTCGTAAAATATTGCACAATTTTTTGAAAATTGCAGCCAAAATGTCGTGACCTACAGCAATACGAAACACTTAAAAAAGTTTCACACATAACTTATTTAGCAAATAAAAAATAAATTATTGAAATTATTTCAAACACATATTTTAAAAAATTGAAAAAATCTATAAGCTTAGCTGTTTTTTTTATAAAATGTACCCTTTGCTTTAATTGTGCAAAAAAGTACCTTTCACGATTTGAGTAAAACTTTTTTAATAAATAGTTTAATCAGTTGTCAAGGCGCCCCGGGGGCGCGGGTTTTGTGCGCCTCTCTTAATTTTTTTTTTATGAATTTTTAAAGTTGATACCCAATTGGAAGTCGAACATGATTTTAGTGAATTTGTGAACTTAAAAAGGCCTTAAAGTATGCTTCACTCTAAATGTTCTATACAAAACAACCAAAGTTCTATACACAACAACCAAATCGACATTTTGTTGCATACTTGTACATCCAGGTATTAAAATATGATTTAGCAGCCAAAAAGTCAAAAAAATGTAATAAAATATAAATAATTTTTTAATATTTTGGTGTTGCAAAAGTATAGACGCAACAAAGTTAGCGGTAAGAATATTTTTTTCCTTTCGATTTTTTCATAAACCTCAACGTAGTTCCCACGGAAAGTTGGCATATTTAAAGGTTGATAAATATTTAACCACTTAATATTTTTTTAAGGATATATTTTTTTTTAGTTGCGATCTTTTGTTGTTGAGTTTGTGTTAAATTGGGTTGAATCCCTGTAGTTTTTTTTTATAAATAAAAAACTAAAAAATAGGTAATATTTTTCAACTTTGGCTTAGATTATCTGTATCTTTAAAAAATAGTACAAAATTTAAGTTTTGTTTTTCCAAAAGTTTAATCTTTTAAGAACATAATGGCCAAATTTCAGCTTCCTAGCAACGCCGTGGAAGAAATGACAGATTTTTGGCCAAAATATGAACTATCTGGCCCACTGTGCGGTGCATAAATTATCCACCAATTTTCAGGAGTATTTTTATACACAGAGGCCCAGTGCTGCCAGCAGTCAGTTAAAACAAAAGGCCAGGTCAGAGAAAAAAAAGGCGAAAAAAGGGACAGAGTTTTAAAAAAAAGGACAAAAAAAAAGGACAACTTATTGTTTTAACAAATTAATGTTATAAGGTACAATTTTTTTACTTCAGATTCACATTTGTCATGATTGTTTGTTAGCGGACTCAAAACTTGCAATTAAACATACATTTTTGAGGTGATATCATGAAAACTACAAGCTCTAAGCAAGCTCATTGGATACATGTTTTTAAAAGTCTTGGCACAAAAACAAAAAAATTTTTTCAAGTACTTTTAGAAAAGTTAAAAAAAAAAATCATGAATTTATTTGCTTAAAACTCAGTACATTATTCATAGCATTTGGTAATTATTTTATCTGATCGATTTAATCGCTTTAAACCACATTTTAAGCAAAATGAGATGTAACTTTTTGAAATGGATCCTTGATTTTGAACATTCTTCATGATTTTGGTGGTTAGGAAGCGAAAACACAAGTGTTCGACTTAGCTCCTAAAAAAAAGGTCATTTAGTTTTAGAAATCAGGATGAATCAAGCACAAATCTTTCGACTTTTCCTTCAAATATATTGTCAAAAAAGGCCAGATTTCCGGACAGGGGCTGTTTGAAATTTTTTCCGGCTAAGGCCGTTTAAAAAGGGACAGATCTGTCCGGAAAAACGCTAAATTGGCAGCACTGCAGTGGCCACCAAACTTTTGCAGTTAATTCGCGTGTCGTGTTAAGTTAGCTGCGTGGAAAATATGGGGTCTCTTGGGCTATTTATCAGCATGGGCTTGAGTAAATTCCAAGCCATTTGCCTGTAATTGTCTCATTTACCATCGCCAGAATCCTGTGAAATTTCGGGGACTGGGACAAGTGGGCAGGATCCACTGTCCTGCGGGTCCTGCAAGTTTTGGGGAGAACCACTTTTATTGGTGGAACGTGACCGTTATAAGCCATTTCACACGCAAGTTTTCCATTCCCACGGCTTCAAAGTGGTTCTCACTGAAACGCGAAAGTGCATTAAATATTTATCCAACCAATAAAGCATACTTCGCTGGCCGTCCTCCTCCATTTATTTTTCTGTATCCCGGGTATCTCTTTTTATTCCTTAACCACCTGCATCAGAGATTGTCAAAATGAATGACACCATTTACTGTGTTTTTTTTTTCTCCCTTTATTATGTGCAATCTGAAGATGTTCGCTGTTTACTTTATATTATTTTATTTGGCACACATTTCTCTCTCACTCTTTACCCTAAAATGCCTTAACGCGCCTGCTTATCTCTTATCATTTTCGGGTCTCTGAACAAACAGAGTTTTTGAATAATTTACCGCGACCGAAACACATTTTTCTTTTCCCACATTTTGCTTGTTTAATGTTCACATTATGCGTGAGTAACTTAAATTGATTCGATTTACTCAAGTTCATTCAGCCACTGAGGCTATTTTAAAGTCAAAAAAAGTTTAGAAAAGTTTCTTAAAACTGATAGCTTGGGCTATTGCTTTTGCGAGGTGCATCAATTCGTGTTCATTTTGACACTCCCAAAGCTGCTGTAAGTATATTGACTATTAACTGAGTTGTTTCAGCCATTGCTCCATACTGATGTAAAATCGCAGTTACCGGTTGTTCTGCTCATTTATTCCACATAATCGCGCTTAATGCTCAGCATCAATTTAATGACTTCGAGCCGCATTACCCTGCTTGGCAATCGGCCAGGATACAAGAGGATACACACATGTAATATACAAGGACCTTAGTCCCAATGTGCAGCAGCATAATAAGTGTTACCTACACAAAAAATAGGTAAATAATATAAAAGGAAGAAGAAATAAGTTTTAATTGTTAACCTCATAAAATTAGTTTTAATTTATTTAATTAAAGAGTGTCTTTAAATTGAGACTTAAGAATTTAAGAACTATGCCTCTCCAAAAATATCATATTTGTTGTATAAAGTTAAACTTTACAGAACTGACAGTACCCAACCCAAGTGCCAAAGTAAGCGCTAAATGAAGCGGAGCGATGTCAAAGTTAAATGACTGTGAGTTTACTCTGTAATCGTTGCAGCTATCCCATTCACTCGGTGCAGTCCTGGATAACTATCCATCAGAGGGGTTAAAGTCTGCCGTTAACCAGGACCTTCAGTTTGACTCCATCAGAATCTTACTCTTCAGTTTTAGAGCTCACTATCTCTACCAGATGTTGGCCAACGTTTTTATGGTGTTATAATTAAAATTTAATAACAGGGAAGCAGAGAAACTGAAAGCTAAACGACAGCATAATTGTATACTTATTAAAGACTATATAATGAATGGGTGGCTATTTAACAAGCTAACAAATTACAAAAATTAAAAGTTTGTGCTTAAATTATTAAACTTAATTATGGGAAAGGTTTACTCTATATACTATGGTATGGCCCGTCCTTTCTGGTATATCTGACAGCTGACTATGTTGGTTTCTATTTTGTCCTTTAGGAAATGCCCTAAAAACTGGATTAATCTCAAGGGACTAGCAAATTGCGGGCACCTGTTTGGGTGTCTCAGTACTCAAGGCTAATTAACTACTTAAAAACGTTTATTTACCTTTAAAGTTTCTACCAGTTTGCTTAAAACACCACTCTCAATTCAACAAAAAATACTCATGAACCAGTAAAACTTCTTTGCGAAAAAACGGATTCTTTGAATGCACTTTAATATTTGTTTTTTCCGAAATTTGATTTTACTTTCCTCTGATTGTTTTGATGCCTTTTGTATAGAACAATGGGATACGGATCGACCCGTGCAGCACGTATATACATTTATCTGCAAAGTGCTCTGGGTTGGGCTGTGAGCTGTGAGTTGGCTTAAAGCTGCAAAGTTGCACCATTTTCAGGGTAGGCGTGATGCTCCAGCCAGGTGAAGCTGTAGCCATCCAACTGGGCGGCGAGTGCAATATATTCCTGTCAAGCTGTGCACCACCCCGGGAGTAGTGCTCCGGTTCCCCTTTCTGGTTCATTCGACTCCCATCTGGGCAGATAGCCACGTAGCTTTGACATTACATTGATTGACTTTTGATGTCTACGCTCCATGTGGGTCTAGGCTATCACTTTCCCTGCTCCCTGCTAGGTAAAATGCCGTTCTTCTATCTCCAATGCCATTATATTCATCCTGGTACTCCTGCCAATTTCCATCTTGAAGTTAGCTCACGTTAATATTCCACTCGCATCGCTTGGATGGCTGTATTGTTACGGTTCACCAATAAAATATTTATTCTCAATTAGGCGCAGGCCCCTGAAACATAACACTAGACTACAAAAAAGGTTCCTAGCATGGAAGATCATTAGAAAGATAAATCTTGGAAACACTATAGTGCTACAACCAACATCCCTTGACCGTTATCCGTGTTTTGTTTTGTCGTCTTAGCAAACCAGGCTAGATTTTCATCTAACCGCGCATCGTTGCCTTAATAAAGTTTGTGCCTTATTAGTCCCCTGTGCAGATGCATTGGACGACAAAAAGGCAACACAATCAAGACTCAGTTGAATTGGAACTGAATACCGTCTACCCATCTATTACCTTTTCGTCTGAGATTGTCGTCCGGCCAAAGGTTGATTTTATTAGCTGAGTGCTGATGCATTCTTAATTTAAGATTAGTGCCTTATAATTTTCAGAAAGGCTTACAGCGGACGACAAAAGGGCGATTGAAACGCCCAGATGACCTAGTTTTCTGGGACCAGGTCGACCCATCTTTACCTTCTCGTCTGGAATTCCACGCACGTATCCTGCGGTGAGGCCAACGAAAGGGTTATCCTTGAGCGTCCTGCTTTTTTAATCTTACTGAATGGTCTACTTCTGAGAGCTTGGCTGAACAATCTGTTCCTGATGGTCAAACAATACCAGCACTAAGAATAAGCCTGATAAGGCACGTATTTGGAAGCATTTGATTACCCTGTTGCTCTACAGCGTTTCAATTGTAATCACGCCCAGAAACCTGCGGTGAATATTTTAGAAAGGGCTTCCCTTGTCCATGACCATTGTCTGCTTTTGAAGTTAACAGGTAATGGCCATTGTTCATTCTATTGAAAAAATAATTATAGTAATTTAAAGGCGTTTGCAAGATAAAGATGTTCATACTAATGATGACATAACATTTTACTTATTTTATATCTTCCAATTTACCTTTCCTGAGTAGGGTTATTGGAGTCTTGAATGCTTTAACCTCTCAGGTGACTAAACAGTTCCCATTCAAGAAACTTTTTTACGCCACTCCTACTTCAGTGAAATACTTTTTTATGAAATTATTAAAGCAGAAAGCCTAAAAAATCATGCCCCGAAGGTGGCTGTGGACTCAGTTGTAGCTGAAAAATATTCTGCTCGTCATGGGGCGGACAAAGTTGGCTACGCTTTCAGCTGATTAAGAACAAATTTGATATAAATAAGTGGTGAAAACCACTCGGCACAATTTAACGCTTTGTTGCGGTCAAGTAACTTCAGAATTCCAGTGAGTGAGCAGGGTAAAATAAACGAAAACAAGTGCAGAGCAATGAAAGAAAAAGCATGAAGACGACTCGACATGAAAGGGAATTCTTCAGCGCGTTTTGAGCCGATTTGATTCTGCGGTGAGAGGAACCACAAAATGCTATAACAGCTAATTTTTTCTTTTCTGCGCACAGCCAAACTACCAATGGCATTTTGATTAACTTGACGATGAGACACTCGAAGAAGAGGATAATGACCTTCGATGCCATCCGCTCATCCCAGTCCCCAGTGTCATCTCTGATCTCCTAGTCGCAGTAGATCCTGCCAACTGCAGGAAAAGCCACATATCCGTCCAACTTGGGTGAGTGCGCAATTTGCTGTCCAAGTTTGGGTCAATATTTTACTTAACTTCTTAGGCATTTAAACGACCACTCGGCCAGCCATACCATTCCAGCCATTAAGGACTAGGGCAATATTTTTTTAGCTGATAACTATTTGAAGTAATTTCTGCCGAAGAAATGGAAGAAAATCTTTCGGCTAATAACAAAAAGACCATTTATAATAATTTTGCTATTTTAATTTAAATAATTATTTATTTATAAAATTTAATTTAACTAAAAGAAATAAAATAGATCAAACTTTTTAAAGATACCTACTCCTATTATTTTATTTTAAACTCCATTTTAATTCAAGTTTCATAACCACCTTCATCTTGACAGCTCATTAAAGTCAACTGGCATTTCTTTGAACCACTTACGACACCACTGACATGCAGGCTACTTTCACAACGCACTCCGGGTGGCAAGTGAATAAGTCAAAATCGATCGTGCCACCAACAACTGACCAATGGCTTGATTGATTGATTGGTTGATTGAAGGCACGCGCTGTAATCGACGACGTGTTTAGCCCGCTGAGGCTAACACGTTTTTAGGGCTATTATTTTCACGCTGTTTTCATTACTCTTGGACCATATCAAACTTCCGCTGTTAGTTAGGTGAATTTGGCTTTTAATTGTAGTGGCCAGTTTAAATAGAACGCACAAATACCTATGCTCTTAAGTTCTCTTTATAATTTGCATTGAGTGAAACTTCGGAAGTATAAGAATTTTTATGGTTCATCTGCAGAAAGCTTCGCCTTGCAAAAGTGCATCGGGTAAAAACGCTCATATATGAGAGATAAGCAATATTCGGGTAACATGCAGGTAGAAAATCGTATGATTCCACCGTTATCACCCCGGCTTGAGTAATTCGGTGTCGGCAGCTCTGCACGAACTCTCAAAAGCTCGGTTGCGAGCCCAAAACTTCTTTGGCGACTAAAGACAATTTCATTACCGTCGATCGAGTCATTGGGAACACAAGTGCGAATACAGTTGTCCAAAATCTATAATATAAAGCAACCTCGTGTCACCCGGAATCTATTATCTAATACTCTGATCCCAAATAATCGTTCGCTTCAATTTACCGGTTAACAGTGATTAAAAACCCAAAGGTAAAGATTAATTAATTCTACGTGAGTGAAAATTAAGATCAAAACCGTTCGCAGATCTTTTCTACTCGGGAGTTGCCGGCTAAGGCCGTGTACTCGCCTGGCCCCTTTGAGGGCCTGATACTTTTCGACGAGGGACTTTTAATTGGAAATAACTAAGCCAGGTTTTATTGGCTAGTGGAACCGCAGAGCCCAAGCCCTCGGAGAGGCTTATTCTCCAGGCCGGATCAAAGTACGGATCAAAGGTCGGAAGCTGCACGTGGTCATGATTACATAAGCGTCAGAGCCACACCACCACCAAGAAGAAAGAGTGCTCCAATGACCCCATAATTGTGACCTGTACCATACCTGATCGTCTTCAGGGGACTCGGATGACAATCCTGCTTTGTTAAAATCAGTTTTGGCCAACACATCGCCGCCTCTCAAACTGTGCCAATGGGGCTACTGGAGTGGCTTTAAAACCGAAGCTGTATGCGCAAGACAGTCGCTCCAAAACTGTTGCTGCTAGAGATGGACTGTTGTTCGAGACATTTTTCTTTTTATAAATAATATTTAGATTTTTTTTTTGCAATACATTTATATTAAACTTAAATATATTGTCTAGGATGGTACGTTGGATAAGGGTATGAAAACAAAATAATGAAGTATATTTCTAGTTAACCTTAGGCCTTGTTTACTTATAAATCTTTTCGATTCCCTAATATAGCACTCATCAACCACCGTCATCCTTGAGCTCAACGATCACGCTTGGAAATGATATAAAAGTAAAGAGTGAGTTTTATGTAAGAATAATTAAATGAATTGACCCCTGAATTATATATATACTTGCGCCTTATTCTTTACTAAAGATACTAAAATTGAAATCCCAATATCCTAAATACATGCTATCGTACGACTATTTCGTTCATTTAAATTTTGATAACTTAGACTATAACTATTTCTTTTCTCTTTGTAAATATAAACTTATACACTTTAAAAAAAAACAATATTAGAAAACTATGAGAATTATTATGAATTATTTTGACACTATTGGAAGTATTAAAATGTGCACTTAATATTAAAATGATCGCTTAATTTCTTTATTTATTCGTCCCGAGTAGAGCATGTGCAGGTCAGTGTTAATATGAATTAAAACTATAACTTTTATAAGGGTCATATTATTCCTTAATATGATACAGGAAGGGAGGGTAAAGAATCGGGATAACTAACATCTAATTCCCAACCTAAAGAACAAAACACTACTTGGTTATTGTCGGTAGCCTATTACAGTTATTTTATTTGTCAACCCCACCACTATTAATAGCCATAAACTCGCAGTTAAACGTGTACCTAAAATATTATGCTAATGGGATCGATTGGCATATAGGAGAGTAGAAAGACCCCACGACAATCCGGCGAGCTAGTTTGAGCACAGCAAGAGGTACACTTCTCGAAATCCTGTCAATCGTCTGTGTCATCCGAAATCAATAGCTTTTAGCTATTTCCCCTACAACATCTACCTTTTTCGACACAGGGAAACCACCCACATTACATAATTGGCGCCCAACGTGGGGCCTTTGAAACCAGGACAAAATATTAAGGTTTTAGATACCACAAATAAAGCTCTTTCAATTCCACCCAAAAACAATAGTATTTTGCAAATAAGTCATGCTAAACTGGCTTGTCCCTTTTAAATTCTGAATGATATTAACGGATATGCGGTGTTTAATTCAAAATTGGATTAACCGACCTTAATTAATTCAGAATGTAAGTGGATACAAACACAGTAAGGCTGACAAAGTAGACATAGATATTTAGGTCAATTTTAGTTTGGGATTTTACGTCATCTATTCGGAGTATCAGGATAGGGCGTCCAAACTATAAACCATATATCACCAAAGTTTGTGAAAGGAAATTAAATCAAGGCAGTTGGATCTTTAATTTGCTAGATTTATTATTTGGAGATTAACCACTATCAGATTAGTTTCTTTAAAAGCAAACAAAATGTACATTAAATTTCAAAAGGAAGTGTTTCGTTCTAAGCTAGTAGTTTTATATTTAACTGACTAAAACATGCTCAAAAGGGACGAATTTTTTGTATTTGGTTAGAAAACAAATATTCTTGTGTTTAGAGGAAAGCTTGTTCAGAACAATTAATTTCTAAACGCAACAAAATTATATAAATTTAAAATGCCGTTACAACGCACCCCAGAAGGTGGCGCAGTAGGCGGCGATCTGGGAGAACCAGCCCCCGAATTTTGCGGCATCTGTAAAGAGACATTAACTGTAACGCAGTTAAATTGTACCACACCATGTGGACATCGCTTTCACGATAGCTGCATGCAGGAATTTTTGAAAACGAGCCGAATATGCACTATTTGCAAAATCGAGTTTAATCCGGCTATGATCACCTTTGAAGAAAACACTCTAGCAGCTGAACTACCAGAGAATATGAATTTAGCTCCAGCTCAACAAAATTTTGAATTTCTATCTCCCGAGCAAAGACCTAGAGGTCGAGGAAGGGGACGAGGGGCCAAATCGCGACAAAACCGTACAGATTTCGATCGCAGGGCGATGAGAACCAGATCACAGACTCGAAACGGAAGAGATAACTCAGTTGCAAGTACAGCTCCTTACTCTCAAGAAGGAGATGAGAGCGAGAATACTTCAAACGTTATCCATGCTATAATAAAAAGTCAGCAAAAAGACATGATGACGGAACTAAGTTCGTTTGTAAAAAGAACTATAGAAGAGAGTCTTAGAGCACAACTAGGAAGACTTACACTAGGTACGGACTTAACTCCGACACAGCCGCAACAACCGGATCCTCCAAGTGAAGTACAAAGAAATCAACCTTCACAAAGAAACGCAGAAGGATTAGGAAATCATTTTAGCAGCTCATCTAGTAGGTCAGTAGCACCAGAGAAAGCTGCAAATATTCTGGCCAGTTGGCGTTTAAAATTCGATGGATCAAAAGACTCCATGTACGTTGACGAATTTCTGTACAGGTTGAGGTCTTTAACATCTTCAACCTTAAATAACGACTATGGATTACTCTGCGATAACCTGCATCTGTTGTTCTCAGCCAAAGCAAGTGATTGGTTCTGGAACTTCCATCGAAAGAATCCGCTCTTTTCGTGGCAAACTTTTTCTGTAGCATTCAGACAAAGATTCGATGATACGAAAGATGACTTTGACTTGTGGGAGTTGATAAGAAGAAGGCGACAGAGAGAAGGTGAATCATTTGACGATTTCCAATCAGCCATTGAAGACCTAGTATCTCGTCTTTCCAGTAAAGTAGCAGAAGACAAAATAGTGGATATTTTAAAGCGCAATGCTAAAGTCTCACTTAGATACGAGCTTCTTCACCTTAAAATTAAAAACCGCTGCGAACTGCGTGAAGAAGTTAAGAAACATGACAATTTTTGTAGAGAAACTAACAATGCCATACCTAGAAATAGATTTGGAAAACAACATGTGTCCGAAATCTTAACCGATACTGAAGAGGAAGAAGAATCCGTGGCACAGATAGTTAAAAGGGATTGGACAAAAGTGACTTGCTTTAACTGTGATCAGATCGGCCACGGTTATAAGGAGTGTTTGGCGGAAAAGCGTTTGCATTGTTACGGATGTGGTGCTAAAGATGTATACAAGCCTCGGTGTCCAAAATGTAATCCGTCGGGAAACCGGAAGCAGGATGCGCAGAACCAGCATCGATCAGCGCATCCGACAAAGCAGAATCATTAAAAATGTTCGATATTAACGTCACGAAAGTAGAACAAAATTCTAAATTACACTCTCATCCATTAAAATTAGTCAGTCAGGCCGCAACACAAACTTTAGACGAACTATTAGATAAACACGAAATAGAACTATATAATAAACCATTACTCAATATACGGATCAAACCCAAACGATCTACATTACGATGTCGGGAGTTCTGGAAAAAAGTAAGAGCAGATCGGATCAGAATAATATCAGCAGTCATCTTGAGTTCAGATAACCGTTTATACACTGACATTACAATAGAAGGTACAACTTTTAAAGCGCTTTTGGATTCAGGGGCAACTGTAAGTTGTTTAGGGGGAGCCGCAGTCAAAACCTTAGTACATCATCAGAGAATCCGAAAATGTTCAGGGAAAATACGAACAGCTAGCAATGAGTCTTGTTCAGTTATCGCAAAACTTTTAGTCCCAATTAAGTTTCAAGATAAAGTTAAGGAAATAGAATTTTTTTGATTCCGGAATTAAAACAAGATGTCTACTTAGGAGTTGACTTCTGGCAGAGTTTCGGACTCTTAGCTAGGTTACTTAATAAAGAAGAAACAGTAGGTGAGTTAGATGTAGGTGATGAATCCTCCAGAAAAGAGGATCCCAAAATGCATTTATTAACGAAAGATCAGAAAGTTAAACTTGAGGCAGTCATAAAAACATTTCCATCATTTGAACGCGAAGGACTGGGTCGTACATCTCTTATTGAACACTCGGTGATTATAAACACGGAGATTCCAGTTAAGCAAAGGCATTGGCCAATCTCACCGGCCAAAGAGAAATGGATGTTTGACGAAGTGGAAAAGATGATAGCCTTAGATGTTATAGAACCTTCAAATAGTCCGTGGAGCAGTAATTGCGTATTGGTTAAAAAAGGAAATAAGAACAGGTTATGCTTAGACTCACGCGAAATTAACAAATACACACGAAAGGACGCATATCCCTTGCCCCATATAGATGGGATACTTAGTCGGTTGCCTCCAGCCAAATTCATAACAGGGCTGGATATGAAGCATGCCTACTGGCAAATACCTTTAGCTGAGTCTTCTCGACCTTACACTGCGTTCACTATACCAAACAGGCCACTTTACCAGTATAAAGTTATGCCTTTTGGGCTAACGAATGCCGCTCAGACTCTATGTAGGCTTATGGATCAAGTGATACCCGCCCATCTGCGAACGCGTGTCTTTGTATATTTAGACGATCTTTTAGTGTTGTCCGATGATTTTGAATCCCATCTCATGTTGTTACGAGAAGTAGCAGTGCACTTACGGAAAGCTAATCTTACGATTAACGTAGCGAAGTCCAATTTCTGTATGGAGGAAATTAAGTATCTCGGGTTCATAATTGGATATGGCCAACTGAAAACCGATCCTGGCAAAATTAAAGCAATTGAAGATTTTCCAATACCGAGTTCAGTAAAGCAACTTAGGCGTTTTCTGGGTCTTGCCGGATGGTATCGTCGTTTTGTTGATAATTATGCCACAGTTACTTGTCCGCTTACCGAGCTTCTAAAGAAATCAAAACATTATGCATGGAATCCTTCAGCAGATGAAGCCTTTAACACCCTTAAACGATGTCTTACGTCAGCTCCGATTTTATCCACCCCAAATTTTACGAAACCTTTTCTGCTTTTGTGCGACGCAAGTACTTTTGGATTGGGATGTGTGTTAGCGCAAAACAATGAGGAGAACGAGGAACTACCTGTAGCATTTATGTCCGAAAAGCTGTCGAAGGCTCAAAGAAACTACTCTGTAACGGAGCTAGAATGTTTGGCGGTTATTAAAGGAATCCGTAAGTTTAGAGCGTACGTAGAGGGTCAGGATTTTGAGGTAGTTACGGATCACGCGTCTCTTCAGTGGCTTATGAGTCAAAAGGAATTGTCTGGTCGTCTGGCTCGTTGGGCAATACAATTACAAGGGTTCTCCTTCCGAATAACCCATAGAAAAGGAACCCAAAACGTTGTTGCAGACGCGCTTTCGCGAAAAGATGAACCTGTAGTAGCCGAAGTAGAAGAACAGGGACCAATAGTCGATCTTAATTCCGAGGAGTTCAAATCAGAGGAGTATGTTAATCTTATAGAAAATATTCGTACTAATCAGGCTAAGTTACCTGATTTAAAGATCGTAGAAGGGATAATTTATAAGAGAACTGAACCAGTTAGGGGCAATGACATTGAAGACCAATTAGTTTGGAAATTATGGGTACCGGCTGGACTAACATTAGATGTTATTATCAGAGCCCATGACCCGCCTAACGCAGCTCATAGTGGAGTAGGAAAAACTATTGAGAAAATCAGAAGATATTTGTTTTGGCCGAAGATGGTAAAGCAGATACGGGAATACATAACTAGCTGCGATGTTTGTCGTCAGACCAAGCATCCTAACGTAGTTTTAAAACCGCCTATGGGAAAGCCCATGATGTCCGATCGACCTTTCCAGAAGCTTTACATGGATCTTCTAGGACCTTACCCAAGATCACGAAATGGAAACATTGGAATCCTTATAATAGTAGATCACTTTACAAGATTCCATTTTCTGCACCCGCTTCGAAAGTTTACTTCAAACCGGATCTGCGAATTTTTGGAAAATAGTCTGTTTTGTACTTTCGGCGTACCTGAAACTATATTGACCGATAATGGGTCACAGTTTGTATCTAACTATTTTAAAGCATTCACTACCCGTTTTGGAGTTAAGCATACTTGTACCGCAATTTACTCGCCTCAGGCTAATGCGAGCGAGCGGCTAAACAGATCAGTTTTGGCCGCAATACGGGCCTATATAAATCAGGATCACACCACTTGGGATGTTAAGTTACCAGAAATCAGTGCAGCATTAAGATCCAGCATTCACCAAAGTACGGGATATTCCCCATATCTGTTAGCATTTGGGCAAAATATGGTATTAAACGGGAAAGATTATGAAATACTGCGTCGACTTCAATTACTTTCAGGTGATACTAGAATAGAATATCCAGATGCGCTTCAAACTATGCGGACAGCCGCACGTCAAAACGTTTCCGAGGCACATGATCGGAATGCAGTTAAGTATAATTTGCGTAGTAGGAATATAAGTTTGAAGGAAGGTGATAAGGTATTAGCTCGTAATTTTTGCCAAAGTAGTGCAATCAAAAAGTTTAGTGCAAAATTGGCACCAGTCTTTGTACCAGCAATTGTTGAACGTAAGGTAGGATCGTCTTACTATCAGTTATCAAATGAACAAGGTAAAAAGTTAGGAATTTTTCATCTAAAAGATATTCAAGTTAGAACATAAGAAACTGTCCTTCTTTCTGTTTTCTCATTGCCAGTTATAACTAGCACTCGCAAACTGTTTGTAGTGGCCAGTTTAAATAGAACGCACAAATACCTATGCTCTTAAGTTCTCTTTATAATTTGCATTGAGTGAAACTTCGGAAGTATAAGAATTTTTTATGGTTCATCTGCAGAAAGCTTCGCCTTGCAAAAGTGCATCGGGTAAAAACGCTCATATATGAGAGATAAGCAATATTCGGGTAACATGCAGGTAGAAAATCGTATGATTCCACCGTTATCACCCCGGCTTGAGTAATTCGGTGTCGGCAGCTCTGCACGAACTCTCAAAAGCTCGGTTGCGAGCCCAAAACTTCTTTTGGCGACTAAAGACAATTTCATTACCGTCGATCGAGTCATTGGGAACACAAGTGCGAATACAGTTGTCCAAAATCTATAATATAAAGCAACCTCGTGTCACCCGGAATCTATTATCTAATACTCTGATCCCAAATAATCGTTCGCTTCAATTTACCGGTTAACAGTGATTAAAAACCCAAAGGTAAAGATTAATTAATTCTACGTGAGTGAAAATTAAGATCAAAACCGTTCGCAGATCTTTTCTACTCGGGAGTTGCCGGCTAAGGCCGTGTACTCGCCTGGCCCCTTTGAGGGCCTGATACTTTCGACGAGGGACTTTTAATTGGAAATAACTAAGCCAGGTTTTATTGGCTAGTGGAACCGCAGAGCCCAAGCCCTCGGAGAGGCTTATTCTCCAGGCCGGATCAAAGTACGGATCAAAAGGTCGGAAGCTGCACGTGGTCATGATTACATAAGCGTCAGAGCCACACCACCACCAAGAAGAAAGAGTGCTCCAATGACCCCATAATTGTGACCTGTACCATACCTGATCGTCTTCAGGGGACTCGGATGACAATCCTGCTTTGTTAAAATCAGTTTTGGCCAACACATCGCCGCCTCTCAAACTGTGCCAATGGGGCTACTGGAGTGGCTTTAAAACCGAAGCTGTATGCGCAAGACAGTCGCTCCAAAACTGTTGCTGCTAGAGATGGACTGTTGTTCGAGACATTTTTCTTTTTATAAATAATATTTAGATTTTTTTTTTGCAATACATTTATATTAAACTTAAATATATTGTCTAGGATGGTACGTTGGATAAGGGTATGAAAACAAAATAATGAAGTATATTTCTAGTTAACCTTAGGCCTTGTTTAAGCCTAGTACTCAGATCGACGAACAGTTTCGATGTCGAAAAGAGGCCATTCTTTTTCTTTTTCTCCGAGTATGACCTTTTTTTAGAAAATTCATCGGCAATTTCTTTGAGCAAGTACTGCGGTCACACAGATTTCCGTTGGCGGGCTGTATATGCTGTATTCGGTTTGTTGACAACCAAATATTAAATAAGTTGTGAAAATTATAATGCAACGATGAAACCTTCTCAACTTAAGCCAAGGCTGAAGCTCGCAAGGAAAAGAGGCCGAAGGAGCATGCAGTTACCCTAAACAAGGAACGAATGGGGCACATCATCGCAAGGCGAATGGACTACAGGAGATGGACTCCTTGTTCAACTGCCGGATAACAAATGGGACTTTTGTTCCCTGCCGACCACAACGCTTGTCTTCTGCACGGTCGCCGAGGAGCACTCGATGGGCGGGCTCACCTGCGAGCTGCACCAATGATGGGCTAACAGCCTCCTACGCCATGCACACCCACTAGAGTCCTGCAAAAGTGAACTCATCCCTACGGTGGATCTCAAGCCGGGCGACTCGGTTCACAATATGAAGAAATTTCAGGCTAAACGGCTGTTTCCCAAGCTAGTGATCAAGCACCAGGTGCAGGAAATCAAGGATTTTTGTTTCAAGGACTAAATTAAACCGCCGTTTTAAATGAATTTTAAAGAAATATTTTACGAATATAAGCGCACATTTGCGTTTTTTATGTAAATAATAAAACAAATAATAATTTTAAATCTTTTGAAATTTTGCTAAACCCTCTTATGAGAGAGAGAGTGAGAGGGCAACAACGTAGAACGACCTTTTATTAAATAGTTCTATCTGCTTTGCCTTTGCTTCTCGAAATACCGAAAGAGTTCACTCCTGTCAGTTGGCAGCTAAGTTTCAAACCAAACTAAGTTTCTAGTATTTTATTTCTATCATCTGAGTACCGCCTGTCGAACGGCTCCCTCGAAAAGTGTTTCGATGTTATTGGCCTCTCGCTCTCTCTCACTGATCTCGAACTCATTTCGTCGATCTGAGTACTAGGCTTTACTTATAAATCTTTTCGATTCCCTAATATAGCACTCATCAACCACCGTCATCCTTGAGCTCAACGATCACGCTTGGAAATGATATAAAAGTAAAGAGTGAGTTTTATGTAAGAATAATTAAATGAATTGACCCCTGAATTATATATATACTTGCGCCTTATTCTTTACTAAAGATACTAAAATTGAAATCCCAATATCCTAAATACATGCTATCGTACGACTATTTCGTTCATTTAAATTTTGATAACTTAGACTATAACTATTTCTTTTCTCTTTGTAAATATAAACTTATACACTTTAAAAAAAAACAATATTAGAAAACTATGAGAATTATTATGAATTATTTTGACACTATTGGAAGTATTAAAATGTGCACTTAATATTAAAATGATCGCTTAATTTCTTTATTTATTCGTCCCGAGTAGAGCATGTGCAGGTCAGTGTTAATATGAATTAAAACTATAACTTTTATAAGGGTCATATTATTCCTTAATATGATACAGGAAGGGAGGGTAAAGAATCGGGATAACTAACATCTAATTCCCAACCTAAAGAACAAAACACTACTTGGTTATTGTCGGTAGCCTATTACAGTTATTTTATTTGTCAACCCCACCACTATTAATAGCCATAAACTCGCAGTTAAACGTGTACCTAAAATATTATGCTAATGGGATCGATTGGCATATAGGAGAGTAGAAAGACCCCACGACAATCCGGCGAGCTAGTTTGAGCACAGCAAGAGGTACACTTCTCGAAATCCTGTCAATCGTCTGTGTCATCCGAAATCAATAGCTTTTAGCTATTTCCCCTACAACATCTACCTTTTTCGACACAGGGAAACCACCCACATTACATAATGAGCTGGCATTTGAATTTCTAGCTGGGAATGAAGCGCTTGATTTATACATCGTGCCCGCATTGAAATGGAAATCAAAAGAGAGTGATTTAATTCTGATTCGGTTTTTGTTGCGGACCTTGAACAATCTAGCAAACGCAGCGAACAGTGATGGAATCTCCGCTGATCTCATTTATTCTGAATGTCAGTTAGGTAAATTCACGCTAACTAGTCGCCAGTGCATTGAGCGTTGTCAGCTTGGGAACTCAGTATTGTTTTTTCCTGATTGCCTTGGAGAGTTTTTTTTAACAGCTTGTCAGGATCAGAACATTTATGGCTTTCCAGAAAACATCAGTTTCATGAAAAGTTTGTGTCCAAAATAAGTTTTTATATTCACATACTCTTTATTCATACGGCATACTTTTAGTATCCCTCAAAGGTTATGCAAATAAAGATGTCGTAACTTTTCTTTCACAGCGCGGTACAGCGGTACGTGCATAATAAAAATGTCATCGGAAAACTGAATACAAAAATGAGACCATCTTGGAAACGGGAAATGATGTCATTTACCTGGGAAAAATTTCTCAAGGACACGTGCAAGGTCAGTGGGGAGGTGGGCCCCAAACAACATGCACAATCCTCGGACAGATAGAGCCATGGAACATAGTCGAGCACGAGCCGAAACACGTAGCCAACACGGAATTAAATAAAAAATCAACAGGATTAAATATGCAGCTCCATCTAGCTCCCTTACACTCATCTGACCCTCTCTCTCTATGGGCTTTGCCCGGGTTTTAGCCTTGTATTCGGCCTTAGCTGCGGAGTCTGCGGCCAATCTGTTACATTTTTTCATGGCTTGCATGGGGCCCACTCCACCACCCTCCACCCTCATTTCGAGTGTCCTTCGCACGTTTTACCTTCAGCTGGGACACCGTAAATGCGACTGCCTCTGCTGTTTTTACACTCTCAGCCGGGCTCTGAAGTGAATTCAACAAGTCTGTGTAAGCAATGCGGGGATTGGACTAGCTGCTTCTTCGTTATGGGACAAATTACTCATGTTCGTAATGCAACTAAGGTAATAGAAACTTAGAACAAGAAAAATGTATTAATAAATATTTAAAAGCTAGTAAATTAAAAACGCGAATCTGGAAGACGGCTTATGTTAAACAATTCAACAAATCAACCTAAAAAAAATAACTTATACAATAAAAACAATTTTAAGATATAAAAGTAAAAATGTAAGTAAAAGAAAATTAATAAAGTCTTACTCAAAAGTTCAACTTCTACTGTTTTAGTAAAAAATACAATTACTATAATTCATATAAATTCATAAATTTTCACGATTTGAATCGTCTAAACTTCTGAATGTTGCAACGTGTTACAGAAAGTGCTTTTAGGTTTTAAAGCAATTATCTCCTTCGGCTCAGGCAAATTAAATAATTTATTTCCCACGGCTGTCGGAAGCGGATGGCGAGAGTTTCACGCCACCAAACACCAAATGAGTTAGCACGGCCTCCTTCTTGTCACTCACTTTAAATCAAAGAAATAGGTGTAAAAAGCTCGTTTAGCTCGGGAATCTAATGAAAAATTAAAACTTTTACAATTAAGGCGAAGGCAAATGGGAACTTCGTGCAGCTGCAACATGTGTCGCATAAATTAATCCTTCAGTTCTCGACTTCAGATTGATACGCTTCCTGCGGAGTAATTCAATTCAATCCACATGCTACATTTCGAAATCGAAAAAAATACACGATTCCTTAAACGTCTTTCGCATCTTTGTGTTTTTCCCCTTCGTGTTGCAAACCAAATTGAAAACGTCGTTTGCAAGGTTAGGACACCAAGCCCTAAAACGAATAGTTTTGCATTTTGCTAAATAAGTGAATTATCCCTACTGCGCATTTCCTTGCGTACAACATGACGTATGAGTGATAAAAGAAAAGGGGGAGTAAATTGCATTAAGTGAGTAGCAAGACTGAATAACTGGGAAAATTGTAAATGTAGTTACAGAGTTCATAGCAGCCATTCTTGCAATAATAATAACCAATTAAACTTAGCCAAGGGGAATATTGAGATTTTATCTAAGTAATAAAATCGATATTGTCTGCTCTAGTTAACAATATTTAATTAAGCCTTGAGTGATATACCTCAAGGGATAAGCTTGCTTTTGTCTTTGCCAGGCATTCTTCACAGACAAGAAAACAAAAAAGAGCGCTACATAGCATAAATCTTAAATTTAATTACATTTTCGACAATGCAAGACTTAGGACATCCTATTTATTTTCTTATATTTTCAGTGCAGTTTATGCTAAGCTGTGATGCTGTAGAATTTTTAAATGCTTGGTTTCTTTGGAAGTTCTGTGCTGTGGGCGCAGTTACTGACGATTTAACACCTCGACTGCTCATTAAATTACCGCAAAACCAACATTTCGAATATCAATCATACGGCCCGTTGGCCAAGTACAAAATTCGTTAGACATGGCTGAACTCTAACCTGCCAGCCATTTTCCCACTACGCTGCTGACAGCATAATTTACAGTAGTTGGCGTTTAAATCGGAAATGTGCAAAATGCTTTCGGCTACTTACAATTTCAATTTACTCCTAGTTAGTCCTTGCCGAGGGAAAGAGTCCTGCAAGCAGAGGAAACAGAATTTACATAAATTTAATAAAAACGAATCAAATTGTGTCAAGCCCGACGCTGCAGGCTGGTGTCAGGGAAAATCGTCAAAGGGATTGTCAAAAAGGGGAAAATGAAAATGTTGGATAAAATAATGAAATTGAGCGACCGTGAGATGTCACAAATGTTTCAAAGTTTGCAAATTTTAGAGTGAGTAAACTCAGAAAGCGAGTTTAACTCCATCATCAATTGCAGTTAGTTTTATTTCCGGGAAATCTGCCACAGACCTGCAGAATTCCTGGGAAGACCGGAATTTTGTCGAGTCACAATTCGGGCCCTGCACAAAGATTAGTTACGTTTGCGGTTGGCCAGGAAACACTCCTTTTTAGCCAAGTTGCCAGCCTGAGTCGAAGCCACAAAAGAACACTTTTGCCATAAATCACACAACTGCCGGGGTCACGACTTTGCTGTTGTTTGTGCGTTTTATTTCGGCGTTGTTGTGACAGCTGGTTTTTCTTAACCGCAGGACCTCTACCTCCCAAAACCTCCCCGGACAAAAATCCAGCCATGCAAATTATGTTGACTTTTTTTTTTTGGTTAGTGCAACAAGGCCCACAAACCAAATCTCTTTGTCCATTTTGCTTGATTATATTTTTCATATTCCCTGACATCCTTTTTTTAGCCGCATTTATATTCACACCGTCCCAAAGTGGCATTCCCCATCACATGTTTGATTCTGCGGTTTTGCGTAAGCGTTTATAAGGATTGACTATGAAATTATTTCCAGCACTTTGTTTATTTAACCTGAAGAATTTCCGAGACTGGCATAACAAAGGCAGCCTTTAGTCTTCAACTCTGCTAAAATGCCTGAAGACTTATGAAAGATGATGCTTTGATTTATTCCAACCCCAAACGAGTTGAGCTAAGAAAACACGCTGAAATATATAGCCAAGACCTCGAGGCGTCTGTTTATTCGATCATAATATTACCAAGACTACAAATGAATGTCAATAAAGCCATTCTGCGTTCTATTTTCATTCGAAACGAGATACTCTCTTAACAATCGGGATGCAGTCAGCTTCCTCAGGCCTTCTGTTATTCAATACTTTGTTGCCTCACAACTGACAATCTGACAAATTGCACAACATTTCTACGCCCTAAGTGCTTGGTAAGGAGTTGGCCAGAGAAATTCCGTTAGCAACTTGTCTTCTTTCTTGGATTCGAGGACTTGGCCAAAGTTTTGTGTCTTATGTACACTTGGTCCAAAGCTATCAGAATGCAAATGCATTGGGGATACTCAGGACGAAATCGTAATAAATATTAAACCCGTAAGAGTGCATCGACCGAAAGTACACTTTATTGTGCAACAATATTCTTTATTCAATTTTACTTTTCTTTAAAATCCTTAGAATTTGTCAAGTGTAAGTGTTTCACAATCTTGTCCAAGGTATTTCGAATTCCAAGCTGGGTACTTTATCTTCTCTAGATTGGTTTATTTTCGCACTGCTTCCCATTGGGAGGAAACAAAAAAAGACCAGCCAGCAAGGACAATGCCAGCCTGCGGGAATTTGAGGGTTAACACTGACGAAGCCGGCGAGGCTGTTGCATTGATGCATTGAATAAGAAGGCACTAGGGAGGAAGTGGGTTGAATGGCAAGGTCATAACAGTGAGAATACATCCGAGCTGCATAACAATATGTGTTACACATAGAACAAAATTTATGGGACATGCCAATAAACTAACAAACAACTTGGTGTATACATAATATGTTTCATTTTTTTTATTTTGTTGACCTATCGAAGCCAAAAAACACAATTCCCCACTCCATCTTAAGAAGAAAAATATTTATGTAGAAAACTTTTCCAGGCATTACAGAAAAAAGTCTATAACAATGCCTTTATAATCTTATTTATCTTTGGAATATATTTTTCGGAAATTTCTTACTAGCAAAAGATACCAGAGGAATATTTGTTTTTGCTCTCCTTATTCTGAGAAAAAAAGTAAATGCGCCCATTAGGTTGTGCAAACATACAGGTGGAGAGGAAATACTCCACTGCCTCTGGTATGTGTAACTATTTTGTTTGCCTGTCGTGTGAATTGAGATGGCAAACAGTAACTTCTATTGTTCCCATAAATTATTCACTTGTCATTCTCATGGTATGGATTCCAGAGGTTCCTGCTCAGTATTTGTCAATGTTTTGTTTGCAGTGCTGTGTGAACTCTGGTTGCCTACTTTTGCATACAATACAAAATATATTTTTAAGCAAATAATTGCTTAGGATCTTTTGAAACTTGGGTATATTGTCTTTCTATTTCCTACTCACTAGGCCTAGTAAAGAAAGAGTTTGAAACTATGGTTAAATAGTTAACATAAAAAAATGTATGCTAAGTTAATTAACTTCAACAAGAAAATATATTACAAGTTAAACAAACATACTGTTATTTATATTTTAAAAAATATAATTCCTTTCTGTTTGTATTTGTTCCTTTAAGGGACAAATTTGTTTTGTATAGTCACTGAATATCTGGATTTAATTAAGGCGCCTCTTTTGCCCTGGTCATCATCATAATCATAATCCAGCTCGGTCATTTAACGGTGTACCTGGCAGGACTCTCCGAAAACCCATTTATAAGCCTGGCCAACAAGCCCCATTTATAACCGCCTTGAACAGGAAAAGGAGGAAACAGGAATCACTGTGTAGCAATCAGTAGATTGTGTCACGGTCTGCCGTTCGTTTCCGTATTTATTCAACAAGTTTTGCTATGGGGCCCAAAACTAAGGACAGGAATCGAAGAGATAGGCGAAGGACTTCGGAGTCCTGCGACAGGTTTATGCGCTTTTAATCGCATATTTCAGCTCTTGCCGGCATCGATTTGTTTGGCATTTGTTGAATGCCTCAAGGATTCGCTGAATACGCTCCCTATTTATGGCCCTGACTTGTGATCCCTTTTTAGTGGCATTTTTTTGTCACGCATTATTCGCGTGTCTGTGTGCGGCTAGCGGTGGTCCCATAAAAGCCCTGTGAGCCCGTAAGTGCGTGTTTATTTGCTGAGGTCCTTACCCCCCTCTCCTACCACTACTGCCCGGGTTTTTGTGTTTTTGGAGCTGGCTCAAAGTAAACGAAGGCATGCAGGCTGGGATCGGAATCCCTGGCATCCTTGTAATTGGGGCAAGGGTTTCACCAGGGGGCTTGTGTGCGGGTGCGAGTGTGTGTACGACAAACTCATCTCATATTTATTAAATTAGCTGCGCTCGGGTTATATTTTCATTTGGCACGTACCGAAAGTAAAATAAACATCGTGGCAAGTGTTGCTTTCTTTCTGTTTTTTTTTGATACAGATGATGTACGCATGTTTTTCTTCAGCAGCATGGTTTTAATTTAGGTAAAAATTCAAAGGTAGAGTGGAAAAAATATGTTCACGTTTTTGAAACTTTTTGGCTACAGAAATGTACAAAAAGCGGTCTTAACTCCCTGACACGCCCTACGAAACCCACGAAACTATGTAATTATAAAGCTCTGCAAAGAGATTTCCGAGCCAAAAATGAGAGGGAAAAAAATCTGGTTTGCAAATTTCTGCGTCAGCCAAAAACAATAATTAAAAACAAACAAACAAATGACTGTTATTAAAACAATTTATTTTTGGTTCACTTTGGTTTATTTACAGGCAGGGGGTAAAGCCAACTGCGTGAACAAAAACTGACAAAGTAGCGGTTGAAGCCTGTTAATTTGATTCCATTTATTCGAGCACATAAATATGTGGCAATTGGGTTTGCTAAATGGCCAAGTGAGTGGCTAACTGATGGTATTACGTACAATATTCACTCAGTATTTGCCATGTTCCCAGGCAGATCAAGTCGCAATCACGTTTTTGGGGTTCTGGACTTTGCTGTTGCCTCATTTCTTGTACACAACTTTAGTTTCTTGGCCGCCAGTGAACTTTGTTGTTGGGTTGTAGGGGCAGCTGTTTTGGCTTATCGTTTTCGTGGTTTTGCGGTCAGTTCATTCAACCCACAATTTCTTATTTTTGGGCTTACAAAAGATGTAAATATAGCCCTTTCATCGTTTCTTAGCCGTGTTTTTTATTGTTAAAATATTTATTTTTTACCAAAGCTACCAAAATGTATTGTGTATCAACAAGCTGGCTGCCATTAATCAACATTTTGTCACATTGCCACTATATTTTCCATAAAGAATATTCTTGGCAAATATGTCAATCTTGGTAAATGTGTCAAAACAGTACACGAATTATTTGCATTCAAATAAACAAAACCCAGCCCAACCAGTGGAACGTATCCAACCAGAACCCAAAAGCAACCCAAACCCAAATCCAAACCAGAAGCAGAAGCAGAACGAGAACAAGGGGGCCAAAACAAGTGCAACAGGCAGCCGGCCAATCGGGCCAACAGCAGCAACAGCTGCTTGGCCTGGCTTTTCTCTGCTGCCCGTTTGTTGTCAGACTGACAAAAAGAATAAGAACAACAGCCACAACAAACCAAAACTCGTTGCTCCCAACTACGAACTTCTCCTTCAGAAATCGGTGGCTTTTTCAGTGCGTCCTGCCTTTTTTTACACAAGAAAAAATCTTAATGTAACACCAAAAAATAAAAATATATAAAGGTAATTAAATAAAACTGTAAAACAATTTTTTGTTGTATTAATTTGTGAAAAAATGCTTGATGTAAACTAATTTTCAATATACTTAAGGTAAAATTGTGGGCCTCTGTTTTTGTTTTAGCGTAATTTTCAAGTGTATCTTCACGCAGTTTGCAATTGCTGCTGCTGTTGCGCAACAAGTTGGCTGGGTGAAATATTTTTAAGGCCAAGACCAAAAAGTCAAACGACATGGAAGCAACGGTTTCGTCTGCTGGTTGTGGTTGTTCAACCGCTTGGCTTTTAATGCAGTCCAACGAAAATGGGGCTACCACTGGCAACTGGCTGGGAGTGGGGTGGGAATAGGTGCCAAGAAAGGTGATTCAGGCGGGGAAAGGGTTACTTCTTAGCTCCCCCAACCAGCGACATGGTAGGAAAGACCCAGTCCCCGGCTTAGAACAACAACGGAAGTGAGACTCAACTTATATGGAGCATTACCTGAGTCAAAAGTGCAACGAGCTTACATTTTACAGCTAAAGGCCGAAGGGCTTTTGGTGGAGTGGAGCATGGGATGATGCGTGAGTACGTGTGTTTTCTTGACTGCGAGTGACTGTATAAATCTAAGCTTAAGTTAGAAAATGCAAAAAGGTTTAAAGAGATTTGTTTGGCAGTGAAATGTATCACCTTGAAGCGAAAGAAATGTCCAATAGCTTAAAAATTCCTACTCAGAACTACTGAGAAGTAGCTTTCGTTTGTTAGCCGATTAAATAATAAACTTCACTGAAAGCTCAGAATATCAAGCGAGAAATATTCAATGAAACATAAATCCACATGACTTATCTTCGGAATTGCTAAACTTAGCTTTGTCTTCGATGATTTGTTTACCTCTTAGGCTCCTAAAAACCATTTCATTCAAGCCAGAATTACCAACGGGATGCAGAATGAGAATTTGGCAGTAGCCGAGCAAAAAGCGGCTTATTTGCCACATTTGTGTCGGATACTTGGGCTCTTCAACTCAGAGTTGTTGGCCGTTTTGCTCGACATGTCAGCAAATTTGCTTGCTGATTAGAGCGACAAGATTGGCACTCGGCTTTTTGGAGCATGGTGTTTATTGGGGTTTCCGCTTTGACAGCCAGGAGTCTCCACAATTACACGGCAGAAATGTACCGAAAAGAGTCAGAGGCTGCACAGTCAACAAACACAAAAGCCGATTGCTGGGACTGGCACAACTTTCTGAGTTTGGAGCGTCGACACGAAGTGTTGCATAATCGAGACCGCTGTGGGAGAGACAAAAGTCAGAGCAGCAGTAACAATAAATACTGAAGTACACCCACCAAGCAACCAAGGCAACCGGTTTCCGATCTGCTGCTGCTCTTAGTTTTATTAACAAAAATAAAAACCGAAAATAACTACAATTGTAGCCGCACAACAGCCGCCAGGGGGCGCTACGCACGCAGTGGGGCCAGCCAAAAGCTTAACTTAACCCACTGCCCTCGGATTGTTTTTCATTTTTCCATTTTCCCAAGCTGCTTTCGCAAACGGTCATAATTATGACATTTTGATACTCTAACCAAGATACAAGAGTAACTAACTGCACGGGAGGCTTGTAAATATAATTAGAAATGTGATTGGGGTACTAAAAATAAAATAAAATAAGATAAAATAAGAAAAGAAGGTTCTTATTTATATGTTCTCAAAAATAAACAAAAATTCCGAATTTTGTAATACTCTTCAAAAAAATATTAATTACCAAACACGATTGTTCTTAAAAATAATTTAATAAATATTTAAGAATGCTTGTAACAACAAATGTTAAGGTCAAAACATTTTTAGTTGTGAAATTTCATATTTTATTAAATCTTAAGTGTTTGTTACCTACTACAGTAAAGGAACTAAGTTGTGAAGGGGTATTTTAAATTCGATGCTGATCTGCTAATTTCACCGGTTTACCTCCGGTTTCTCACGTTTCTTGTGCCGTTGTTTTGCGGCACGTTACATTTAACTTTGCCTATGAGCAAAACTCGTTTGGTGCTGCAAGTCTTTGCTTTTTTTTTTGTATCTGCCACAGCGTGTGGCAGTGGCGAGTGCGTGCGGTGGTAATCAGGCTACAAGAACCCGGGGGCCATGTTCTGCCCCCTAATGCTGCGGTTTCCCGAACGGAAAATGCGAAACGGAGGATTTGACTTAGCTCTTCCAGGGCTGGCTGTCTGTGGCAGAAACTTTTCCAACTTTCACAATTTGCGCTAAGTGCGTTTTGTGATTTGTGCGGGCAATGAGACAGTGGAAAAAAACTGGCTTAACAAAAGTTCGGCCTGTTTGCGGCTAAATTCTTGGGCACTTTGGAGTAAGCTCAATTAGAAAACTGATGCAATACAAAGGCTATCTTAAAACTATGTTCCTGACAAGGTAAAATCATGATAAAAAGAGGAACGATACATTTTTTAATAGTCCATACAATACAAATTAAAAAAAAAACAAAAGGCAAAATCGAAAACTTTAGAAACTGTGGAATGATAAATTTAAAAAATAATAAAGGTACAATAAAAAAACGTTTTTGTAAAAAACATTCTTTTATTTATATGCATATATTTTCAAAGCTTTTTTTTTTTTTTTCTTTTTGACATGAAAGTTTATGCATTTAAAATTAAATTAATTATAACAACCTACCAAATTTTTGATTAAAAAAAAATATAATTTATTACAATCATTATGGTAGAGATCTGTTGTACTTTTTGTTAGCAATTTTCCTTTGGAACGGTTGCTTTTATTTATTGAAGGTCTGTTATCTATAATAGTAATTTTTATCCATGCATTTTATTCTACTATTTTATTTCTTCAAAGAAAAAGAAGCTTACATAATGACTTAGATTTGACAAAAAAGAGACCAACCTTTTGTATTATTTAATCGCCTCTTAAATAAGAAACGTTTTCTTCAAATCTCATTGAGAGCAACTAATTCGAATGCTCTTAATTGCTGAACATAAAAAATAAACTAAGCCTTGGTCAGCTGGGTAATTAGAACAAAATGAAAAACTCATTTTATTGTGAGAGGAGTAATTACTTTTTACTGTGTTGCAATCATGACTTCGTTTGTTAAGTGCATTAGAAAGGCTTTCGCCCATTTTTTCCCATTTCAGCCTGAATAGTCCAAGAAGCCATTTGACTCTTCTGATGGCCTCATCAAAAGTTGGAAAAGTAAACGAACTTCATGCGGTAATTACCAATGAAAATAAAAGTGGAGTGTGTATATAAACAATAATAAAAACAAAACTTTTTATTGTAGTCTCATAATTGGTTTCCCCGACTTTACTTTTTTTTCTTTTATTAAGTTATTGTCAACCTCCCACCGTCTTTTCTGGGTGGGGGACACCTATGTTGTTCCAATGTTTCCGCTTATTAAACTGCCAGCAGTACAAATCATAGCAACAAAGCCCGAAGGAAACTTTCAACACTTTCTTGAACACGCAAGCGACATCATTTAAACACGCAAGTCACATCAGCAAAAGGCGAAAACCATAATACAAATAAATTAAAACTTTTATTATTTGGATTGCAGTTGTCGCTACGTGGGCTCCATTCAAATAAACAAATGGCAGTGGGTGGCGGAAAGGTCCATGTATTTTGCACAAATTTTTCAACTGGCCTTTAAGCCGCTTACTTTGGGCCAATACACTCTCTTTGGCAACTGCAATTAGCACATATTTAATCGGGTCCGGTCCGTTGCAATATCTTTTTGTGGACATTTTACGTAAAGTTTATCCATGCTGTAACCTTGGTTTTCAGTGCTTTTTGCATTGGAGGCGGTGGCCATCACTTGGCCACCCACTTCGCTGGACCGCCGGCTGTCAGTTGCCTGTCAAGCTGGCCCTTGTCTGCATAATGATTGTTGGTCCGCAGCAGTCAGCTGACTGTGTGCGGTAAAAGGGGCGAAGAGGAGCGGACCAGGGGGCGTGGTCCGACCGACCGGGTGTCCGGTAAAGTTTTTTCTCGTTGACACCTTCATAAATTCTAATTAGATATCAAAGCAAGTGTCATTTTCAGGGGCCCCAAAAAGTGTCATGAAAATAAAATGTACTAGGTGGGATAGCCAGCAGAAGGACCACATTAAAATATATTATTTAATATTTCATAATGTTCTCAGCTAAAAAATGTCCTTAATTTATGAGCTGGGTTCTCTGGTTGTGTTTACTCTGCTCCGTCGAACAGCTTATTAAATTGGGACTTTAGAATGCACTGCGATTACGCAAGAAGTTTCTGATTTGCAGACAGGCTACCTTAAATGGGCAACCAGTCGAATGGGCGATTAACATAATTTTTCTGTATTATTTCATACGATGGTTATTACGGCTATTATTATTGTGCTTTTCCCTGTTTCGGCTTTTAAGACGTGCGCACGTCAGTGAGTCTTGACCCCGCGTACGTCGGGCCAAAACCGGCTTTTGGCCATTGGCTCTTGGCCGTGGGCCAAAATAATACGAAAATAACAACCGAAAACAAAACTACTCGTCTAGCTGTTCTTCCTCTGCCCGTTGTGGATGCTTCTAACTTAATAATGTCGAACAGAGTGTTAACGACCAGAAACAAGACACTCGAATTTCTGTGCCATGTTATACGATATCATAAGAAGCCGAGAGCTTAGACCTGTCGAAGTCAAATCCAATTATAAAGTTCCCACGGGCATTTTTTTAATATGATCTGCTTAAAAACAACAGCAAATAAGTCTATTAAAAAAAATAACCAATAATATTGGCACTTGGGAATACATTTTTGTTTTATTTGAGCTTACTTAGATAATTGTTTTTATTAATTAGTTAGGTGTTTTGGATGGTTGTCGGAACCACATATGTAAATGATGTCGAATTGTATTTTATTCTTGTTTATTTTTATATGAAGCTAATGCTAATTATATTTCGTAAACATACTTTTAGAATTGTTTAATTAATTTTTCAAAATTCATAATATTTTTAGAGCTTACCTAATATTTAGAGATATAAGAGTTTAATATTTATTAATATTTTTAAATACCTATGTTATAACTTACAACAAGAAATAAATCATTATTTATAATATCTTTTCATGCATGTTGTTTATGGGGAAGACAACAAATATGCCACCCTTAATATAATAATTAATTAAACACACGAGAGGTCCAATTATTCAATGCTTTATTTTCTATGTTCGGAGCTGCACTGACTGCACGGCAGCCAAGCTTCAAAATATATATATGTTTATGTGTACATGTGTTTACAAATGTAGTTTCGCTGAATAGATAACGCGACAGATTTAGCGAGATAAGAAGGGCGAAGAATAAACAAGAAGGAGAGCGCGAAAGAGAACCGCAGGTGCAGTGGTACACCTATGCGCACCTGACTAGGCGCTGGCGGTCTGCTCTAAACATACTCCCCCCGTTGGAAGTGTTACGGTTCCAACCAAATTGGCGACGGCTCTCTTGCTTAGACCAGCAGCTGTCCTGACCATAGCTACTCTGACGATGCCGTCCTCACCGGGTATGACTTCCTGGATGCGCCCAAGCTGCCATTTCAAAGGTGGGATGTTGTCCTCCTTCAACAATACGATGCTGCCGACATTGATGTTGGGTATTTCGGAGCGCCACTTGCTCCTTTCTTGCAGCAGAGACAAGTACTCGGTGCTCCAACGCTTCCAAAAATGCTGCTGCATCTGGGTCACCTTTTGCCATCTGCTGAGGCGGCCCTCGCGAAGATGCGTGACGTCAGGCTCAGGGAACCTTGCGTAGCTGGAACCCTTTAGGAAATGTGCCGGCGTTAGCACCTCGAGATTTTCAGCGGTTTCTGAAATTGGACAGAGTGGACGGGAGTTAAGAATAGCAGAAATCTCATATGCAAGAGTTCTCAATTCATCAAGGGCTAAAATGGATGCACCGACGACTCTGTAGAAGTGAAATTTGGCCGACTTGACAGCCGCCTCCCACAGACCACCGAAGTGCGGGGCCCGCGGAGGTATGAACTTCCAATCAATCCCGTCAGCCAAACAGGAGGAGACTATCGAAGCCGTGTGTGGTTCGCTTAAAAATAGCTTCTTCAGCTCGGCTAACTCGCGCTTAGCGCCGACAAAGTTCGTCGCATTGTCACTCCAAATAGTACGAGGACTGCCCCTCAGACTGATGAATCTTCTTAGGGCTGCCATGAAGGAATCCGTGGTTAGGTCCTGGACGACTTCTAAATGAGAAGCCTTCGTCGAAAAACAGACAAAGACTGCTATGTAGCACTTGTGTGGTGCCTTGTTACGGGTCTCTGCCTTATGATAGAATGGACCACAGTAGTCCACTCCTGTGGTATGAAATGCTGGGTTAGGCTGCACTCGATCTGCTGGCAGGCTACCCATAACGTGCTCCCAAGCCACAGGCTTCATCCGAAAACATCGGACGCATTTGTTGATGACGCTTGCCACAAACTTTCGGCCACCAATTGGCCAATACCTTTGCCTTAAAGTAGCGAGTAATGCTTGTGATCCTGCGTGCAAGTATTTTTCATGAAAGTAAACGATGATCGCCTTGGTGACTGGATGGTCCTTGGGTAATAATATCGGATGCTTAGCGTCGTAGTCCAAACTTGCGTTTTGAAGCCTTCCACCAACGCGAAGTAATCCATCGGCGCCGAGTATTGGCCTCAGAGACATTAGCTTGCTTTTCTGCGGAAGCGGCTTGCTTTGACTAAGCATTCTATACTCTTCAGCCACGTGAACCAGTTGGATGCTTCTCAGAAGAAGTACGGTTCCCAGGTTGATCTCATCAACGGTAACAGGGCCTGTTAACGCTGATTTGGTTCTGCAATTCGAAATGAAGCGATGAATGTATGCAAATACACGCTGCAACTTATGAAATGAGTTAAGGTATTTGCAGTTGATAGAGATGTCCGTGCAAACTGATCCAATGAGTGCCGCAGAACGACGCTCTGGGAGATCCTTTACTGCGTGGAGCAGGGAGGGCCAAGTCGTACAGCTTTGCACCAAAAATGTAGGTCCATGAGCCCAAAGGGACTGCTCCAGCAATTCTCTCGGGGTACAGCCTCGCGATACGACATCCGCAGGATTTAAGTTTGTCGGAACATGATGCCAAGTCATGTCTTTCGTCATCTCCTGAATTTTCGCGATTCTGTTGGATACAAATACATTAAACTCCCTTGGAGGTTGCCGAATCCAAGCCAACACTATGGACGAGTCCGACCAGCAGTAAAAGGCGCAATCGAAATCAATGGTCTCCTTGACGTTTACGATTAGCTCAGCCAATAAAAGCGCTGCTGAAAGTTCCAATCTTGGAATTGTTAAGGCCTTTAAGGGGGCTACTCTCGACTTAGCGCAGAGTAGATGGGCTTTTACGTCTCCATTTACTTCCGATCGCAAATATAAACACGCTCCATACGCTGCTATGCTAGCATCGCAGAATCCGTGCAACTCGACGGAAGCCTGCTGTTGAATTACGAATCGTGGAAATTTTAAGTTCTGGACGATCGACAACTGAGAGGTCAACTCCCCCCATGACGAAAGAAGTGGCTCTGGCAATGTGTCGTCCCAACCCACGTTAGAATTCCATAGGGATTGCAAAAAGATTTTAGACTTCGTAACAATTGGTGTTATTAATCCAAGTGGATCGTAAAATTTTGCTATTGTTGACAAAACAATCCGTTTAGTGACTCGATGACTAGACGAAATTTGGGAAAAGTTAAATAGGAGATGATCAGAGGCTGGGTCCCAAGCTAGTCCCAATGCCTTGGCGATAGCAGATCCGTCGTGAAATTTAATAAGCTTCTCTTTATCACAATCAGACTCTCCTTCGAGGGCACTTGACTCATTCGAACACCATTTGCGGATTGGAAAGTGTCCTCGCGACAGAAGTTCTTTCACCTGCTGACGAATTTCTTTTACCTCTTCAACTGAATCGCCACCAGAGATTAAATCGTCCACATAGAAATCCCTACGAACAATTTTGGCTCCAATTGGAAGTGATTTCTCTTCGTCATAAGAAAGTTGATGCATGGCTCTTATAGCCAAGAAAGCAGCTGGCTTGGTTCCATAAGTCACAGTGTTCAGTTTGTAAACACTCAGCTCGTCCGTGGAGCTCTGTCGCTAAATGATACATTGCAAAAGGTCGTCCGGGTACGAAACACGTACGCAGCGGTACATCTTGCAGATGTCTCCACACAGAGCTACTTTAAAAAATCTAAAGCGAAGCAAAATATTAAAAATTTTCTGCTGAATGGTGGGCCCTGCTAAAAGCAAGTCGTTAAGAGAGCTACCAGAGGTCGTTTTAGCAGACCCATCAAAGACGACACGAAGCTTTGTGCTTGTACTTTCAAGCTTATGTACGCAATGGTGAGGCAAGAAGAATTGAGGTACCGATGTATCCTTTGATGCAAGGGACATGTGCCCTAAGTCGATGTACTCCTGTAGAAATGCTGAATACTGCGCTTTCAGGGCAGGGTTTCTGTCTAATTTAGCTTCCAAACTCTTGAAACGACGACGAGCTAGGCAAAAAGAATCACCCAGCGATTCGAATCCTGAAGTGGATAAAAGACGAACAGAATATTGGCCATTCTCAAGTCTAGTACAGTTTTCCTTGAAAAGTTGTTCGCATCGCACGTCTTCAGGCGCCATAGTTGGTGCAGCCAAACCACAGTTCTCTATTTCCCAAAATCGTTTTACCACGGCAGCAAGTGTGTCATCATCAGAATGATCATCAGGATCCTTGACAATGGCAGCTAGGACGGATTTGTGATTTGGCATACCTGATATCCCCCCAGAAACGATCCAACCAAGTTTGGTGTTCTGAAGCGATGGCAAAGTGCTATCCAAATGAATTTGCCCCATGGCAATAATTTCGAAAAATAATCCAGCGCCGATTAAAAGGTCGATTCGTTGTGATTGGTTGAAATAAGGATCAGCGAGTGGAATGTTGTGTGGAATCCTCCAACCTGTTGCATTTATATTGAAATGCGGCTGATAATCAGTGATACTTTGAGCCACAACAGCTGTGAATGACGCACGATAGCTTGCATCCCGTGATTGCGCAAAAATATCTACTTCCTTATCAGAATTCATGGACGATTCCCCGATCCCAGAAATGAGTGTATGCGATTGTCTAAGCTTCAAGTTTAGTTGGCTAGCTAGGCGCGAGGTGATAAAATTTAACTGCGAGGCTGAATCTAATATTGCTCGGCAAGGAACAAATGAACCAACTCTATTTTTAACGTAGATTATAGCAGTTGGAAGCAACACGTAGTCTATCGGCATGATATTTGAGGTTTTAGGTGGAGGGTGTGCTAAATGGTGATCAGGCTGCGATGATGAAGATGAGCATGTCACTAGTGCTGATGAAGTCGATGGTAATGCTTCCGAGCTCATGAGCGGGTCAGATGATGGAGATGAAAATGGGGTAGATGGTGCGGATGGGTTTGGTGTAAAATGCAATAATGAGTGGTGCTTCATGCGACAATATCTGCAATGGGTTGACTTACATTGTTGCAAACTATGCCCTTTGCGCAAACAGTTAAAGCAGAGGTGCATTTTTCTTGCTTCCTTATATCGAAGATTCGGACTCAAATTTAAAAAACGGGAGCATTTTGGCAAATAATGATCTCTAGCATCGCAAAATAGGCATGCTGGATGATTTGAGTTAGTAGCAGAAGCAATAAGTGCACTTGGGTTAGATCTATGCACGTTTTTTCCCACCTGCTGGCCTGGTGTTTGCATTACCAAGGCTTGATCCAAGTTCTCCATCATCCTGCACCTCTTTTCCAAGAACGTCTCCATACTAGTCCAGGTAGATAGCTCAGAGGTCGACAGATCTTCTTCCCATTTTTCACGCGTCCTCTGATCCAACTTGTGAGCGACGATATGTATCAGAAATCCATCCAAAATTTGTTGCGTAGTGCCAAGGGTGCGGATTGCCCGAAGATGCGAATTCATCCAATCGCTGAGCTCTCGAAGACCCTTAGCCGATCCCTTCTCGACACCTTTTAAACCAAATATTGCCTGAACGTGTGCCTGAAAATGTAAAACTTTATTATCAAATCGATTAATGAGCAAATCCAAAGCCTTTTTATAATTGGCATTCGAAGGTTCTAGCGAGCGTATGGTTTCCAAAGCCACACCGCCTAGACTTGACCGTAAATATTGTAGCTTTTCAATGTCACTTAGCTCGTCATCACTGCCAATGGCCGTGGTGAACGTTGCAAGAAAATCCGGCCACTCAGAATATGATCCATGAAAACGAGCCATTTCCAAATTTGGCAATCGTGGTTTCCTAGACCGGAAAGAAAGATCCGCATTGTTAATAATGTCGAAAGATGTAGAATTGGCAGCTGTGGACGCCGACACCGGCAGCTTGCGCTGAGCCGCTAAGCCACGATTTAGTTTTGCCTTAACATCCATGAAAACTGCGGAAAATCCAAATCGCGTATCACTCTCAAGCTCCGTTATGTTCAGTTTTTCCAGCGATGTTTGCGCACAATCAAATTCCAAGTTCATAGAATTGATCCATTCCAATCTCGCAAGAATATCAGCTTCATCAAACTGATTAAAATTTTCATCGGCTAAAAACCTTTTCATTGCGTTGGTTTGCCGCAAAATTGATTTAACTTTGGCTCGGTAAAATTCGATGTCACTTGGAGCATCATTTTGAGGCTGAACTGCGTTTTCGGGGTTAACCATTTTTAATCACGAGAAAAAAAAATAAAAGAAAATGGCTGCGCAGGTTCAGAGGGCACGAAACACCCTTTGGTTTTTTGCCGCGAAAGTGCACTGTACCAAGCGTCGCCAAAAACGCAACGGAATCTAACACTTTGTTGTTGTTGTCACCGATTTTGTCTGCCTAGCAACAGCGGATTGACTTGGCAAACGAATGTGTGTGATGTATGCATGTATGTGTATAAGCGGCTATATGTACATCTATGTATGTAATATGCGCTTTTACAAAAATTAATTGCGATCCACAAATTGTTAATGTTTTTCAGCACAACACAGGTTTTATTTTTCAAAGCGCGAAATGTACGAAAAGTCACGCGGTTGACTGTGTGCACTTGTGTATGTATTTTCGTGTGTCTGTGACCGATGCCCGCAAACGACAACGAAAATAGCGAATTGTTTAAACAATATTAAACAATATAAACCGAGTGGCAAACTCCGAACAAAAATCACGTCGGGGTCACCAAAATGTTTATGGGGAAGACAACAAATATGCCACCCTTAATATAATAATTAATTAAACACACGAGAGGTCCAATTATTCAATGCTTTATTTTCTATGTTCGGAGCTGCACTGACTGCACGGCAGCCAAGCTTCAAAATATATATATGTTTATGTGTACATGTGTTTACAAATGTAGTTTCGCTGAATAGATAACGCGACAGATTTAGCGAGATAAGAAGGGCGAAGAATAAACAAGAAGGAGAGCGCGAAAGAGAACCGCAGGTGCAGTGGTACACCTATGCGCACCTGACTAGGCGCTGGCGGTCTGCTCTAAACACATGTATTTCATTCCCCTGTAACGCTTAAATGTAAGCACACAAAGACAAAGTAAGCAGGATGGCTGCCACCCACGCCCCAAGCCAAAGTGAACACCAAATGCCCCCAGCTGGGCTCATATTTTGTATGTTCGCTAATTTGCAGTTGAATGGCGCTTAAATGCAGCAGCTGCAGAGGCAGAGGCAGATGTCAGGCTGCATTCGAGGAAAACCAGGGAAAGGGTGATCAAACTTGGCTGGGAGGAAAATGCAGGAGATTTACCCACCATCACGGAACGTGACAGTAATTAACCTAATAATCCATTATGTGGCCAAAGAAAGCCAGAGAAAAAACCTCGCCTTTCTGTCCCTTGTTTTTTTGTTTTTTTTTTTTCTTATCTTAGGATAGTGTTGAGTCGGGTCTGGTCTTGGGTTTTGGGTTAACTAGCTGGGCGTCAGCGGGTTAAGAGCTGCCACAGCATGACTCTGTTTGTGGCCGCGCACGTTTTAATTTAATGCCTGCAACTAGCTTTTAGCCAAAACCAATCCAATAAATTGGCAGCTGTCTATGCAATTTTCACAAAACCAGGAGAAGAAAGGAATGATTTCTGATAGCCATATTCTTTGTTTATTGGGTCATTCGTAGACCCCCGGGCTAGGAAAAATCATTACTTTATAAATATTTGGGCTAGATGAACACAATCAGTCTTAAGTTGACGGAGATGATGGTTCTCAAATCGGATAGAGATAAATAGAACCCTCTTATAATCAAATGATTGCTGGAATAAAGAAAATACAATAACGGGAAAATGATTTCGACTCAATTCTGTTTCGCTTTAATGGGCACTGATTTGTTTCCATTAATTAAATAAGCTGCCCGAAATGGAAACATTTTGCTTTGTCACTTAGCATTCGAGACAATCCGCCGCAGACGTCGCCACGTAACCATAAAAACCCGGCCAAAACTGGATATGTTACACTCAATGCTCGATGTTCCATTCCCCGATGGGAATTGTTTCCTGTCGCAAACAATTTTTGGCAGCCACTGTGGCGTCACAGTCAGCCCGACAAGTTCGCTGCGGGAAAGTCGCCTATGTGGCTGCCACTGTGGATATAATGCGGTGGAAGTTGCGGCATCTGTGGGTGCGTGTATCTCTCTCCGGGGCTGTGGGAAAAAACCGAAACCCGCTTCTCTGAAGACGCGGACTTTTTAAATCGACGACGGTGGAGAAATATGAAATTTCATTTAAATCTGCCGCCTGCTGCTTCCGTCTTCAAATTTGCCAAATTAATAAGTGAGCGTGGAGGGCCAAGGCCGCGACCCAGGAGAGCTCAGCAACAGGACAAAACAGAATACATTCGCCACTCGAAACGTGGCGTTAATTGCCGGAACCCCCCGGAAAACTGGGGGCAGAAGAAAAACACTTGAAAAAGTTTTCACGCTGCCAAAGCATAATTAAAAAACCAAAGAGGAGGTACCAGCTAAAAGACAGACAAAACTGAATATCCAGTCGGTTTAAAGAACGAATGTGTTTTTCACTGACTTCACAGTGATAAAGCAATTTTTACTTAATATTTATAACCACAGAATTCGATCTTTTTCTTTGTAATTTGGGAACTGCGGATCGAGAACCTAAAACATGAAATATGCAGAAACTTTCTTAAAACACCTTAATTTTACTGGCTAAGTCTACGAAAAGAGTAAACGAAAAGATCTGGATCATAATATAAAACAAAGCAGAGTATTCAAAATAAATTTAAAAATTTTTTGTCTGTTTTAGTGTGTCTCTATTATATTTTGTGGTGTTTTAAAGTGGTTTTAGTGATTGCGTCATCAACTATGTGTTATTCTTATGTTGTGCTTAATTTCTCTGCTGATTTTTCTTCATTAGAACTGCTGTCATGGCTCAATGTAAGGAGTTCTTAAATTTGTGTTGCAGAGAAAGTAATGAGAAAACATTTTTCATAAAGGCCTACGGCGTAATGTACTTTCTGAAGTAACCGCTGCCTTCTTCATTTACACTAACTTGAATTCGGTTCTGAAGGTAGCATGATAAAAAGTTTCCAGAAAAATAAAACAAATAATATTATTTTAAAGCATCTGTTCCCTCACCAGTCTGTTTGTCAGTTATGCCCTCTTAAGGGTATTTTAAGCCCAGTGAAGTAACTGAGAAGCTGGTAAGACTGCTTTGAGCCATGCAGCTGGCCCAGTTAAACCGCAAGGAGAAAGCCAAAGGAGGAAAACCCAAAGGGTTTGTCGATCTGCATAATGAAATTGCAGCATTATATTGTACAGTTAAGGTGCATCCAAATTGCAGTCGGTAGCCGACGAAAGAGCCCGATCCAGTGGAAAGCCAAGCGGATGGATGCAGATGATGCTGCAGGGCAAAAGTAGAACCTGGGAAAATGATACTGCGATTGACTTGCTGACTTACTGACTGAATAACAGCCTGACTGACTGACTCACTGACTGACTGATTGACCGAAAGACTGACTGAATGACTGACTGAGGAACTGACTGGATGCATAATTGCGAAACTGCAGCTGAGTCGCCAGCTCTTTTATGCAAATCACCTCGACCGTGGCCGTGGTCTAGTCGAAACAATTTCGCCAGCAATTTGCCAGCAATTTTCACACATTTGGCCAACAGCTGCTTTCACATTTGCCGTACTCCACTCTATGTCCAGAGGGGTTTCCTGCGGGAAAACGGTGGGGGTTGGGACCTCCCCTAAACAATAACGTCAGTTCAGGCATGATTTTTAATTAACTGGGCGTTGACAGGACTCTTTTGAGGGGAATTTCGCGCTCTTATCTCTTTTGATTAAAAATCACAAGCAAAATTGACCAGCGTGTACAAGCGAATAAAGTATTATGGCATAACTTAAAAAGGTATATTCAAAAGGAGAAATAAAGTAGCAGCTACCCTAATTTACAATGGTTTAAAATTTATGATTTAGAAAAATGGTTATATGGCTTTTACACCCAAACAAATAAGTTCTTAACGCCAATAAATAAATAAATAAGCCGTTGAACAAATTTGCATGTAATGACTTAAAATTAATCAAATAAAATATTGTAAAAATCATGTCCTTTAAAAATGTATAGCTTGATTTAATTTCATCAGTTCTGCTTACGGTAAGTACAAGAAATACAGATACTTGAAGCCACGTCTTAACATCGTAATCAGTATTTATGACTATCCCTGTCAGACAAAAAAAATTACACTACGTTTCCAAAAAATCCTTTTCTTTATTGCATTTTTATGGTTGCTTGGTTATATTTTTAGTGCAAATGTGGCTATTGTTTCATTTGCCAACAAAAGGCCCACTGACTCATGTTCACGTTCGGGTTTCTGGCCTGTAATTAATCATAAAAATTGTTTACACCTTGCCGTGGACAAACCGCAGACCAGCGTCGTTTTTCATCAAGGTCTGGGCACGTATGGCATTACGCATTTCCGTTTCCGCTCAGTGTCTCCCTTCGGGGGGAAAAGTGGGTGGTGGTAGGGGGAGTGGTCGATTCAATTTGCTCACCCGCCCGCAAGCAAATAAAAGAAAAAATCAAAAAGTTTTTTATTGCTGCTCGCCGAATGTCTTGCTTCCGTTTTTATATATTTTGCACGCGCAAAATTTATTTTGTGATTTATGGGGCGCTAAGTCAACAACAGACACGCAGAGGGCGACAAACTCGCATATGTAATCTCGTTGGCGCGACTTTCTGGCCACAGACATCCCAATCCCACTTTTAAATCCAAGCCACGGCCCAAACCAAGCCTCCAAGCAAATCCAAAAATGGTGGGCTAGAAGCGGTCTTTAAATTCTTAATTTTTATAAAAAAACCGAACATTTGACTTAACAAATAATATCTCAATTAAGAGCAATTGGTTAACAATTCAAACCGATCAGCAGTGGTCGAAGTAGTGCAAAGCCACCAACCAACTCATCGTCTGTGGCTGTAAAGCTCGTAACCAACTTTTATTTCGTAAAGCCTTATGATGGCATTTTTTATACAATCAGTTTATTCTTTTTTAATGGCGTGCATTATTTAAGACACTGTCAACAAGCTTACCACTGTTTTTTCGCCGTCGAGCTGTGCATTGATTTTCTGTTTTAATTTCGGACGTAATAATACACATTTTACATCAGTTTTAGCTTCAATTAAGATTTGGGCCTTGGGGGTATTATGTTTATGGTCGACCTTCGATGGGTGGGAAATTATGTACAGTATAGCTGTACATAATTGTGATAATGACAGGCCTTCTGGGGCTTCCCAACGAATAAAGTCGAGGTTTCAACTGACATACGCACTGAAACAAAAAGTTCAAATCCAAATCCAAACCAAAACAAAGTAAAAATATTTGTAAATATTTGCCACCAACTTTTGTCAAGTTGTACATTGCGTATACGGTAAACAATTTGAAATACATTATCTGCTGGCTGAGAGAAATTGTCGTACAAGGAAAAACCATGCAGAAGGCTTACTGGCAGTTAACGGATCCAAATTTATTTGGCTTTTCAACTTTTAATCCAGGAACTCGGACGCACGTCCTTGCTCAATAATTTATCGGGCCAGAAGGACTCGCTTTAATGTGGCCTAGTTAAATATGCAAGGGCTTAACCGCTTGCGGTAGTCACTCCTTCAATCGCTCACTCAGTCAGTCAGTCAATCGGAAGGCCAAACCAATCGACAGCCGTCGACAGGCGGGCTGAAAGATAAGGAAATCAGGAAGTTTTCCACCCACGTAAAACTCTTCTCTCTACTTGTTGCCGGTAAACGCTTTCCACTTGTTCACAAGAGCATGAGCCAGAAATGCCTAAAGGCATTCAAAAAATGTATGGATAACAGGGCAACCTCAGCATCAGGGATTCACGTTCGGCTGATTTGGAAAACATTTGAATGGCTCCATAAAATCACTTAAGTGTGTTTTACCGCACACTTTTCGGTGCGCCAATTTCAATATTTTGTTGTGGCATATTTACGGGCGTTGACGCACAGGATTTAAGACCCATAGAGTACGCAATACAGCCCGGATGGTAACCGAAAGCCCATTCAAAACACATTGCTCATTTTCAATGGATGGAAAATCGAATTGGTTATACTCAGCATATGTTGGGCCCTTACTTCTCCGAGGAGACTTTATCGCTATTTCGAAACAACCATATTAAATTTGTTATAAATTAAGATTGATACCGATGTGTCCCTGGGGTCCCTTAGTGTGTGTATATTGTGCGGTTAAAAACAACCCGTTTTCATGTTTCCACTTACCTCCTCCTCTTGGAAGCTTCTGCTGTACTGTCATTAACTGCAAAGAGAAAGGATAAACATGGTTATTAGCTGATATATTATTTGAAGTTAAGGATTTGAATAATGATGTGGTTGTGAGGAAACTTTTAAAAGAAAAATGAAAGTCCTTCGGCCATTACATTGCTTCTTTAAAGTTTAAAAAGGAAATCTAGGATTAGCTCTTTTTGCCTGTCAAGGAAAGAACGTCCCTTTGGTTTACTGAGCCCATCGTTCGCAGGACGCTTTCAACTTGAATCAAGGATGCATGGCCTACTTAAGTCCACCACTTACTTTTCAAGGATAAAAATTCGATGAAAAAGCGAGGGCGTCCTGATAAGTCAATGACTTTTTTAAACTTTCTGAGCAGATACTTTACAAGCAAGATGACTTTTATAACAGAAACCATTTTAAATATTATTATGAAAAGGAAAAAACAATAATTTCACTCACAACCTGAATACTTATTTAGTTTTCCCCGAATTCTTTCAAGGCCTTACTTCTTCATCAAATGCCTGACAACTGTGTAGTTGATGTCAGACAAATGTTTTAATTTCCTGCGAAAACTTTTCCCTTATTCACTTTTCTAGGCCGTCTTTTATCCCAATATCGGTAATTTAGCCTTTACATTGCTAATTCACGTAATCACTCGAAAGTGGCCACTCGAAAAAAAAAAGTTTCCGTTTTGTTTTCATAGCCAACTGGCAACCAATCGAAAAGGCCTGGCCATCCAATGGCTTTTAATTACAGGTTTCGGGAGGGAAGGAGAATGGAGCGTGGGAGGTTTCCCCAGATGGAAAACCCAATAATAACAACAACTTGAGCAGCAGAAAAAAGGTCAAACCAGGTAGGCTAACTAAAAAGCCATCGGACAGCTGCGTTGCATCGGATTTTGGCCGTTACTGGATATGCGATTTGGGATTGGGACGGGGACTGGGATGGTACTGGGACTCTGTCGACGGCAGCTGGGAATTCACTCAGTCGTGAGCCACCGGGACGTCGGATGAGTGGGGAGTTGACTTGATTAAAGATTTCACACTTGATTAAACACTGGGGCCCTCCTCGTTGGAGGCATTGTTGTAGCAGATTCAATTGCCTGTTCCAAGTTCGTTGTGGACATTGTGGATGCGTTTCTTACTGTTAATTCATTCCCAACTTCATTCACTTTATTCCCAAATGTGCAAGGTATTTTTTTTTTTTTTAAAATAAATGTAATGGCAACAGAACTAAACATACTTACAATTATTTATAGTTTCATATATTGAAAACAATTTGCATATTGTTTTGTATATTGTAAAAAAAAAAATTTTAACTGACATTCTTTGAAAATATAAAATTATTAAATAAAAGTGCAAATTATCAATTGAATAAAAAACCTTTTGTAATGAAAATGGCATAATCTTTTACTAATTAAACTCGTGAAATAAGTTACCCTGTTTTACATAAGTAATATAAGTATAAGTAAATATTGTTTTTATTGGTTTTTGTTTAGATAATAAAGAGGAATTGAAGCAAAAAAATATATTTCTTTGTCAGCCAAGAAGTTTGTTTTCAAAATAATAAAAAAAAGACAGCCTGGACAAAGCCACACAAAAACTTTCTTCAAATATTTAATTTTATTATAACAATGGCAATTTGAATAGACCAGCCCTCTAGGCTATTTATCTCAGCGTCTTTAAGCCAGGCCAAAATGATGGTCACAAAGCAAAGAGCCAAAACAACTACAATTAAAATGGAAAAATAAAACTCTGAATCGTGATCCGAGGCAAACCATAACTGGGTCAAATCTCAGATGAGGGAGAACCCCTCGATTTCAATGTAAATCACTCACTAAGCTGTGGGAGTGGCTTTATGAAAAAGGAGATCTCAATAAGGCAAATGGAAATGTGTCCGGAAAGAACTTTTTCCACGGCTGTATGCACTCAGAATTGCAAGGCTGAAAGAAAAGTTTTAATCAGGGTGGTAAAAGTTCATTAATTTTATACCAACTTTTGCGAAGCACTTGATATGGCTTGAAATAAATGATATTGCAGTTAGTTCCAATCTGGAAAGGAAGTGGTGAGGAAAAGAACAAGGCAAGTCGTGCTGGCCCATGAAAAGCAAACGAGGCAGGCGCATAAATTAATAATAAAACAAAGAAAAATATTAAAAGTAGCCCAAGCTGCAAGCCGCCGTTGCACATTTTATGCAAATATCGTTCATCCAAAGCGTTAATAGGGAAGTGGGGTGGGGGTTTGTTTAGAAGAGGGTGGTTCGTGGAGGACCTAACCTAGACCACATGCCCGCACATTGCACTCTTTCGCCTTCTTTCCATTCAACGCTCCTTGAGTTGCCCTCTGGCCAATGCATATGCAAATACACGGAACAAAAACATTCCGTAGCAACATTTTTCTATTTTAAACTTTCTGCCTCATCATCCCATGTTAACAATTGAAAACAAAAAGGTCAGAAAAAAAATTGTGGGTTAAGAATTAAGAATTTTTGATAAATTCACAATGTTATTCTCCTTTGAATTTACCATAATTTCAATAGCATGTTTCTGAATGTATTCATACCTACTATTTGCGATTATATGTACACCTCTCGACCAACAATGAAACTGTTATGAACACAGGAGTGCAAATGCATAATCTTGTATTATTTTCCTTTTTCCTCTTACTAACTGCCCCTGTGGACCCTCTGAAATGTGAATGTGGAGGGTTTTGTAAATGTGGTCCAGCGTTTTGCGGTTTAATGCTAACGTCGAGCATCTGAAATTGATTTTTCATATTTAATGCTAAAGCAACAAGAGCTAAGCTAGGACCGGGAAAACAGAAAGAATTCAGCAGCAGAAGTGTTTCTGTTGCATTTGCTGTTAAAGTACGGAAAAATTGAAAACAAATCCAGTTCTGGTGAAATTTAAAATAAATCTCAAACACCTGACACCCAGACGAGGGTGAAATTTTACTACAATTTATTTTTCAGAACACAACAAAGTTTAAAATACATAAAAAAAAAAGAAAAATGAGTTCAACTACAGTAAAACTTAAATACAATTTCAACCATCTGACACTCCGACATGAGTAAGCTTTTAGTAATGGGAACTAAGTGAAAATAATGATAGGGAAGTTATTTAAAAATGTTTTCAGTATATTCCAAGAAATGCAGTTTCAATAACAACCATTTCTTACAAAGAATGTTCCAAAGTTTTTAAAATTGATCTCCTAAGGGGGGAGCTAACAAATAATTTAAAATTTATTCTGTCATTTGAACTGTACATAGGCCCTTTAAATGTTATTAGTTGTTCAGGAACTTATATGTATGATATAAAGGTAATGTGCAACAACACCTCATAATAAAGCCACATGGCAGCCCCTTCGAAGAGCAATAACCCATGGAGTCCCCCGATATGTCAGTTTTTGATTACCATATTGACTGCAGTCAGAGTAGTAATAACATGGGAGACATTGGGGAAGAAAGGGGCAAACTGTAGCGACAACAACCTCGCAAATGGAAACCAAATACAGCCATGGATATGTAGATGCAGCAATACAGTCGTCGACTCGTGCATAAGTACAAATGTAGATGTATCTGGCAGATACAATATCTCGCTCGGCAATGCTGCGATCAACGGATATTGAAGTGGTTTTTTGTCGGACCCGCTTATGCAAATAGTTTGCGAATATTCAACTAACTCGTCTCGTCCCGATTTTTATGCATTTATGCATCATGACGACGAATATGACACTGACTCCGGAGCGATTACTCCGATGTGCTTGACCGAAAGCGTAACGCGTAAGAACAGGAGAACAACGGGCTACCAACTAACCGCCTGCCAGCTACACAGTTCCTCAGCAAACCTCAAAAGCCAATTCAAAGGTTTGATTATCGCGCAATTATAGCCTCTGGCTGCCGATGGCTTCCTCATAAGTTGTTGTATTTTAAAATGTTCTGGAATACTTTCAAGGATAAACCTACTAAGGTCTTTAGTATTGTTAAAGGAAGAATAATTATTTTTAATAAAGTTAATTGTTCCTAACTCCAAAAATCAGCTTCAACTATTTGGTGAAAGAGTTATCCCCAACTATGAAATCACTTGACAACCCACGTTGCCAGCTCACATTTCCGTGCCTAGGGCCTCACGTGCCGCCCTAACAGTGGATGTGATGTATGGGTACTCAGCGCTACAACTTCGCCTTCTCCTATTTGTACCTTCTGGGGATGTATCTACCCATTCACAGCTCGTAAAAAGCTCATTAAACAAAACGCTGCTGACAGACTCAGTGACTAGCTGCCAGGATTGAAAGCGGGGGAGAAGGAGGGGACTTTCTAGAGATTCTTATCATTATAAAAAAGCAAAGCTGTGGAATGTAACTGTAACTCTCGGATTTCCGAATGCAAAGATACAGCGAGCATAACAAAAGCGGCAAAGGCAGCGACGGTTTGGTTGTCAAAATAATTACAAAGCCCGACATTGTAGCGACATGTAATTAACGTAAAATGCGTGCCCCAAAATGCTGCCGTGCCTTCTGGTATCTTTTGGTAAAACACACACATCCGAATGTGCGGCTCATGTGAATCGTATCTATATCTGTATAACATATATGTGCATATGTACGAGTACACAGTGCTTAATGGGCCACCGTCATTTGTTTTCCCCTGCCCTTTTCCCCGGCTTAATTTGATTAACCCAAAAAGCTGTGGCCAGTTTCGAGCAGTTCCTCATATCTTTGCCCTCAATTTAAATATTTTCCCTCCCAGCTGATGTCATTTTCATTCATCGTTTTATGGATCGTCTTTTTTCGTGTGCCTTCCATCAAATTGAACGTCTTGGTCGCTTGAATGATCCATAAAGCTATTGCCCGTCTCGTACATATCAAAGCCTTTGGATCCAGTTGGGTCATCAAACAAGGCGATAAACTTTTATGTTGTCCGTGCCATTGAATGCATCTGGAAAGTTGGCGTTGGTAAGGGCCGTCACTTCTCATAAGAAATATAGTTTGATGGATTTATCACTTCGTTTAGCCCTGAACTTCATGGTTATGATTGCATACAACGGTCAGTCAAGTTAAGTATTGGGTCGTAATTAATCTGATTATCATCTAATAATGGCTACGTTATTGTGGACTTTCATTCGTTTTAGGAATCTCTGACCCTTACAGAGATTTACCTTGAGCACTTTTTATTGTTTGATTTAGGCTGCAGTCAAACGAGAGTGTTCAACAGATTTTAACTCATTTTGTTTAATAAACTAAAAGTACCTTACCTTTAATAAGCTGCTCGCATATTTGGAAAACTTCAGCTACCCGAAAACCATTTCTCTCAACTGCAGACGCCAAGCAAAAGTGGGTTAAATGGTTTAAAAACCATTTGCTAAATATTTGAAAATGACTTTAAAGATGTAACAATATAAGAATATATAAAAGGCAAGGCTTAAATGAAATAGTCGTAATTTTCCAAATGAAACATAAAATATTAATGTGGATTTTTCCAAACCTTTTAAAAATCCTTTTTTAAATTTCGTCATCCTTTTTCAAGGTTTATTACATACTAAAAAATGTTTTCTTTGTATTAAACTTAAACTAAGTATACCATACTTGTTTCAAAGCTGAACAAGAAGCGTAAATCAAAGTGAAGATAATCGGTAGGAGGATACTTAAAGCACTCTCATTTGGCTTGCTCAATTATTTGTTGTTCGAATCCCAGAAGCATTACACACGTTTTTAGGTACGAGTATATCCCCTCTTTGGTTTTTGATCATTACGAATTGAAACTGTACACTTGAAATGCTCCCCATTTCGCCTATTTATTGATAAAACAAAACTGAAAGATGACAAACGAATAATTAAAAGCTTATGGTCATGGGGAGGGTGGGTGTTGTAATGCCAGCCAAGCGCAAACAAAACATAATTAGTGCATGTGTGTTGGGGTTAAAAGCCACAGAAAACACTGCCTGTGCAGTTAAAGTTACAAATGTATCTGTGTATTTATGTATCCATGCATGTGCATGTCGCTGGCAGGCAGCACAAAATATGCTGAAAAACAATTGTAACCAAACATTGTAGCCAACATGCAGACACGACAACAGCAACAGCAACATCCACCGACAACCCAAAACACGGCATAATGCGACACAAGTTCCGCTAGAATGCCCAGGCCCATGGCCCGTACCCATGACTCACCCCTCTGACCCTCATCCCTCCACCCAATCCCAATCCCAAACCCACTTCCAAACCCCCTTCCAATCCCTATACACAACCAGCTGCTGCACTTTTATCTTTTTGGGCAGCGATTGGGGAGAAAGGTTCTCGTTGTCGGGTAATTGTTTGGCTGTTGCCAAACATTCAGCAAACAGCATGCAGCAAATATCGAGAATACCATTTTTTGGGCAAATGAACTGCAAGTGCAGCCACTCAACTTGGTCAGGAGCTTGACTCAGGAGTTTGGCCAAAGTCTGAACTGCCATTAAAAAGGCCAATGGCCAAACATACCGCTTATTTTGAGGAGATACAAAAATTAAATCAGATTTTGTATTAAGTAATTTAAATCTGATATTGGACTTTGGTCTATATATATTTGAAGTAAATTTTTGTGAATAAGATACTTGACTATTCATAAACATCACCATTCGCTTAAAATTAGTTTGTTTTAACCTAATAAATTAAAGCTGAATAAATAATAATATGGTACTAAGCTTAAAATTTTTTTCTGCAGCGTATACATAAATAAATAAACAAATTAAAATCTAAAACAAGAAAGAACGCTATAGTCGGGTTTCCCGACTATAAGATTTGCGATACTCATTGCCCTTTTAAAAACAGCTAGCTAGCCCTCTTCAAAAAAGTTTAGCCTACTTTCGGGCGCAATCAATTTTTAGCGCCCTCTTCAAAAATGTCTTGCCTACTTTCGAGCGCAATAAAAATTTTCAACGCACTTGTATACGCAATTTCTTGCAAATGGTCAGATTTTTTAGATATTTGGGTAGATATTTTCAATACAAACAACATTTATAAGGGCCACTTTTCTCTAGCATTAAAAATGTGGACACCACAGAGTTTTTTCCGGTTTGTGGGCGTAAAAAGGGGCGTAGTCAGGTTTTAAAACAAACTTGATCTGCGCTTTGCTTATAGAAGTCTGTGTGCAAAATTTGGTGGCTCTAGCTTTTATAGTTCCCGAGATCTCGATGTTTGTACGGACAGACGGACAGACGGACAGACAGACATTTGCGCGTTTACAGTATTTGCTTACTCTTCGAGTATCGCAAATTAAAAACTGCAATGTTGTGTTGATTCCGTTTCTTCATTTATTTAAGAGATAAAACCACTTTTTTTTCCAAATTTTTTGAGTTTTTTGGGAGATCAACTGAAACGATATTTTAATCTAGGCTTTCTGTCAAAATATTTAGTAAGTTAACTTTATAAGTTTTACCACCGACTTAGCTTGTTTGTTCAATGAGAATATTAGAAGGAAGTAAAGAAATATCTTCCATTTTAATACACCAAAATTAATGGTGAACTTATTAGGATAGCCGTGGCTAATCTGAATTCTGGAAAAGCAAGCATGATACGATGTTCAGCAAATAATAACTAATATAAGTTTCCGAAGTGCCTGTACTACACATTAAACATATTTTAAACAAATATAGTAATGCAGTTAGGGTGCTTGATTAGTTCACAGTCTGCGAGAGACTTGCAACCGTTTTCAGCTGGGAGGTCAGCAGCATTTATGGATGACCCCCCTGGCAGCTGGAAAGCCCATTTAAGCTCAATCAAAGCGTGACAGAGTGCCAACTCCACTAGAATAGAATGACGGCTCCTCACCTCACGCTCCTATAAAGTGTATTTATCGAAGGGAAATAATCTTTCTGCCCAATATTTTCTTGCACAATTTTGAACAAGTTGTTTTCCTCCGCAACTACCACTTACGTATGCTCAGTTCATGTTTTAACCAGGTCGTTTACCTGATATATTTCATCCGCCTTACACAGTCATAAGTTCTGGGGGAAAACGTGACAGGCAGTCAGTCAAGCGGAGTCAGAAAAACGTTTGATGGGACTCCACTTGGCCCCGACAGCATTTGATATAAAAAAGGGTTAACTCTGGCATGTTGCGCTCATGAAAAATAAATCTAACCAATGCCCGATTTGGTCAACAGAATCAATAATGGATAAGTACAAACCTTAAAAGAATAGCGAAAGTGTAGAAGAAAGTATTTATTCCTGAAGAGTTTGACTCAAAAATAAATGTTGCAAACGTGTATATGTTCACATGTTCCCTACTGCTCAAGATAGTTTTTACCCCAAAAACTTTTATCCCCGAAGAGATCCCAAAATAGATCCAGAAAGCATCCAAAATATGAGAAAATTCAAATGTAAATTTCTTGGGATTAGCATAAGCGTGTCCGAAATGCTCTTTGGAACTCTTTGGAAATAAGATATTTTAATTAATGGTAATAGGCAAAAAAGCGCATAGTACGCATATCGACAGTTTAACGGTTCGGATGGCTACATTTTAATTAAATTTTAACACTGGCTCCATTTTAGCATATTTTCTGAGTTACAATTTCCGTCGCTTTCCCATTTTCCCTCGCTTTTCCCATCAGTTTGTCAACGGTTGTCCGGCAATGTGGAAAAACAGGGATCCCGAGGACCTGCCGGAATCAAAGGTAAAAGCACCTGGCGTGTCAGGGCAGCTTGTTTGTCTTGCTAATTAGAATTGCGTAAGAGCAATTTCACTGTTGTTGTGTCTTGTGTCTTGCAAATACTTTCTGCAAATCAAAGTGACGACCTGGGGGAAGTCCGAGGGAGTCACTAACACTATTTGCCCACCTGTTCGGATTGCTCACCAGGTGGAGGAGTAGTTACCGTGAGAACACGAGAATACTTTAATAATGCTAATTGGTATAGCTGTTTGGGAAAAGTTTTCCCTAATAGATTTGCTGGAGTTAATTACTGAGTGCTCTAGGGAATAAAGTAGGGTGATGAAACAAAGGATTTGAATAGTAGCTCTTGAGCTGGTTGGAAGATTTACTGTTTGGAATAAAATGTTACTTCAAAACAACTTAAAAAAATTTATTTCCGATCATAACGTATTTTCTTATACTTGGTTTTTCTGTTTTAAAATATTAAATAGGGGGTACATATAAGTCATAAACTTAAGGAATATAATGAAATTAAGACAATATTTATTAAAAAGGAAAACTATTTTTTTGTGACGTTTCTGTTTTGAGTGTTAAATAATTTACTTGAAGTTGTTTTGATTTACTCACTACTCGCCTATTGAAATTTGGTTGACATTTTCTCACATAGACTTTTGTTTGCATAGACTTAGGCATTCTAAATCATTTGCTTTAATTTAAACTGAAATCATAGCAAAGCTTAATGATGCTACGTTTGTCAAGCAATGATACGCAATTTCACACATTGCATTAAAATGAAAATTGGAAAATGGAAAAGTCAACACAATCGATTCAATAGCGGAAACGAAAGCAAACTCAAGTTGCACCATCGATGAGCAGCATTATCTGCGTATACGTAATTTTTGAGTTGACATTTGCTTCCTGCCTTTTTTCCAGCTATTTATAGCCAATGGTGGCTACTCTTTTGAGACTCTTCGCTTGTTGCTGCCGCTTTTCTTTATTGTCACCCAACACTTTGCAGCTATAAGTTAAACGGCCCAGATGGAAGAGGAGCAGCTGCAACACCAGCTAAGGATGATATTCGGATTCCACTCCGTGAGACTCCCATAAAAGTCCTGACCATCTCATTGAATTTAAGTTAGGTTCCCAGCTGCAAAAAGATTACTAAAATGGGCTTCAATCGGCTTTAGATTGGGATTATGGTTATGGTTAAATGTTTTGCTTGATGGCTTACTGAGTACAGAAAATGATTTTTTATTGAATGTAAAATGCATGTTTTTTTCTATCTTCCGGATTTATATTCCTAGAAATTTCGAAAAAGAAGAATAAACTGACCATGTTTAATTCCTTGAAAGATATACAAGCATATTATATATAATTTGTTCAACAAAATTGTTTTGTGCTATTTTTTTTAATAATTACCTCGTTGAAAATTAATAATCGGCTTAAATCTCGAAATATTTCAGACATCCCAAATTTCTTTGCTCTGAATTTCTTATTGTAGATGAATTATTAGATTAAAGTATCAAACGCTCTATTTATTGCCTCTGTGTTTCCGCTCTCATATCCGCTTTCATCCGACCCATAAAGAGTGGCCCACTTCAGCTGACTGCCATGCAAATTGGATCGGACCCAGGCCGCCCTATCCGCAGCGCTGCTCTTTGTTTCTGTCTGGGTCTGGAGCCCAGTTCCTTATCTGCCGCGCCCATCTGGGCCTGTCACTCGACGCCGACTCGAGATAGAGATGGAGTGGGGATCCCAGAGCGGGATCTTGAGATGGAATAGGAGTAGAAACAGAAAAAGGGACTGGGACAGGATGGAGCTGCGTCCAAGGCGTCGGTGCATGTCTGCAGCGTTTAGCTTAATAAGTGATAAACTTGTCGCTTGTCCGCTTCAAATCCTTGGTCATTTTATTATCTTCGCTCCTCAAATCCTCACATGCAACCAACGCTATAGAAGCTATTACCCCGCATTCCCAGGCAAGAGTGCGCTGTAAACAGCTAAGTACAAATTGCATAGCTAATTTGAGCTGTTGCATAAGGCTCAAGAGCTCACGCACACAGACTCCAGACTCCGTGTTGACAACTTGACCGTAGATTTTGCTGGAAGGAGGAGAAGGTGTGAAGTGACAGAAGACTTAGCATGAGTAATGACCGTTGCAAGCTGGCCCCATGAAGTATTCAGGTTTATTATTAATAACTTTTCAGACACTGGAAATTCGCAGGTTTGGCAATATACTGAGAACAGTTCTAAGTATCAATGTACTTAAGCCCAAACTAGACTATTTAACCACACCAAAAAGTGAACTTCTTGGAAAAAGTTCAGCTTTTGATAAATTAGTTTCATGTTGCAACAGCACTGTCTCTTTAATAAATTTAATACAATGTGTTACCTGCCCTAAACTCAGACCGAAACTCATAATCCCAACTTCGACCCGCCAAAACTTTTTCATCCCAAAAACTTGTGGACATGGAGGCATACAGTTAAGTTAGCTTGAGTTATAATTTACAGCATTGCTTTAAATAAACATATGAAAACCAAATAATAAAACTTAAAGGGATTTAAACATATGTTCCATATTTTACAAACAAAAATTGAAATAATAAATATGGTATTTTTAAATAAACAATAAGTACAATATTAAGTTAAAAATTGTGTTATTATTATCTTGTAGGCTTCAAGCTCCTGAAGTCTGCTAATGCGATAAACATTCACTCTTAACACTACGCTAATATGCAACTGTGCAAATAGTTTCACAAACACCAGACAATTCACTCAGTTTCCCACACTGAAGTTCCCAATGTTCCCATAACCCAATTCAATGTGAAAACCACCTCTAATTACGATTTATTCCACATCTGGTCAACACCACAACCTTAACGAAAATCCAAAAGGCAATTGAAACTAACCAGCTGCAAATGTTTGTTTATTTGTTTACAGCTCCATTTGTATGCAGCTCGGGAGCAACTTTAACTTAATTTTGATGGTTTTATTCACTGACATCGTTTGTTGTTGGTAGATGTTGATATTCCTGCTACCGTTCTACAAACGATTATTGAGCACAAACACAATCACATACACTGCACTAAGGGTGATATTTCCCAAATATTTTTACTAATTTGGGTAAATAATTAGATTAAAATATAACACAAATACGTGGGTTTAATGTGGTATCCAGGCGGTATCCAGAGTCGAAATTTCGACAGAGTAAAGATTTTACACCTTTGCACATGCACAACACATAATTTTTGGACTAATAAAATTGACCGCAATGAGGCTTTGTTTTCGAATGGTTTCAGTGGGCCAGGCCGAAAGGCAGTCAGCTGTGGTAAGAGCTGGTTGAATTTGAGCGAAGCGGCAGCCGCACGCGAGGAAACTCGTTTCTTGACTGACGACAAGCTTTAAGTTCGCAGTTAGTTGGCAGTCGCGAGCAGCACCAGTTCGAATCGAACATGTTGCACATTTCCGCCGTGTGGGTGGGCAAGCTGTTGCTGCTGTGCGAAGTTGCTGCTGCTGCTGTTGATGCTGTTGATGTTGCTGATGTTGCTGTTGATGTTGCTGTTGGTGCTTCTGATGTTGCTGATGTTGCTGCTGCTCGTTAGCCGTGACATTGCATGTGCCCCTTTTTAATTGCAGCGTTTACTCGCCGCCCACATTGGAGCAGCGAATAAAACAAACGGCACGGTTTTGCAGCCACAAATCCACTATTTTTTCATGCCTTGGGTACCGACGCCTACCCAGAAAATCCCCGAGAATATGGCCAGCAAACAAAACGGAGCGCGTCCAGTTAGACAAATACCCACCTTGTTAAAGCCGAACCCAAAGCCTTTGGGTAACCCAGAGTCCCAGCTGCATTTGCATTTACTTATTTGTGCGGCTAAAAAGAAGCATGATTAAGCAATAAATTCACAATAGACCGTCTCGGTCGCAGGGTATATTTTTGCAACCTGAGCACTGACACATAAATGTAGAAAAACTAAAGCTGTTAATGCCTGCACATTTTTTAAACTTTTATTAGATTGTTTATCAAATTCAATAAAAAAAAAAACAATTTAGGGCAAAGCATAATCTTAAACAGTTAGCGGAATATACCAATTATTTCGATAAACATTTTTTTAACGATAATTGCAGTGACGGTGTACTTTTTTTCTAGGTGTAGTCACATTTGACCTTTGGCGCAAGCTCCCAATGGGTGTACTGTTTCTTTTGTTTTTGATTTTTAATAAAGTTTATTCTTCTGCTGATTTTTGCTCCACTGCTTTCAGTCAGATTTTTATTTGCGATACTCGAAGAGTAAGCAAATACTGTAAACGTTGAAATGTCTGTCTGTCCGTCCGTCTGTCCGTCCGTCTGTCCGCACAAACATCGAGATCTCGGGTACTATAAGAGCTAGATACATCAAATTTTGCACACAGACTTCTATAAGCAAGGCGCAGATCAAGTTTGTTTCAAAACCTGACCACGCCCCTTTTTACGCCCACAAACCGCGAAACTCTGTGGTGTCCACATTTTTAATGCTAGAGAAAAGTGGCTTGAATAAATGTTGTTTGTATTGAAAATATCTACCCAAATATCTAAATTTCTAATTTTGAAAATCTGGTCATTTTCAAAAATTGTGTATACAAGTGCCTCAAAAATTGATTGTGCCTAAAAGCAGGCTACACTCTTTTAAAGAGGGCTAGTGACTCAATTGTTTTTTCTTGTTTTGTTTTTTTTAAAGAGGGCAATGAGTATCGCAAATCTTATTGTCGGGAAACCCGACTATAGCGTTCTTTCTTGTTCTATTTGTATTTGCAATTGATTTGCTTTTGAGTAATGCTGTTTCCTCCATTGAAAAGCGGAAGACAACATCGAACATGAGCGATGGAGAAAGGTGCAAATATTGTGATTATGGTAGGAATTGAGATGTGGGTAAATAATATTGCCTTCGGTGTGAGTTCAACAGGTGCCTTCAGGCAGACTATAATGGTGTAAAGGAAATGGAAAAACGAATGAGATCTCAGTTGCAACTCCTTTTAGACAAGAACCGTCATTGAGTAATCGTAACTGTGGATTTAAACAATTATAAGTAAGGTGACAAATCGAAAAAGTTGTAGTAGACAAGAGTCGGTAGACAAACAGTTTAAGTCAAAACTTTGAAAACTGGCAACTCTCTATTCGAGTGCTTTGCCGTAGTATTTGCATTCTAAATGACTTTACTGCTAAGTCAAACAGATTAAATCTCTTTGAGTTTTTAAATGAGCTTCCACGACGGCGCTTGAGTGCCGTCAATAGACTTCGACGAACCCGAGAACCATAGAACCCGATCCCAAGTCCATGTCCGACCCAGAATCGACCCTGACCCTCGGGCTCTGGGCACGCCAATAATGACAACGACTTCATCGATATCGACGACGCATTGTGTTCACCGCCGATCTTGTCCAAGTCGCCTCATCCATCTCTTTTCCATTCGCATTCTGGCCCTATGATGATGACTTAATCTGTGATCGGAGATTGGGGTTCGGTGGGCGTTATAGTGATTTATTATGCTTTGTAATGTTACACGCAATGTAAACATAAACTTACTTAGACAAATTAAGAAGAAACCAGAATGGATAACCGAAGTGGTGGGCATACATCTGAAGTTATATAGGTACTCTGTTCAAGTGATCGTGTACAAATGCCTTAATCTTACAACTCTTGTGCTCTTTTATACAAAAATTAATAAAGGATTGTATGAAAAACGAAAAACACATGTTTAATGTGTAGTGCATGACTAAAAAGCAAATGTTGTTCACCAGAAATTATATATAGAAATCCAAAATTGAATTTTAAATAACTTTAACGAACTAAACGTAAAAATGATTACCAGAATTATTTTATGGCATTGTTTTAGACACTTTGTCTACTGTTTCAAAATCATTATCCGAAACTATGGTTCACCGTTTTTTGTTGTTATTTAAGGCAAATTTATGATTTTGTTGTGGATAACGAACAAGGTAACTAATGTGATCACCGTAAACTCCCCTGTCAATGAGAAGGGTATCCAACAGATGAGTACGAAAAGATAATACAAAGTGTGTGCCACTTTGGAGGAGCAAAGAAAACCAGTTGACTGAGAACGAGATTTCTGCTAGGCCCACTGCTTTACATTTCTCACTTAATGCTGCTGCAAAGTGGGTGACTGGGTGGTTGGGTGAGTGGGTAAATAATTGGGGTGATAAGTGGATGGGCCAGGAGGTTACAGAAGGCTCTGTCAGGTGTCCTTGCCCGAGTACCGGCAGCCGGATGATATATCACAGACGCAGACGGGCGGCAGGTGTACGCCGCATCGCCCTCGTCATCTTTTCCCATTAAGAGCTGGATGTTGGAAAGAGGCAGCCACTCCTTTATTTATGCACTTGACTTAGGTTGTACCTTGGGCGGGCTGGTTAGCAGGATGGATGGGTGGAAAAACAACAGAGCAGCGAAGAGCTAAGAGCCTTAATGAGCATATCATATTTCACACATGTCCGCGCAGCTGCTTAGGCCTGTCGTCACCTTTTTGAGCGCCCATTTAGCTTTGAGTGCAATCTGAAATTGTTTCTTGAGTGCACTCGCTGGCCCCCAAAAAGCTGATACCCAAAACTGACAAATGGCCTGGGCATAGGGGAAATTATTAACCCGTCAGAAGTCATTTAATATGCCCACCTAACGGCAGCTAAACATGCTCACTTGTCACTTTACAGTTCTGGCTATGAGCTCAAAAATCAGTCATAAAACCAACCAACTTTATAATGTGCATCCTGACTACTTATAATGATCTAAACTTTTTCAACAACAAAAAATGTGTTTTTATTGCTTGAAAAGTTTATGAATAGAGGTTCGTTGAACTAAAAGTAAGCGAGGAGAATTTTCTTAAAGTCAATCAAACTTGTAACTCATACTTGTAAATCATACATTTTTAAACTTTAACTGAAGTTCAGGCCTGGCGAAATAACTACACAAACAAAATAATTTTCGCTTTCCTTTATAACTTTGAAGTGCAAAATGCTCTGAGACAATACCTAAAAATACCTAAGTTAAAATATTTTCTATGCTAGTATAATACCTACTTGACCATGCCAACTATTATCCAAGAGGTAATAAAACTTAAAATGTTTTAAAAAGAATCAACGATTTGAAACTGTGAGAAAATTTGATTATTTCTCATATTTGTAGCTTATATAGAGACTTAAAAATATTTTCAGGTAATTGTTAATGAACATTAGGCGAGGTGCCAAAGGTACCCGCAATTCGAATTGAGTTGTAACAATGCGTAAACCGATCCAAAATACTCCGCCAAGTTTCCAACGAGACGAGACGACCGCAGACATTAATTATGTTAATTGAACTGTGGGACTGTGGGATAAACGGCGAAGGAGGAGGGGAGAAATTAAGCAATCCTCCGCGGAACCACAGACACATAACTCATAATGCCATTTCCACGTGAAGTCTGCAGAGGCATAACTCTGCTTACCTCCGCATCTCGGGCAAAGGTAGGAAGTACATATAGAACTTTAGACGAGACTTCATTAAAACCTGTGGCAGATAGTGGCCTGCAGTGCCTGTAGGTTCTTTGGTAGGGAGACAATCCATCGGTTATAGGCCGGGACCAAAAACTGGCAAACTGCAGTCGTGCCTAATGACCACGAAAATAGAAGAATGCAATATAATTTATTACGCAAGAACGTCACGTGTGGACTGGGATAAAAATCGTTCTTAAACGAAGAGTTGTAAAAAATTAATTTATATTTGAGAACACATTTTCGTTGTAATGAAAGCCAAAACCTTAGGGAACGATGCAATTAATTCTACGAGTCTGAAATCCTTTTTTTTTTACATCGAATGTTTTCCTTGGTGTAGAAGTAAGAAAAATTTGGGCCTGGAACCTCTTTTCATATTTAAAGAAGCCATTTTTGTATATATTTTAATATCAAATTTTAATGTCAACAGAACTTAAGTATCCACCCATTTTGACTTTCTGCCTATCCCCACAACGACTCTTAGTTAGTTCACAAGCAATAACTCTTAAGTTTTGCCTTCTCGTGTGGGTTATCATTTAATTTTAAAATTATTCGCTAAATTAGACAAAATCTTGGGCCTCTATTTTTCTTCCCTCACCGAAAAAACTAAGTTCTAAAATTTGTGTAATGCGTTCTACTACTCTCTACAAACCTAAAATGTTTCGTCCTTGTTCTAAACCTAAAACATAAGGTTTTTGCGTTTTTTTTTCTCTGTGTAGACTGTGGTCTAGTTTAATTGCACAAAATGTTTGCTCCTAGCAAATGAATTATGCAGCTCCAGGCGAAAAGTGGTGTTTGAGAACCCCATCGTCTAGTGGGAGGATGCTTCGAGGATTGGACAGCCTATTAATAGACAAGGCCAGCTCAAGGCCAACTGCAATCAGCGAAATCAATCAAAAGCGCAGTCTAAAGGGGAAAAATGGAAAGCACAAATTAATGGGAAGCCTTGCTTTATCCCCAGACAAATTTATCCTCCCAGATGAGTTGCATTGTCAGAAGGCGAACAATGCATAATAACTGATAATGATTTAGCGCATTGTTGAGGTCGGAGTGGCGGATACTCGGGTCTATTGTTCTGGGATGCTAGGATGCTATGTAGGATGCCTGGGCCCGATGATTGCCTCCTGAGTGGAGCTTAGTTATGAGACAGATTCGCGGGATTCGCGCAAAAGTCCCGCCTTCGCAAGCCAGATTCTTGAGCAGCTTAAGCAGGCGTCGATGACGATAAAAATTTATTTTCCCGTCATGTTTTGGCGATAAAACTTTACAACTCAAGTCCCCGACCGGCAGTCGAGCGGAAAGCGTCATTATCAATGGGGTTTTCAATCAGCAGGAGCGGAAGACCCGAACTGTTGCAAGGCTTGCAAATCATAGTTAACGACAGGCCCCTCCTCATTGTGCCTGGATATTCCTGGTACTTACGTTTTCAATTAACCCAGCCACGGTGTGATTTTTCACACCTCCCTACGATTACTTTAAGCTAATTACTTGTCAGTGGTCGGGGGCTTTGGCTAATTGAGCCGTCAAGTTATGGTCGTGGGGTTGAAGTATTTAATTGATACGCGTCGCATCTTAAGTGATTTTTTTTGGGTAGGTGGCAAAAGATTGTGCTACAGGCTTCGACTCACTCGAGCGATAAAATCAAAGTGGGCGTAAGCTGTTGAAATTATGAGCGCATAAGCATAACACTCAACCCACTTATACAGACGTCTAAGCTATTGAGATTTGAATGGTTTAACTGTACTATATTAGGAAAATAACCTTGACCTTTAACAAAGATATTTCCTAATATAAACTTCTACGGAAGTGTCAAGAGAGTGAGCAATTGTTAAATGAGAGGTTTTTAAATTACTTTGCTTTTACAAACTGCTTTAGATAAACACAGAAAAAACACAAGAAATATTTATTTCTGGAATAATAAAATGTGAAGTTGATTTCATTTATAGTTTATTAAGTTTTTTTTTTATTTATGCCAAGTGTTTTAAAATTAGTTACACCACGTTAAAAAAGTAAAACAGTTTAAAAATCATTAAAACTATCCCTTTGATCTGCTTCTGATTTCTTTTGAGGCGGTTTTCCAACAGCAGGAGTTGCGAGATCAGACTTCTGTTTTTGATAGCAATAGTTCTGCCGAACCTGAGATAGTAATTAAAAATTGCATTTGATTTGATTGACTAAAAGGCAGTGCTGCCAGAAATCGGCTCAGATCAACAAAAGAAACTTGTAACTTGTAAAAGTTTTAGATTAATAATATTCATTAATTATTTCAAAAGTTTTTTTGTTTAGTTTCAAGTGAAAATAAACATCTAACGAAAATTCCGAACTTAAATCAAATATTGCTTCACAACAAACATTCAATAAATGTTATTTTTTTTAAGTAAACAAGTCGCTTCAAACTACCAACTTAATATCTTTGTACATAAAGTTAAAAACATTTTATGTCACAACATCTTATCGCAAAGAGAGCAAATAAAAACACATATAACTTATTTAAGCTGAGATTCTTTGAAAAATGACTGATCTGTCCGGAAAAACATGGCAATATGGCAGCACTGATTGATATTCCAATGTTCTATTCACCTGCTCGCCGCACTTTAAGAAACGGACCCAATAGCACCTCCTCGATGATGGCCCTGGCCGTTTACCGGTCCTTTGGATCCCTGCTCATCATGTTCAGGCGCAAGTTGGTGTGAATCGAATTGCCCATCAGCTGGGCTGACATTGTGTTTTTGGCGGTGGAGGATACGGTCTCAGCTCCACTTCCAGCCACTCGGGAGGGAACGAGTGGAGGCTCTCACTGCCGGGATCTCCCGTCGTCATTGCAGCCGCCTGTGGTTGCTCCTGAATGCTGCGTGCAATATTGCTGATGTTTTTGACTAAATGTGTCGCCTGACCGCAGTGCTGCCAGCAGTCAGTTTTTTTAACAGGACAGGTCAGCCAAAAAAAAAACAGTAAAAAGAACAACATATTTAAAAAAGGATAAAAGCTAGTTGTTTTTATAAACTTGTGTTGTTTAAGTACCTATGTTTAACACGAACAAAAGCTGAATTTACTAACGTCATAATTCCTTCGTAACGGTAGGAATGGAATTTACATGGAATTCATGGGAAAAGTATTCTTATCGGACAAATGAGTAGGACTTTGCTTTCAAAAAAGGAACCATTAAGTTTTTGAAGTCAAGGTGACTCAAGCAACTCTTTCTTAAAATTTTATTTCAAAAAAAGGACAGATATCCGGAAAGTTGATGTTTAATATGGTAAAAAGGGACAGATCTGTCAGGAAAAAGGACAAAATGACAGCACTGTTCGGTCGGCATAGATTTCACTAAGATTCGTTGTATATGCGGTTGTAGCCCTGGCAACGAGAATATCTGTCCGGCCATCATGCAAGTCCTGCTTCTCCTCGATGGATGTGCACTGGCATGGACCCGAGAACGTGCTGACTGCAATTTACCAAGCGGCGGCATGAGGAACAGCACCGTCAGCAACTTATGAAACAAAAACGGCCAGCACTCATTCACTTAAAGTAAACCATTTTCGTTTCGATTTTTAAACATGTCATTGTTCTGTTTTCCAATAAAATAAAAATAATAATACGAATAGTTTAAAAAACTAAAAAAACGCTTTCCGGTTTAAAAGAGCGCGCTCTTCTAAAGATATCGATAAATTATCGGTAGAAAAACAAGTTGGCAGCCCTGCATGCAAGCCAAAAAGTGTTACGCCGCCAGATAGTCAGATAGCCAGCCAGCCACAAGTGAAACTTATATAAAGCGTTTAAAAAACATAAAGCTTAGGTAGTTTTTTTAGTTGCGAGAAACTCGAAAAATATTTAAATTCTGTTTCGGGCTGATTTGTTTTTACTTTATAAATTCAAAAATTAGTACCTACGTTTATTAGAAACTGAAAAACTTAAAAAATGTTTACCATGTTTATCTTAGAGTCACGCTTAGTTCAAAAATTATTTTTTTACATTTTCAGTTTGAAAATTTGAACCCCCGTACGATGAATTTTATACAGTTCGAAAATTTTGTGAAAAATGTTTTCAACAATCCTTCATCCACAGGGAGTGTGGTAAATACTGAAATAACGCATACGCCCCTTGCGCACACAAGCGACAGATGACAGAATGCTAAATTCGTTACAATTTTAAGGAGAGAGCATAACAGAAAATGTCATTATGCATACAAAAATTACATTGAGCTTTCATTAAAATTTAACTCGGCGAAAATAATTCATTATTTTAGCTGCTTGCCGGAACCACCTACAGTTCACTCACTTAAGCATTTTCAGTTATTCTTTTATTTGAATTTTGATTTGACTACATTGTTTAACTGACCGTAAAGAGCTGAAACCTGTGGTTTGTGGACACAGATAAGAAGTCCTTTAATTAGTTTTGCGTTATTTGGGGAGCTGACGTCAGGTTGAAATTTATGAGTTTATGGTGATGTCAGATAACGTAACTAGCCAGGTGAAATTTAGGGATGATGTAATTTATATTTTATAGAGAACTGGATTTGCTGAACAGCCAAAGATCAAACACTTTAACGGGCCTAATCATTTCATTAGAAATACAATTAAAACGTAATTGAGACCTTATGATTAAAGATAACAATTTCGTAATTACCTTAATACTAATAAAATAGCTTTGTGCTTGTTTAAGAGGCTTAAGTGCATCTCCAGTGCACAGAGCTTTAATGAATTCCGCAGAAGTAGTTCCACTCGCTGCGCTTTTAAATCCACACAAACTTAAATTATCCATATAATCTTGGCCAAGAACAAAGACAAGCACATATGTTAGGGAAACGGAAAGACACAGAGAACAAAAGCCAAAGAAGCAGAGGAAGACCAACAAGCATGAACCACATTCTTAACATTTTCATTTGAGATGTCTTTCAGCTTTAATTTGTGCAATTCATCAGCTGAGCCAAGAGTCAAGCGCGGAACAACCCGTCTTTAGTTGAGGAAGAATAGCTTAAGAACTTCCGTTTCCCCCAGCCAGCAATACCAACAAAGGAATGCAGCCGGGGAAAGAACACGCAAATGCAGTCTGAGATCCGGAGTTGGTTTAGTGCAATCGTCGAGTGGAATTCCCAACTGAAACTGCCCATCGCTCCTGGCCCCATTTGTCATCTCATTCATCACTACTAATTATGACGATTCCACGCAGCCAATGGGAAATTTCATAGTCACCTGGCTGGTTCAGGTCACGGGAATAGCCAAAGTTCACTATTCATTAGGACCATAGATTTATGGCCTCTTTGGAAGGCCCAATGCCCAAGTACAGCTCATTTGGCCCACCCTAATGAGAAGTCTTAATGAAGATGCTACTTGATTGCAAATGTATCTGAAGTTGCATTTTACCCACGTCATGTCTGCTCTACACTGTTCAGTGAAAAGAGCTGATTGCTTTTGGACTGCTTATTTACCTTGACCAAGACCACCAAATCATAAAAGGACACTGTTAATGATGTTTAACGTCCGTATATCCCACCCCCATTGTTGAGTTCGTGAGCAAATGCTGTTGACTCCACTCCTTTCAGTTCCTCCCAAGTTGTACAACTTAAGTATACGCCTCAAAGATCACTGTAAATATAATTGGAAGCTGGTAAATTGGATGTGGCTTTGAACAAGAGCTCTTCATTAGTTTAACTGTGCATTTAACCCTATATATTTTGCTGGTCACCTGGGAAAAAAGTTTGGAAGCTTTCTCATTGGATAAGTAACACCATTATATGGAATTTGTAATGCATTAAAAATTATTTATCTTTAATCTTTTTAAAACAATATGAACATAAAAATGTCTAAGTTTTTATCACTATTTCTCTGAAATGTAATTTCAATTAATTAAATTAAACTAAAACACAACTTTCGGCCTTCAATCTTACGGTGCATAAATTATCCACCAATTTTCAGGTGTATTTTTATACACAGTGGCCACCAAACTTTGCAGTTAATTCGCGTGTCGTGTTAAGTTAGCTGCGTGGAAAACATGGGGTCTTTTGGGCTATTTATCAGCATGGGCTTGAGTAAATTCCAAGCCATTTGCCTGTAATTGTCTCATTTACCATCGCCAGAATCCTGTGAAATTTCGGGGACTGGGACAAGTGGGCAGGATCCACTGTCCTGCGGGTCCTGCGAGTTTTGGGGAGAACCACTTTTATTGGTGAAACGTGACCGCTATAAGCCATTTCACACGCAAATTTTCCATTCCCACGGCTTCAAAGTGGTTCTCACTGAAACGCAAAAGTGCATTAAATATTTATCCAATCAATAAAGCATACTTCGCTGGCCGTCCTCCTCCATATATTTTTTTATCGCCTGGTTGCTTCTCTTCTTCCTCAATTACCTGCACCAGATATTGTGGAAAGACCACATTTTACCTGTGATTTTTCCTTTCCTTTATTTTGTGCAATCAAAAGATTTTCCTGTTGCTTGTTTACTTTATATGCTTTTTATTTGGCACACATTTTTCTCGCACTTTTTACCCTAAAATGCCTCAACGCGCCTGCTTATCTCTTATCATTTTCGGGTCTGTGAACAAGCTGAATTTTGAATAATTTACCGCGACCGACATAATTCACTCCCATGTTCTTGTACTTTTTTTTTCCCTTTGTTGTTTGTTTGTTTGTTAATGTTCACATTATGCGTGAGTAGATCAAATTTATTCGATTTACACAAGTTCATTCAGCCGCTGAGGCTATTTTTAAGTCGATTAAAGTTCAGAAAAGTTCATAAAACTGATAGCTTGGGCTATAGCTTTTGCAAGGTGCATCAATTCGTGTTCATTTTGACACTCCCAAAGCTGCTGTAAGTATATTGACCATTAACTGAGTTGTTTCAGCCATTGCTCTGTACTGATGGAAAATCGCAGTTACCGGTTCTTCTGCTCATTTATTCCACATAATCGCGCTTAATGCTCAGCATCAATTTAATGACTTCGAGCCGCATTTCCCTGCTTGGCAATCGGCCAGGGTACAAGAGGATACACACATGTAATATACAAGGACCTTAGTCCCAATGTGTGTTAATCCCCCTCTGCAGCAGCATAATTAGTGGTACCTACACAAAAAATAAATAATATGAAAGGAAGAATTTATTCACCCTTGATCGCTTGAAAAATTTATTTAAAAATAAGTTTTAATTGTTAACCTCATAAAATTAGTTTTAATTTATTTAATTAAAGAGTGTCTTTAAATTGAGACTTAAGATATACAATTAACACAGAACTATAAATGCCACTCCCAAAATATCACATATGTTGTATAAAGTCCAACTGTGAGTTTACTCCGTAATCGTTGCAGCTATCCCATTCACTCGGTGCAGTCCTGGATAACTATCTACCTTCAGTTTGACTCCATCAGAACCTTACTCTTCAGTTTTAGAGCTCACTATCTCAACCAGCTGTTGGCCAACGTTTTTATGGTGTTTTCATTAAAATTTAATAACAGGGAAGCAGAGAAACTGAAAGCTAAACGACAGCATAATTGTATACTTATTAAAGACTACATAATGAATGGGTGGCTATTTAACAAGCTAACAAATTACAAAAATTAAAAGTTTGTGCTTAAAATATTAAACTTAATTATGGGAAAGGTTTACTCTATATACTATGGTATGGCCCGTCCTTTCTGATATTTCTGACAGCTGACGATGTTGGTTTCTATTTTGTCCTTTAGGAAATGCCCTAAAAACTGGATTAATCTCAAGGGACTAGCAAATTGCGGGCACCTGTTTGGGTGTCTCAGTACTCAAGGCTAATTAACTACTTAAAAACGTTTATTTACCTTTAAAGTTTCTACCAGTTTGCTTAAAACACCACTCAATTCAACAAAAAATACTTATGAACCAGTAAAACTTCTCTGCGAAAAAACAGATTCTTTGAATGCACTTTTGCATTTGTTTTTTTCCTAAATTTGCTTTTACTTTCCACTGATTGTTTTGGTGCCTTTTGTGTAGAACAATGGGATACAGATCGACCCGTGCAGCACGTATATACATTTATCTGCAAAGTGCTCTGGGTTGGGCTGTGAGCTGTGAGTTGGCTTAAAGCTGCAAAGTTGCAACCATTTTCAGGGTGGGCGTGATGCTCCAGCCATGTGAAGCTGTAGCCATCAAACTGGGCGGCGAGTGCAATATATTTCTGTCAAGCTGTGCACCACCCCGGGAGTAGCGCTCCGATTCCCCCTTCTGGTTTATTCGACTCCCATCTGGCCAGATAGCCACGTAGCTTTGACATTACATTGATTGACTTTTGATGTCTGTCTATGTGGGTCTAGGCTATCACTCTCCCTGCTCCCTGCTCGGTCAAATGGCGTTCTCCTATCTCCGAGGCCAATATATTCATCCCGGTACTACTGCCAATTTCCATCTTAAAGTTAGCTCACGTAAATATTCCACTCTTATCGCTTGGATGGCTGTATTGTTACGGTTCACCAATAAAATATTTATTCCCAATTAGGCGCAGGCCCCAGAAACGTAACACTAGACTACAAAAACGGGTTTCTTTAAGAGTGTCAGTTATTTAGGAAAAAAAAAAAAAAAATAAAAATCATGAAATGCAAACATAACTACTGTTTCTGCTTCATAAATATTGAATTTTATATAATTCATGTCATTAGACTACAGTTGTTTTTTTAAGATCCATATTGTACCAGTATGTATAACTTCTTGGTAAGTAGTATTTTTATTGTTATCGGTATTTTTTTACACGATTCAGACTTGCCTTCCCGCCTCCTGTCATCTATCCTCAATGTCTGTGCCTATTAGTTTCCTTGGCAGTTCATTGGACACATAAATATTGCAACACTCTAAAGGCTAAGAACCCCAGCCCTTACCATTGTCCCTTTTTGTTTTGTCGTCAGCACAAGGTTGATTTTATTAACCGGGCTTAATTGCTTCATAAAAGCTTAGTGCCTTATATTTTTCAAAAGCCTACAGGACGACAAAAGGGGCGGAATACGCCCAGTTGACCTAGTTTCTGTCTCCGTCTACCTTTCTTTTAGGATTCTATTCCTGGCCACAGGCCAACGAAGGAAAGTGACACTTGAGCGCTGTGCGTTTCTTTATTTAAGATAGGCAACTTCGAAACGCGAAAGGATTACAAACGTGAGACAAGGATAGCGATTGAGCCTGTAAGGCACGTATCCTGGGAGCAGGTGGACACATCCTCGAGCGGAATGTATCCTGCGTATCCTGCGGTGAGGCGAGGAAAGGATTTTCCTTCGTCCTCTTATTGTTATGCGTGCTGAATGGTTTCTCTGAACGCTTGGCTGAACAATTTGTTCCTTATGGTCAAAGGATACCAGCACTAAGGATAATGCTAAGCAGTTAAAGCACTTGATTATCTTGTTGCTTTACAGAATTTCAATTGTAATCAGGACCAGACATGCGTCGAATATTTTAGAGAGAGCTTCACTTGAATGACCATTGTCTGCTTTTGAAATATTATTATAATTTTACAGCGTTTGTAAGATAAAGATGTTCATATTAATGATGATATAACATTTTACTTATTTTATATCTTCCAATTTACCTATTCTGAGTAGGGGTTTTTGAGTCTTGAATGCGTTTAACTCACAAATGACTCAACAGTTCCCATTCAATAAACTTTTTTACGCCGCTCATTTCAGTGAAATCCTTCTTTGATGATACATATTTATTTTAAGCAGTGAGTTCTGCCGAAAAGCGCTAAAAAATCATTCCCCGAAGGTGGCTGTGGACTCAATTGTAGCTGAAAAATATTCTGCTCGTCGCCCCATGACAAAGTTTGCTACGCTTTCAGCTGATTAAGAACAAATTTGATATAAATAAGTAGTGAAAACAACTCGGCACAATTTAACGCTTTGTTGCGGTCAAGTAACTTCAGAATTCCAGTGAGTGAGCAGGGTAAAATACATGAAAGCAAGTGCAGAGCAATGAAAGAAAAAGCACGAAGACGACTCGACATGAAAGGGAATTCTTCAGCGCGTTTTAAGCCGATTTGATTTTGCGGTGAGAGGAACCACAAAATGTTATAACGATTTTCCAGCTAATTTTTTCTTTTCTGCGCACAGCCAAACAACCAATGGCAATTTGATTAGCTTGACGATGAGACAGCCGAAGAAGAGGATAATGACCTCCGATGCCATCCGCTCATTCCAGTCCCTAGTGTCATCTCCGATCTCCTAGTTGCGGTTAGATTGCCAACCCAATAAGCCACATATCCTCCAACTGGCTGATGAAGCGAATTTCCGTTCAAGTTTGTGGGTCACTGCACTTTTGGCAAAGCTTCGAGCCAAGCCAAGTTAAGGCCAATATTTTAATTAACTTCTTAGGCATTTAAACAACCACTCAGCCAGCCATACCATTCAAGCCATTAAGGACTAGTGCAATATTTTTTAGCTGATAACTATTTAAAGTAACTCAATATCTGCCGAAGAAATGGAAGCTTGAAAACAAAAAAACCTTTAATTTTGTTATTTTAACTTAAATAATTTATTTAATTTATTTAACTAAATTTTATTTAAAAGAAATAAAATAGATCAAACTTTTTAAGATACTCCTTTTATTTTATTTTCCATTCCAATTTAAATTCAAGTTTCATAACCACCTTCATCTTTGACAGCTCATTAAAGCCAACTGGCATTTCTTTGAACCACTTACGACACCACTGACATGCAGGCTACTTTCACAACGCACTCCGGGTGGCAAGTGAATCAGTCAAAATCGATCGTGCCACCAACAACTGACCAATGGCTTTATTGATTGATTGGTTGATTGAAGGCACGCGCTGTAATTGGCGATGTGTTTAGGCTTACACGTTTTTCGGGCTGTTTTTTCCACTCTGTTTTCATTACTCTTGGACCATATCAAACTTCCGCTGTTAGTTAGGTTAATTTGGCTTTTAATGAGCTGGCTTTTGAATTTTTAGTTGGGAACGAAGCGCTTGATTTATACATCGTGCCCGCATTGAAATGGAAATCGAAAGAGTGTGACTTAATTCCGATTTCTTTGTTGTTGTGGACCTTGAAAAATGTAGCAAACGCAGCAAACTGTGATGGGATCTCTGCTGATCTCATTTATTCTGAATTTCAGTTAGATAAATTCATGTTAATTAGCATTGAGCGTTTTTTCCTGATTGCCTTGGAGAGTTTTATAAAAGTGAGTATCAGGATCAGAACATTTATGGCTTTATAGAAAACATCAGTTTTATGGTAAGTTTGTTTCCTAAATAGGCTTTTATAATCACATACTTTTTATTCAGACGGCATACTTTTAGTAGCCCTCAAAGGTTATGCAAATAAAGATGTCGTAACTTTTCTTTCACAGCGCATGAAAAGCGGTACGTGCATAATAAAAATGTCATCGGAAAACTGAATACAAAAATGAGACCATCTTGGAAACGGGAAATAATGTCATTTACCTGGGAAAAATGTCTCAAGGACACGTGCAAGGTCAGTGGGGAGGTGGGTCCCAAACAACATGCACACATCCTCGGACAGATAGAGCCATGGAAAATAGTCGAGCACGAGCCAAAACACGTAGCCCACACGGAAACAAATAAAAAATCAACAGGATTAAATATGCAGCTCCATCTAGCTCCCTCACACTCATCTGACCCTCTCTCTCTCTATGGGCTTTGCCCGGGTTTTAGCCTTGTATTCGGCCTTGGCTGCGGAGTCTGCGGCCAATCTGTAACATTTGTCATGGCTTCCATGTGGCCCACTCCACCACCCACTTCTCTTACATCTCAAGTGTCCTTCGCACGTTTTACCTTCAGCTGGGACACTGGGGGCCGTAAATGCGACTGCCTCTGCTGTTTTTACACTCTCAGTTGGACTCTGAAGTGAATTCAACAAGTCTGTGTATGCAATGCGGGGATTCGACTAGCTGCTACTTCGCTATGGGATAAATTACTCATGTTCAGAATGCAACTAAGGTGATAGAAACTTAGAACTAGAAAAATATTTTAATAAATATTCAAAAGCTAGTAAATCTAAAACGCAAGTCTGGAAGATGTCTTTTGTTAAACAAGTTATCAATTTAACTTAAAAAAAAGCACTTAAAAATATACAAAAATTTAAGGTATGTAGATAAAAATGTAAGTTAAAGAAAATTAAAAAAGTTTCACTAAAAAAAATTAACTGAACTATTTTTTAGATAATACAATTATTTCACAAAAGTTCAAAAATTTTCTATGAATGTCCAAGATTTAAACGTGTCTAAACTTCCGATTTTTGCAACGTGTTACAGAAAGTGCTTTTAGGGTTTAACGCGGACATCTCCTTCGGCTCAGGCAAATTTAAAAAATTTATTTCCCACAGCTGTCGGAAGCGGATGGCGAGAGTTTCACGCTACCAAACACCAAATGAGTTAGCACGGCCTCCTTCTTGTCACTCTAAATCAAAGAAATAGGTGTAAAAAGCTCGTTAAGCTCGGGAACCTAATGAAATATTTAAACTTTAACAATGAAAGCGAAGGCAAATGGGACTTTGTGCAGCTGCAACAAGTGTCGCATAAATGAATCCTTCAAGTCTCGACTTTGGATTAAAACGATACCTGCGGAGTAATTCAATTCAATTCGCATGCTACATTTCGAAATCGAAAAAAAAATAGTTCGTAAAACGTCTTCTGTATCTTTGTGTTTTTCCCCTTCGTTTTGCAAACCAAATTGAAAACGTCGTTTGCAAGGTTAGGACACCAAGCCCTAAAACGAGGAGTTTTGCACTTTGCTACATAAGTGAATTATCCCTACTGCGCATTTCCTTGCGTACTACATGACGTATGAGTGACAAAAGAGAAGGGGGAGTAAATTGCATTATGTGAATAGCAAGGACTGAATAACTGCGGAAATTAAAAGTTTAGTTACAGATTCATAGCAGCCATACTTGCAATAATAATAACCAATTGAACACAGCCAGGGGGAATATTGAGATTTTATCTCAGTAATAAAATCGATATTGGCTGCTCTTAGTTAACAATATTTAATTAAATTAAGGAAGACCACTTAACCTTTAGGGGTGAACTAGCTTTTGTCTTAAATATTCGTTGTCAATCAATTCTTCAATGGTAATCAGATTTCCTGTGAGACGCTTGGTCAACTGGATGCACAATGCATCATCAGTTATCAGAACATCCGAAGAGAATGACGAGCAGCAATCACCAAAACGAAAACACCATTGTTTCATTTTCATTTGTCCTATCATGTCCAGGACATAGCTTTTTCTTCGTCAGAAGCCACAAAGAAGAGTAAAACAAGGCATAAAGCGAAAAATTTAATTCAGTTGCCGACAATGCAAGGCTTAGGAAAACCTAAATATTTTCTTATCTTTCTAGTGCAGTTTATGCTAAGAGGTGATGCTGTACAATTTTTAAATGTTTGGTTACTTTGGAGGTTCTGTGCTGTGAGCGCAGTTGCGGATAACTTAGCACCTTGGCTGCGCATTAAATTAACGCAAAACCAACATTACGAATATCAATCATACGGCCCGTTGGCCAAGTGCAAAATTCGTTCGACATGACCTGCCAGCCTGTGGGTTATTCCTCCATTTTCCCTCCATGCTGCTAACAGCATAATTTACAGAAGTTGGCGATTTAATCGGGAAATGTGCAAAATGCTTTCGGCTACTTACAATTTCAATTTACTCCTAGTAAGTCCTTGCGGTGGGAAAGAGTCCTGCAAGCAGAGGAAACAGAATTTCCATAAATTTAATAAAAACGAATTAAATTGTGTCAAACCCGACGCTGCAGGCTGATGTCAGGGAATATCGTCAAAGGCATTGTCAAAAAGTGTATAATGAAAATGTTGGATGAAATAATGAAATCGAGCGACCGTGAGATGTCACAAATGTTTCGATGGGGAGAAGAGAGCGTTTTAATAGTTTGCAAATTTTAAGGAGGTACTCTGGTCTAGAAATAAAAAAAATCTTCTTTTTTTTCATTTTTTTATAGTTTAACTATTTAAGATTTTCCCAAATTCAAAGTACCTATTTTCAGAGAAATAAGTATTTTGCTGAGCAGGCATCCAAATCGGTTGGGCTGCACTCAAAACTATAAACGCGATTTTCTTTTTAAATCTGATACCCACGATTTCTCAGGTTCTGCCGAACCGATTTACTCTAAATTTTAAGTGAGTCTTCTTTAGGGACTTTGGTATTGTCGGATTTACGGCCATCCCCAAATTTTTATTTCACTATTTTTAACAAATCGAAGAATGTTCAAAAAAGTGGTACAAAAATTTTTTTTTATACAGTCGCCATTATGTCAAAAAAAAATTTGTTTAACTTTTCCGTAGTTTCTGCCATTGCGACATTATTGTAGATTGATTATCTATTTTATTTGTTGATTTTAGATAGCTAGGAGAGTTGAAATCGTGGGTATGCTCACGCACCAAATTTTTGAGACGCCCCACTCCATCAGCTGAAAACTAACGGAATTTTGAATTTTTTGTACTTTTTTTATGCTTTTATTGTGAATAAATAATGTATAAAAAAATGGATGAAAAAAAAATTGCTTGCTTTTTTTTACAGCACTTCAAAAATTACCCAAAATTCATGTCTTTAGACCAGAACACCCCCTTAAAGCGAACAAATTCACAAGGCGTGTTTAGCTCCAACATCAATTGCAGTAACTTTTATTTCCGGGAAATCTACCACAGACCTGCAGTAGGGAGGGAGACCGGAATTTTTGTCGAGTCACAAGTCGGGCTTTGAGCAAACATTAGTTACGTTTGCGGTTGGCCAGGAAACACACCTTTTTAGCCAAGTTGCTAGCCAGCGTCCAAGCCACAAAAGAACACTTTTGCCATAAATCACACAACTGCCCGGGCTACGACTTTGCTGTTGTTTGTGCGTTGGCTTTTGGCGTTGTTGCGACAGCTTATTTTCCTTAACCGCAGGACCTCTTCCTCATAACACCTCTGCTCCTCTTGATTCTGGCAAAATCCAGCCATGCAAATTATGTTGAATTTTTTTTTTGCTTAAAGCAATAAGGCCCGGAAAATAATTATTATGAACTCTTTGACAACTATTGAAGCCTAATACAGTCCGTCCGAAAAATTGGAAAACATTCCCCATAATTCTGAATTTTCATGGCGGTTTTAAAACAAGACAAGTTTTTATCAATTTTTACTGAAAAAAATTATTTCCAGCACTTTGTTAAAATAATCTTAATATTTAAAAATCCCAGGCTCACTAACTATTAAATAGCAATTTTTAGTATTGGACTCGGCATAATTTATGCCTTGAGGTTTTATTAAAGAGAGGATACTATGATTTATTCCAACCCCAAACGTTATTTTAACCAAGAAAATAAAGACGCTGAAACTATATAGCTTTTGACCTGAAGCCAGTCCAATATATCTGTTTACACAATCAAAATATTACCATTAGACGGTAAATAATCAGTATGTATATAATCAGCGTCACATTTTAGTCATTTTGTATTCTAGAAATTTTTTATTTATTTATTTTTTTTTATGGCAAAATTCACTTGGTAGCGCGACCTAAATGAAAAAAAAAAGATACTTCATATTTAGTGCGCTAGTCGATTTCGAAAGTGCCCTTGCAAATTCAACAACGACCAAATAAGGAACGCTAATCTATACAGATTTCCCGACTATAAGATTTGCAGATACTCATGTGCCCATCCTATAAAAACAGCTAAAATGTACGGCTCTACGTTTCAAAAGATAATAGATTCAATTTTTATCGTCAATTTTCAAAAAAAAAGTTGTCGATAGCCTTTATTATTCAATTTATATAATAAAAATTGAAAATTTACGCAATTTTTATATAAAAATTGATATTGAATAATGGCCAGAATTTTTAGTTATTAAAATTAATTATTAAAAATATTTTTCAATAAAAATAACATTAATTTGTAATTTTGCCTTTTATTATAACCGTTACAGTCCCTGGCATTAAAAAAAAGTGCACACCAAACAGAGTCTTCGACCATTTGTGGGCGTGATTATAGGGGCGTGTTCATCTTCCCTGAAACAAACTTTTTCTGCCCGCTTTTATAATACAAGTCTGTGTCCAAAATTTGGTGGTTCTAGCTCCTAGCAGTATTTTGATATCTGCGACGTTTGTACGGAAGCGTTTGGACGGACGGACGGAAAAACTTATTTCCAGCACATTGTTTATTTAATCCGATCATTTTCAGCTATTTGAAAACCTTTCAGTCTTCAGCATCTGCAAATAAATATACCTTAAAACTTATAAAGACTACTGTTATTCTAACCCTATACGATTTTTGATTAGAAATGCGCTGAAATACATATTCGATGTCTATTATTCTTATATAAATTATTATTATAATTATAGTTTACAAATGTATGTCAATAAATCCTTTTTTTTTTCTTTTAATCATCATTTGAAATGAGATACTGTCTTAACAATCGGGATGCAGTCAGCTTCCTTAAGCCCTCGGTTATTCAATACTTTGTTGCCTCACAACTGACAAATTGCACAACATTTCTACGCCCTTTGTGCTTGGGAAGGAGTTGGCCAGAGCAATTCCGTAAGCAACTTGTCTTCTTTCCAGGATTCGAGGACTTGGCCAAAGTTTTGTGTCCTTTGTGATTTGGTATGCGCCACCAAGTTTGTATTACACTCGGGCCAAAGCAATCAGGATGCAAATGCATTGGGGAAACGCAGGACGAGAACGTGATAAATACTGTTTTCTACGAGTTGGCACAACTTGTTTTAAGAGTACCTGGTTCACCAAGGATGATTCGAATATCCTTTAAAAGACTTTAAGTTTGTTGTTTCGATTGCTAGAATTTTATTTTTCTTTAAAGTCCTTAGAATTTGTCAAGTGTAAGTGTTTCACAATCACGTCCAAGGTATTTCGTATTCCAAGCTGAGCACTCTATCTTCTCTAGATTGGTTTATTTTCGCACTGCTTTCCATCCCTAGAAAACAAAAGACCAGCCAGCAAGGACAATGCCAGCCTGCGAGCATTTGAGGGTTAACACTGACGAAGCCGGCGAGGCTGTTGCATTGATGCATTGAATAAGAAGGCACTAGGGAGGAAGTGGGTTGAATGGCAAGGTTATAACAGTGCCCAAAAAAATAAAACAAAGTACACGAGCTGCATAACAAAATATGTTACACCTAGAACAAAATTTATGGGACATGCCAAAAAACTAACAAAGAACTCGGCGTATACATAATGTGTTTCATGTTTTCTGTTTTGTTTTTTGTTGACCTATCGAAGGCAAAAAACACAGTTCCCCACTCCATCTTAAGAAGAACAAATTTTATGTAGAAAACTTTTCCAGGCATTAGAGGAAAAAGTCTATAACAATGCCTTAACAATTTTATTTATCTTTGGAATATATTTTTCGAAAGTTTCTGACCAGCAAAAGATACCAGGGAAATATTTCATTTTGCTCTCCTTATTCTGAGAAATAAAGTGAATGCGCCTATTAGCTTGTGCAAACATACAGGTGGAGAGGAAATACTCCACTGCCTCTGGTATGTGTAACTATTTTGTTTGCCTGTCGTGTGAATTGAGATGGCAAACAGTAGCTACTATTGTTCCCATAAGTTATTCAATTGTCATTCTCAAGGTATGGATTCCAGAGGTTCCTGCTCAGTCTTTGTCAACTGTTTTGAAAATTTGCAGTGCTTTGTGAACTCTGGTATGCCTATTTTTGCATACAATACAAAAATATTTCCTTAAGCAAATAATTGCAAAGGATCTTATAAAAACATTTGGGGTATATTGTTTTTTTATTTCCTACTCACTAGGACTCAAATTGTCACTAGAAAGTCTTTGAAACTATAGCAAAATTTAGAATTTGCCATCACAAATATTCAGGCATCTCAAGAACAAATGTTGATCAAAATTTCTTTACAGATTTAAAAGTAAAACCATAAAATTTTACAAACTGTTAATTACGTATTCTTAAAAAAACAATTTTATTTTAGTTAGTTTTTGTTACCTTAAAGGATGTTTTTTTTTTTTTATATTCTCAAAAATATTGATGCCAATCTGTTTGTCTTTTTCTGCCTTGGTAAACATACATAATCTTTGTTCAGCTATGCAGTCACTTAACGGTATACCTGGCAGGCTCCCCAAATAAGGCGCCTCTTCAAGCCCTGGTCATCATCATAATCCCACTTATTACAGGTAAACGGTCATTTAAATGCGTGCCTGGCAGGACTTCCCGAAGCAATCAGTAGATTTTGTCACGATCTGCCGTTCATTTCCGTATTTATTCAACAAGTTTTGCTGTGGGGCCCAAAACTAAGGACAGGATTTGATGTGACAGGCGAAGGACTTCGGAAGGAGTCCTGCGACAGTTTTATGCGCTTATAATCGCATATTTCAGCTTTTACCTCTTGCCGGCATCGATTTGTTTGGCATTTGTTGAATGCCTTAAAGATACGCTGGATACGCTCCCTATTTCCCTTATTTTAGTGGCATTTATTTTGTCACACATTATTCGTGTGTCTGTGTGCGGCTAGCGGTGGTCCCATAAAAGTCCTGTGAGCCCGTAAGTGCGTGTTTATTTGCTAAGGTCCTTACCCTCCTCTCCTACCACTACTGCCCGGGTTTTTGTGTTTTTGGAGCTGGCTCAAAGGTATTTGCGTTATCGAAGGCATGCAGGCTGGGATCGGAAGCCCTGGCATCCTTGTAATTGGGGCAAGGGTTTCACCAGGGGGCCTGAGCGAGTGCGAGTGTGTGTACGACAAACTCATCTCATATTTATTAAATTAGCTGCGCTCGTGTCTTATTTTCGTTTGGCACGTACCGAAAGTAAAATAAACATCGTGGCAAGTGTTGCTTTCCTTCTGTTTTTTTTGATACAGATGATGTACGCATGTTTTTCTTCAGCAGCATGGTTTTAATTTAGGTAAAAATTCAAGGGTAGAGTGGACAAAATATGTTCACGTTTATGAAACTTTTTGGCTACAGAAATGTATAAAAAGCGTTCTTAACTCCCTGACACGCCCTACGAAACCCACGAAACTATGTAATTATAAAGCTCTGCAAAGAGATTTCCGAGCCAAAAATGAGAGGGAAAAAAATCTGGTTTGCAAATTTCTGCGTCAGCCAAAAACAATAATTAAAAACAAACAAACAAATGACTGTTATTAAAACAATTTATTTTTGGTTCACTTTGGTTTATTTTCAAGCAGGGGTTAAAACCAAATGCGTAAACAAAAACTGACAAAGTAGCGGTTGAAGCCTGTTAATTTGATTCCATTTATTCGAGCACATAAATATGTGGCAATTGGGTTTGCTAAATGGCCAAGTGAGTGGCTAACTGACAATATTCACTCAGTATTTGCCATGTTCCCAGGCAGATCAAGTCGTAATCACGTTTTTGGGGTTCTGGACTTTGCTGTTGCTCATTTCTTGTACCCAACTTTAGTTTCTTGGCCGCCAGTGAACTTTGTTGTTGGGTTGTAGGGGCAAGCTGCTTTGGCTTATCGTTTTCGTGGATTTGCGGTCAGTTTATTCAACCCACAATTACTTATTTTTGGGCTTACAAAAGATGTAAATATAGCCCTTTCATCGTTTCTTAGCCGTGTTTTTAATTGTTAAAATATTTATTTTTTACCAAAGCTAACAAAATGTATTGTGTATCAACAAGCTGGCTGCCATTAATTAACATTTAGTCACATTTCCGCTATATTTTCCATAAAGAATATTCTTGGCAAATGTGTCAATCGTGGTAAATGTGTCAAAACAGTACACGAATTATTTGCATTCAAATAAACAAAACCCAGCCTAACCAGTGGAACGTATCCAACCAGAACCCAAGAGCAACCCAAACCCAAATCCAAACCAGAAGCAGAAGCAGAACGATAACAAGGGGGCCAAAACAAGTGCAACAGGCAGCCGGCAAATCGGGCCAACAGCAGCAACAGCTGCTTGGCCTGACTTTTCTCTGCTGCCCGTTTGTCGTCAGACTGACAAAAAGAGTAAGAATAACAGCCACAACAAACCAAAACTCGTTGCTCCCAACTATGAACTTCTCCTTCAGAAATTGGTGGCTTTCTCAGTGCGTCGTGTCTTTTTCTTCTGCTATTGCGCAACAAGTTGGCTGGGTTGAATATTTTTTAAGGCCAAGACCAAAAAGTCAAACAACATGGAAGCAACGGTTTCGTCTGCTGGTTGTGGTTGTTCAACCGCTTGGCTTCTAATGCAGTCCAGCGGAAATGGTGCTACCATTGGCAACCGGCTGGGAGTGGGGTGGGAATAGGTGCCAAGAAAGGTGATTCAGGCGGGGGAAGGGTTACTGCTTACCTCTTCCACCCAACGACATGGTAGAAAAGACCCAGTCCCTGGCTAAAAACAACAACGGAAGTGAGACTCCACTTATATGGAGCATTACCCGAGTCAAAAGTGCAACGAGCTCATATTTTAGGGCTTAAGGTGGGGCAACGGGTCCAATGATTATAACGGATGCGTGAGTACGTGTGTTTTCTTGACAGCGAGTGTCTGCATGAACCAGAGCCTAAGTTGAAAAACGCAAAGAGGTTTTAAAAGATTTGTTTTATAGTGAAAAGTGTCGTCTTGAAGCGAAAGAAGATGTCCAATAGCTTAAAAATTCCTTTTTGAGCTACCTTAGTTCAAGAATAAATTTGCACACTTATCAAGAACTGATTTTTAGATTGGCACTTTGGTGGGGTTTCCACTTTGATAACCGGGAGTCACCACAGTTACACGGCACAAATGTACCGAAAAGAGAAAAAATAGTCAGAGGCTGCACAGTCAACAAATACAAGAGCCGATTGCTGAGACTTGCACAACTTTCTGAGTTTAGAGCGGCGACACGAAGTGATGCATAATGGAGACCGCTGTGGCAGAGACAAAAGTCAGAGCAGCAGTAACAATAAATACTGAAGTACACCCACCAAGCAACTAAGACAACCGGTTTCCGATCTGCTGCTGCTCTTAGTTTTATAAATAAAAAATAAAAACCAAAAATAACTTCAATTGTAGCCGCACAGCAGCCTACAGGCGGCGCCACGCACGCAGTGGGCCAGCCAAAAGTTTAAAATAACCCACTGCCCTCGGATTGTTTTTCATTTTTCCATTTTCCCAAGCTGCTTTCGCAAACGGTTATAATTATGCCATTTTGATACTCTAACCAAGATACAAGAGTAAGTAATTACACAGAAGACTTTTAAATATAATTAGAAAAGTGATTGTGGTACTAAAAATAAAATTAAAACATAGTTTTCAATTGACGCCCAATAAAAATAAATATTAATTAACACAATTACGGAAGTGCTCCAGGCATAATTAAAAACAAATAAGATTGAAGTCTCTTATTTATATATACTCAATAACAAGTTAAAATTCCGCATTTTTAAGACTCTTCAAAGAAATATTAACATGCATCAAAAGCCATTGTATTTTATAAATATTTAAGAAAGCTTGTAATAATAAATATTACAAAATATTAAGGTCAAAACATTTTCAGTTTTGAATTTGCATAATTTCTTAAATATTATTTGTTTGTAACATGATTGAAGGAACTAAATAGTGAAAGAGTATTTTAAATTCGAGGCGTATCTCCTAATTTCACCGGTGTGCCTTCGGTTTCTCACGTTTCTTGTGCCGTTGTTTTGCGGCACGTTACATTTAACTTTGCCTATGAGCAAAACTCGTTTGGTGCTGCAAGTCTTTGCTTTTTTTTGTATCTGCCTCAGCGTGTGGCAGTGGCGAGTCCGTGTGGTGGTATTCAGGCTACAAGAACCCGGGGGCCATGTTCTGCCCCCTAATGCTGCGGTTTCCCGGGCCGAAAATGCGAAACGGAGGATGGGACCTGGGTCTTCTAGGGCTAGTTGTCTGTGGCAGCAACTTTTCCAACTTTCACAATTTGCGCTAAGTGCGTTTTGTGATTTGTGCGGGCAATGGGACATTGGAAAAAAACTGGCTTAACAAAAGTTCGGCCTGTTTGCGGCTAAATTCTTGGGCACTTTGGAGTAAGCTCAATTAGGAAAACTGATGCAGTACAAAAGCTACCTTAAAACTATGTTCCCGACAAGGTAAAATCATGATAAAAAGAGGAACAATACATTTTAATATTCCATACAATACAAATTAAAAAAAAAAAAAAAAAGTCGAAAACTTTAAAAACTGTGGAATGATAATTTAAAATAATTCAATAAAAATTAAAAAAAATATCATCAAAGTTAATGTTAAAATTATTAAAATTATTATTTACCATTTTTAATTAAAAAAAAAAAAAAAGAAGAACTTTGTTGCTTTTGTTAGCAATTTTTGGAAGGTCTTTTTTTATATTAGTAATTTTTTATGCAAGCATTTTATTATAGTATTTTATTTTTTCAAAGAGAAAATAGCTTACATAATTTTTTTTTTTTTTTTAAAGTTTTTTTTAAAAAAAATTTTTTTAAATTTTTTTTTTTAATTATTTTTTTGAAATTTTTTTTTTTTTTTTTTTTTTTTTTTTTTTTTTTTTTTTTTTTTTTTTTTTTTTTTTTTTTTTTTTTTTTTTTTTTTTTTTTTTTTTTTTAAATAAAAAAAAAAAAAAAAAAAATTAAATTTAAATTAAAAAAAAAATTATTAAAAATTTAATTTAAAAAAAAAAAAAACACCCAAAAAATAATTTTTTTATTTTTTATTTTTTTATAAAATATTTTTAAAAAAAATTTTTTTTGGTATTTTTTTTTTTTTTATTTTTTTTTTTTTTATATAATTTTTTTTAGTTTGTTTTTTTTTTTTTTTTTTTTTTTTTTTTTTTTTTTTTTTTTTTTTTTTTTTTTTTTTTTTTTTTTTTTTATTTTTTTTTTTTTTTTTTTTTTTTTTTTTTTTTTTTTTTTTTTTTTTTTTTTTTTTTTTTTTTTTTTTTTTTTTTTTTTTTTTTTTTTTTTTTTTTTTAATTTTTTAATATTTTAATTTTTTTTTTTTTATTTTTTTTTTTTTTTTATTTATTTTTATTTTATTATATTTAATTTTAAATTTTTTTTTTTAATTTTTTTTTTAATTTTTGTTTTTTTTTTTTTGTTTATTTTTTTTTTTGTTTTTTTGGTTGGTGGTGGGGGGGATAAATTAATTTTTTTTTTTTTTTTTTGTTTTTTTTTTTTTTAATTTTAAAAAAAAATAAAAAAAAAAAAATTTTTTTTATAAAATTTTTTTTTTTTTTTTTTTAAATTTTTTTTTATTATTTATAAAAAATTTTATTTTAAAAAATTTTTTTTAAAAAAGTTTTGGGGGGGGGGGGTTGTTTTTGGTGGGGGTTTGGGGGGGCTTGGGGGGGAAGGGTTTTTTGGGGCCCCCCGTATGACTCAGATTTGAAAAAAAAATACCAACCTTTTGTATTACTTAATCGCCTCTTAAATAAGAAACGTTTTTTTCAAATCTCATTGAGAGCAGCCAATCCGATTGCTCTTAATTGCTAAACATAAAAAATAAACTTAGCCTTGGTCAGCTGAACAATTAGAACAAGAAGAAAAACTCATTTTATTGTGAGAGGAGTAATTACTTTTTATTGTGTTACAATCATGACTTCGTTTGTTAAGTGCATTAGAAAGGCTTTCGCCCATTTTTTCCCATTTCAGCCTGAATAGTCCGAGAGGCCATTTGACTCTTCTGATGGCCTCGTCAAAAGTTGGAAAAGTAAACGAACTTCATGCAGTAATTACCAATGAAAATAAAAGTGAAGTGTGTATACAAACAATAATAAAAAAAAAAATTTTTATTGTTGTCTCATAATTGGGTTCCCCCACTCAGCTTTTTTTTTTTTTATTAAGTTATTGTCAACCTCCCACCGTCTTTTCTGGGTGGGGGACACCTATGTTGTTCCAATGTTTCCGCTTATTAAACTGCCAGCAGTACAAATCATAGCAACAAAGCCCTAAGAAAACTTTCAACACTTTCTTGAACACGCAAGCGACATCATTAAAACACGCAAGTCACATCAGCAAAAGGCGAAAACCATAATACAAATAAGTTAAAACTTTTATTATTTTAATTGCAGTTGTCGCTACGTGGGCTCCATTCAAATAAATAAATGGCAGTGGGTGGCGGAAAGGTCCATGTATTTCGCACAATTTTTCAACTGGCCTTTAAGCCGCTTACTTTGGGCCAATACACTCTCTTTGGCAACCATCACTTGGCCACCCACAAGTTTTGGCCCTACTCTCGAAAGTCGGGGACACTTTACGCCACTTCGCTGGACCGCCGGCTGTCAGTTGCCTGTCAAGCTGGCCCTTGTCTGCATAATGATTGTTGGTCCGCATCTGTCAGCTGAGTGTGGGCGGTAAAAGAGGCGAAGAGGAGCGGACCAGGGGGCGTGGTCCGTGGACACCTACCGGGTGTCCGGTAAAGTTTTTTTTCGTTGACACTTTCATAAATTCTAATTACATATCAAAGCAAGTGTCATTTGCAGGGGCCCCAATAGTGTCATGAAAATTAAATTAACTAGGTGGGAAAGCAAGCAAAAGGACCACATTAAAATATAATATTTAAAATTTCATAATGTTCTCAGCTGAAAAATATCCTTAATTAATGAGCTGGGTTCTCTGTTTGTGTTTAATCTGCTCCGTCGAGCAGCTAATAAAATTGCGCCTTCAGAATGCTTTGCGATTACGCAAGAAGTTTCTGATTTGCAGACAGGCTACCTTAAATGGGCAACCAGTCGAATGGGCGATTAACATAATTTGTCTGTTTTATTTCATACGATGGTTATTACGTCTATTATTTTTGTGCTGTTCTCTGTTTTGGCTTTTGAGACGTGCGCACGTCAGTGAGTCTTGACCTCATATATGTCGGGCCCAAACCGGCTTTTGACCATTGGCTCTTGGCCATGGACTAGAAATGATTGCCAAAATAACACAAAAATAACAACTATCTGTTCTTCTTCTGCCTGTTGTGTATGCTTCTAATTAAATAATGTCGAACAGAGTGTTAACGACCAGAAACAAGACACTCGAATTTCTGTGCCATGTTATACGATATCTTTAGAAGCCGAGCCTTAGACCAGTAGGAGTCAAATCTAATTATAGAGTTCCCACGGGCATTCTTCTGCCGTTAAGCTGTTAAGACAAACACCAACACATACATATGTTTATTATACAAAAATATTGGCACTTGGGAATACATTTTTGTTTTATTTGTGTTTTATTAGGTAAAAGTTATTTTTAATTAGCTAGGTGTTTTGGCTGCTTGTCAGGTCCATATAAATGATGGCGAATTGTTTTTTATTCTTATTTACTTTAATATGATGCTGTTATTAATAGTGTTTATTTAACTTTTTAATTCATTTTTCAAATCTCATGATATTTTTAGAGTTTATTAATCAAAAAAGTATAATTTTAGACAGATTTAAGCAGATAAGTCTATTCTGTTTAACAACATTTAAATATTTTCAAGGGTACTTCTTATTCAAATAATATTTCTATATATAACTAACAACCAGAAAATATAATTTTTTATAGTATCTTTCCATGTCATATCATTCCCCTGTAACGATTAAATGTAAGACTTGTTTTATTTTTCAGTTTCCTCACCGCCTCTTGTTTCAATTAAATTTTGAATTTCTTTCATGAATCTGTGCGCATTTCCGCTCTGCACGTGTCAATTGAAATAATTTTAATCTACTGCACACAAAGTCTAAGTAAGCAGGATGGCTGCCACCCACGCCCCAAGCCAAAGTGAACACAAAATGCCTCCAGCTGGGGCTCATGTTTTGTATGTTCGCTAATTTGCAGTTGAATGGCGCCTAAATGCAGCAGCTGCAGAGGCAGAGGCAGATGTCAGGCTGCATTTGAGGAAAACCAGGGAAAAGGTGGGCGCAGCTGGCTGAAAGGAAAATGAAGGAGAAATCACCACCATCACAGAACGTGACGTGACAGTAATTAACATAATAATCCATTTTGAGGCCAAAGAAAACCAGCGAAAGAACCTCGCCTTTCTGTTCCTCATTTTTTCTGTTTTTTTTTTTCTTATCTTAGGACAGTGTTGAGTCGGGTCTGGACTCGGGTTTTGGGTTAACTAGCTGGGCGTCAGAGGGTTTAGAGCTGCTACAGCATCACGACTCTGTTTGTGGTCGGACACGTTTTAATTTAATGCCTGCAACTTGCACTTAGCCAAAATCAATCCAATAAATTGCCAGCTGTCTTAGCAATTTCTATAAAACATGGAGAAGAAAGGAATGATTTTTGAAAGCCATATTCTTCGTTTATTGGGTCATTCGTAGACTAGGAAACTCTGGAAATATTTGGGCTGAATGAACGCAATCTTTCTCAGGTTAAAGAAGATGATTTGGCTCAAATTGGATCGATATATATATCGATATATATATATCGTACTGAAGTTAATCTATTGAGTGCTGAATAAAGAAAATACAATAACGCTAAAATGATTTCGTCTCAATTCTGTTTCGATTTAATGGGCAATAATTTGTTTCTATTAATTAAAGAAGCTGCCCGAAATTGAAACATTTTGCTTTGTCACTTAGCATTCGAGACAATCCGCTGCAGACGTCGCCACGTAACAACCCGACCAACATCTGAATCTGTTACTCACAATGCCCGATGTTCCATTCCCCGATGGGAATTGTTTCCTGTCGCAAACAATTTTTGGCAGCCACTATGGCGTCACAGTCAGCCCGATATGCTCGGTGTGGGAAAAGTCGCCGATGTGGCTGCCACAGTGGATATAATGCGGTGGAAGTTGCGGCATCAGTGGGTGCGTGTATCTCTCTCCGGGGCTGTGGGAATGAAACCGAAACCCGCTTCTCTGAAGACGCGGTCTTCGCAAATCGCCGTCGGTGAAGAAATATGAAATTTCATTTAAATCTGCCGCTTGCTGCTTCCGTCTTCAAATTGGCCAAATTAATAAGTGAGCGTGAAGGGCCAAGGCCGTGACCCAGGAGAGCTCAGCAACAGGACAAAACAGAATACATTCTCCACTCGAAACGTGGCGTTAATTGCCGGAAACCTCCGGAAAACTGGGGGAAAGCACTCGAAAAAGTTTTCACGCTGCCAAAGCATAATTAAAAACCCAAAGAGGAGGTGCCAGCTAAGAGACAGACAAACAACGATTGCGTTTTTCGCTGACTTCAAAGTGATAAAGCAATTTTAACTAGATATTTATAACCATAACACCAAACTTGATATTTTTCTCTGTAATTTGGGAATTGCGGAACTTTCGTTTATGTAACTAACTTAAAAAGTAAGTTTTGCATTTTAATTTCTTCATCAGAACTGGCATTATGCGCGTTTAGCGACTTCCTTATTTTATATTGCAGAGAAAGTAATGAAAAAACATTTTTCTTAAAAGCCTTAGGCAAAGTGTCCTTTCTGCGGTGAATTTGCCTCGTATCTTTACACTCACTTGATTTTGCATGAACAGAATTTACAGAAACATAATCAAATGGTATTATCTTGCAGCATCTGTGTTTTATATAGTTTATTCTTATTCTTATGAGCCCAGTGAAGTAATTGAGAACCTAGTTAGACGGCTTTGAGCCATGCAGCTGGCCCATTTTAACCGCAAGGAGAAAGCCAAAGAAGGAGAAACCAAAGGGTTTGTCGGTCTGCATAATGAAATTGCAGCATTATATTGAACAGTTAAGGTGCATCCAAATTGCAGTCGGTAGGCCACGAAAGAGCCCGATCCAGTGGAAAGCCAAGCGGATGGATGCAGATAATGCTGCAGGGCAAAAGTAGAACCTGAGAAAATGATACTGCGATTGACTTGCTGACTTACTGGCAGAATAACAGCCTGACTGACTGACTCACTGACTGACTGATTGACTGACTGATTGACTGACTGAATGGCTGACTGAGGAACTGACTGGATGCATAATTGCGAAACTGCAGCTGAGCCGCCAGCTCTCTTATGCAAATCACATCGACCGTGGCCGTGGTCTAGTCGAGTCAATTTCGCCAGTAATTTGATATTAATTTTCGCACATTTGGCCAACAGCTGCTTTCACATTTGCCGTACTCCACTCTATGTCCAGAGTGGTTTCCTGGGGGAAAAGGCGGGGGTTGGGACCTCCATGATTTTTAATTAACTGGGCGTTGACAGGACTCTTGTGAGGGGAATTATTTAAAATCACAAGCAAAATTGACCAGCGTGTACAAGCGAATAAAGTATAATAATAACTTAAAAAGGTATATTCAAAAGGGAAATAAAGTAGCAGCTACCCTAATTTACAATGGTTTAAAATTTATGATTTACAATGGTTATATGGCTTTTACACCCAAACAAATAAGTTCTTAACGCCAATAAACCGCCAATAAATAAATAAATAAACCGTTGAACAAATTTGCATGTAATGACTTAAAATTAATCTAATAAAATATTGTAAAAATCATGTCCTTTAAAAATGCATAGCTTGATTTAATTTCATCAGTTCTGCTTACGGTAAGTACAAGAAATACAGATACTTGAAGCCACGTCTTAACATCGTAATCAGTATTTATGAATATCCCTGTCAGACAAAAAAAATTACACTACGTTTCCAAAAAATCCTTTTCTTTATTGCATTTTTATGGTTGCTTGGTTATATTTTTAGTGCAAATGTGGCTATTGTTTCATTTGCCAACAAAAGGCCCACTGACTCATGTTCATGTTCGGGTTTTTGGCCTGTAATTAATCATAAAAATTGTTTACACCTTGCCGTGGAAAAACCGCAGACCAGAGTCGGTTTTTATCAAGGTCTGGGCACGTATGGCATTACGCACTTCCGTTTCCGTTGGGTGTCTGCCTTTGGGGGGAAAAGTTGGTGTTGGTAGGGGGAGTGGTCGATTCCATTTGCTCACCCGCCCGCAAGCAAATAAAAGATCAAAAAATCAAAAAGTTTTTTATTGCTGCTCGCCGAATGTCCCGCTTCCGTTTTTATATATTTTCCACGCGCAAAATTTATTTTGTGATTTATGGGGCGCTAAGTCAACAACAGACACGCAGAGGGCGACAAACTCGCATATGTAATCTCGTTGGCGCGACTTTCTGGCCGCAGACATCCCAATCCCACTTTTAAATCCAAGCCACGGCCCAAACTAAGCCTCCAAGAAAATCCAAAAACGGTGGGCTAGAAGCGGTCTTTAAATTCTAAATTTTTATAAAAAAACCGAACATTTGACTTAACAAATAATATCTCAATTAAGAGCAATTGGTTAACAATTAAAACCGATCAGCAGTGGTCGAAGTAGTGAAAAGCCACCAACCAACCTATCGTCTGCGGCTGCACTATAGGTCGTTTGACCATATTTATTGGCCAAAACCCATTTTTTCAAAATTGTTAAAACATAAATTTTTTTAGCGCGTTGCATTAACAGAAGACCAATCTTCAATGTGACGTTTCTAAAATTCCGATAGAGGGCGCTTCTGTTAAGATAACAGCTGTTAAAACAGCTGTTGCAAAAGCAATTGGCGTTGCTGTAAAATTTAAAGTTTTCGGTCCAATTTAAAAAAGGAAAACATTATACTTTAAAGGCGATTTAAGTAAAACTTTTGCAATGAACATTAATAACTGTTTTGAACTAAGTGTTTGTGAGTTTACTTTGTAGAAATCGTTTGTGATGTCCCCAAAATTCTGTGTCAAAGTAAGCTGTCTAATTTGTACAAGTTTGTTTAGAAACTAAATTTCAATTAGACTAACAAAGTGAGTTTCACCTAGTTTCAGGCTAAAACCTATTGTAGATTTTAGAGTATTTAATTCTTGTTAAAATGATAGTTGTCTCCATAGCCACAAAACGCCACAAATCGAGATATTTTGTTTTTTAGATCATAACCTCAAATTTTAGAAATCTTATTTATTTGACAAATTTTTAAGCTAAAAACACAAAGAAAGATGATATTTTTAAATTCTTTAATATTTTAAATCGTTTGCTAAGTTTTTGACCAATTCGAGCTTACTTCAGTGAAACAAACTCACAATTTGGGTCTGCTTGCATACAAAATGACTGTAATGTTAAGAAAATCCAAAGCTATAGGATATAGTCATCCGATTTTGACGAAGTTTTCAAAATTATAATTAAATCGTATACCAAAGCCGATTCCCAAGTTTTATGAATTTATCTTTAAAAACAAAAAAGTTGACCCGATCGTTCCTATGGCAGCTATAAGATATAGCTGTCAGATCTGAACGATTTTTATACATAATATACTAACGGGTACAAAATGACGATAGGTAAAGTTTCATGCATTTATCTTTTAAAATGAGCGAGTTATTTATTTTGGCCACAAAAAGTGGTCAAACGACCTATAGTGGGCTGTAAAGCTCGTAACCAGCTTTTATTTCATAAAGCCTCTTGATGGTAATTGCTCTTGGGGCTCTTTGCATTTTTTATACAAAGAGTTTATTCTTTTTTAATGGCTTGCATTATTTAAGACGAAACTGTCAATAAGCTGTGGATTGTCAATTGCAAAAAGTTTTCATCAGCGCATCGTTTAAAACTGTTTTTTCGCCCTAGAGCAGTGCATTGATTTTCGGTTTTATTTTTGATGGCCTGATGGGACGTAAATAATACACATTTTGTGATGCACCATATTTACATCAGTTTTTTGGCTTTAATTTAGATTTGGCCCTTGGGGGTTTTTTGGTTTTCAGTCGACTTTCGATGGGTGGGTAATTATGCACAGTATAGCTGTTCATTTGGTGTTGTGATAATGACAGGCCTTCTGGGGCCTCCCAACGAATAAATTCGAGGTGTCAACTGACGTACTGAAACAAAAAGTTCAAATCCAAATCCAATCCAAAACCAAGTAAAAAAAAAACAGAGACACAAAGCCAAATCGCAGAAGCAAACAAAAAATTGTGTGTGTTTGCTCAGTCACCAAGTGACATGCAATTATTTATGCATTAGTGACGGAGAGAGAGGTTAAATATTTGCCACCAACTTTTGTCAAGTTTTACATTGCGTATACGGTAAACAATTTGAAATACATTATCTGCTGGCTGAGAGAAATTGTCGTAAAGGGAAAAACCATGCAGAAGGCTTACTGGCAGTTAACGGATCCAAATTTATTTGGCTTTTCAACTTTTAATCCAGGAACTCGGACGCACGTCCTTGCCCAATAATTTATCGGGCCAGAAGGACTCGCTTTAATGTGGCGTAGTTAAATATGCTGCTTCAATCGCTCACTCAGTCAGTCAGTCAATCGGAAGGCCAAACCAATCGACAGCCGTCGACAGGCGGGCTGAAAGATAAGGAAATCAGGAAGCTTTCTACCCTCGTCAAACTCTTCTCTCTACTTGTTGCCTGTAAACGCTTTCCACATGTTCGCAAGAGCATGAGCCAGGAATGCCTAAGGGCATCAACCGAAAAATTTATGAATAACAGGGCAACCTCAGCATCAGGGATTCACGTTCGGCTGATTTGAATGGCTCCATAAAATCACTTAAGTGTGTTTTGCCGCACACGTTTCGGTGCGCCCATTTCAAAATTTTTTTGTGGCACATTTACGGGCGTTGACGCACAGGATTTAAGGCCCGTAGAGTACGCAATACGGCCCGGATGGTAACCGAAAGCCCATTCAAAACACATTGCTCATTTTCAAAGGATGGAAAATCGAATTGGTTATACTCAGCATATGTTGGGCCTTTACTTCTCCGAGGAGACTTTATCGCTATTTCGAAACAACCATATTAGATTTTTTATAAATTGAGATTGATACCAATGTGTCCCTGGGGTCCCTTCGTGTGTGTATATTGTGCGGTTAAAAACAACCCGTTTTCATGTTTCCACTTACCTCCTCCTCTTAGAAGCTTCTGTTGTACTGTCATTAACTGCAAAGAGAAAGGATAAACATGGTTATTAGCTGATATATTGTTTGAAGTTAAGGATTTGAATAATGATGTGGTTGTGAGGAAACTTTTAGAAGAAAATTTAAAATCCTTTGGCCATTACATTGCATCTTTAATGTTTAAAAAGGAAATCTAGGATTAGCTCTTTTTGCCTGTCAAGGAAATAACGTCCCTTTGGTTTACTGAGCCCATCGTTCGCAGGACGCTTTTAACTTGAATCAAGGATGCATGGCCTACTTAACCCTTCTGTGAGCGGAAGATTTTTTATACGTTGTTGAGCGGAAGACACAAATTTGTGCATCGTGTTTGAAACGCGTATATCTTAAAAAGCTTTATTCAGAAAAATGTAAAATTTTTACTGAATATGTATTAACTCAAAATCAATAAATTTAAAATTTAAATTTTTAAATTAAGCCTACACTGAAAAAAATTTTTAAGTTTTACCTTGGAAAAAAAAATTGCAGGTGAGATTAATTACGTAAAACTCGCAAACAGATCAAACAATTGAAAAACGTGGTATACTACGTTATAGGACTTTTAATAAGCTTTCCGAAAAGGTTAAATGTGTCATACCTTTCTTTAGAAGAAGTCACTATAAAAGTATTTCAAAGGTCTAAAAACGTGCAAAAATTGTGTGCAGGTAGTTTGTTTTACCATCAACCCTTTTTTGGGTCATTCCAAAGGGAGCTGTCGGCACCTGCACCTGGCGGTCATAAATGATTTGGGTGATTTGTGACCGTTACTTTTATTAGCAAGAGTACCTAAAACCACAAATACCCCTTTTTGGACATTTATAGTAATAATTATGGGATTAAAACAATTTATTTTTATAAGAATAACAATTTTGAAATAAAAATAATACTAGTTTTCTAGTATATTTGTGGTATTATTAATCAAATTTGTACAAAATAAATGCAATTTTTCAACAATATTGGTTGTTTTTCTTATAGTTTTACCAAAGAAGGGTATGACACATTTGACCATTTTGGAAAGCTTATTGAAAGCCCTATGACGTAGTATATCACGTTTTTCAATTGTTTGATCAGTTTGCGAGTTTTACGTAATTAATCTAAACTGCAATTTTTTTTTTCAATGTAAAATTTAAAAATTTTTTTCAGTGTAGGATTAATTTAAAAATTTAAATTTTAAATTTAGTGATTTTGAGTTAATACATATTCAGTAAAAATTTCAAATTTTTCTGAATAAAGGTTTTAAAGATATACGCGGTTATAACACGATGCACAAAATTGTGTCTTCCGCTCAACAACGTAGTTAAAAAAAGTTTTCCCTAATAAAATCTAAGATTACCAACAGATTTTTCTAAAAATCGGCAAACTTGTTTAGAATCGCTGAAGACGAGCTGTCAGAAATGGAACAAAAATGTTCCTTCCGCTCACACAAAGGTTAAGTCCACCACTTACTGTTCAAGGATAAAAATTCGATTAAAAAGCGAGAGCGTCCTGATAAGTCAATGACTTTTTTAAACTTTCTGAGCAGATACTTTATGAGCAAGATGACTTTGAAAACAGAAACCATATTAAATATTATTACGAAAAGAAAATAACTTATATTCACTCACAACCTGAATACTTATTTAATTTTCCCCGAATTCGTTTAAGGCCTTACTTCTTCATCAAATGCCTGGCAACTATTCCGTTGATGTCAGGTAAATGTTTTAATTTCCTGCGAAATCTTTTCCCTTATCCACTTTTCTAGGCTGTCTTTTATCTCAATATCGGTAATTTAGCCGTTACATTACTAATTTACCTAATTTCGCACTTGAAAGTGGCCAAAAACGTTTTCCGTTTTTTTTATAGCCAACTGGCAACCAGTCGTGCAGTTCAGGGCCTGGGCCATCCAATGGCTTTTTAATTGACAGGTTTCGGGGGGAGGGTGAAGGAGAATGGAGCGTGGGAGGCTTTCCCCCAGAAGGGAAACCCAATAATAACAACATCTTGAGCATTGGAAAAAAAGGTCAAATCAGGTAGGCTAACTTAAAAGCCATCGGACAGCTGCGTTGCATCGGATTTTGGCCGTTACTGGATATGCGATTTGGGATTGGGACGGGGATTGGGATGGTACTGGGACTCTGTCGACGGCAGCTGGGAATTCACTCAGTCGTGAGCCACCGGGACATTGGATGAGTGGGGGACTTGACTTGATTAAAGATTTCACACTTGATTAAACACTGGGGCCCTCTTCGTTGGGGCATTGTTGTAGCAGATCCAATTGCCTGTTTCAAGTTCGTTGCAGTTATTGTGGCTGTGTTTCTTTTCTTTTTACTTCACTCCCAGATGTGCCCGGCATTTTTTGTTTGTTTTTATGTTTTTAATAAACAACTGCAATTGTTCAAGGTAAATTGTAGGAAATTGCATAGCCTGATGAAAATTTAACAATATCTTTTGTATTAACATTTATTTCAGCAACCCGAGTTTGGGTTCTTTAATTGATAAACTATATTTGTTTGTTTTGTATTTAAGCTACGTTTTTTTATCGATGTGAATTTTTATTTAATAAAAGTATAAAACAATAATATAAAAATACAATCAGAAATTTGATTTTGTATATTGTGCACAATTGAAATAAAGCTTTTCGTAATAAAAATTAAATTCGATTTTACTAATTTTACTTTTTCAGTAAACAATCCCCTGTTTTACACATTGCTAGCTTAAAATGGGAAACATTTTAAAGCAAGTTAATATTGATATAAAATAGGAATTTAAACTAATAAAAATTATATTTTCTCAGCCAAGAAGTCTTTTTCAAAAGTCTTCCTTAAAATTATGTTAATAAAATAAAGTGTATTATTTTTTTAGGTTTTCTCCATTTTCCTATTTATCTCTATCAATCTCGCTGCCCGCCAACCAAAAAAAAAAAGACAGCCTGGACAAAGCTACACAAAAACTTTCTTCAAATATTTAAGTTTATTCATAACAATAGCAATTTGAATAGACCAGCCTCCAGGCTATTTATCTGCGTTTCTTAAAGCCAGGCCAAAATGATGGCCACAAAGCAAAGAGCCAAAACAACTACAATTAAAATGGAAAAATAAAACTCTGAATCGTGATCCGAGGCAAACCATAACTGGGTCAAATCTCAGATGAGGGAGAACCCCTCGATTTGAATGTAAATCACTCACTAAGCTGTGGGAGCGGCTTTATGAAAAAGGAGATCTCAATAAGGCAAATGGAAATGTGTCAGGAAAGAACTTTTCCCATGGCTTCATGCTCTCAGAATTGCAAGGCTGAAAGCAAAGTTTTAATCAGGGTGGTAAAAGTTCATTAATTTTATACCAACTTTTGCAAAGCACTTGACTAGGATCGAAATTAATGCCATTAAAGAGAGTTCCGATTGGGAAAGGAAGTGGTGAGGAAAAGAACAAGGTAAGTCGTGCTGGCCCATGAAAAGCAAACGAGGCAGGCGCATAAATAAATAATAAAACAAAGAAAAATATTAAAAGTAGCCCAAGCTGCAAGCAGCCGTTGCACATTTTATGCAAATACCGTTCACCCAAAGCGTTAATAGGGAAGTGGGTGGGGGTTGCTTAAGAAGAGGGTGGTTCGTGGAGGATCTAACCCAGACCACATGCCCGCACATTGCACTCTTTCGCCTCCTTTCCATTCAACGCTCCTTGAGTTTCCCTCTGGCCAATGCATATGCAAATACACGGAACAAAAACATTCCGTAGTTAACAATTGAAAACAAAAAGGTCTGAGGTTGAACAAAAAATGGTGGGTTAAGAATTAAGAATTTTGTATTAATTCGCAATGTTATTCTCCTTTGAATTTAACATAAATTCAATAACATTTGTCTGACTTTATTCATACTATTTGCTTTTATATGTACACCGCTCGACCACCAATGAAACTGTTATGAACACAGGGGAGCAAATGCATAATCTTGTATTATTTTCCTTTTTCCTCCTACTGGCTGCCCTTGTGGACTCCCTGACTTGTGAATGTGGAGGGTCTTGTAAATGTGGTCCAGCGTTTTGCGGTTTTATGCTAACGTCGAGCATCTGAAATTGATTTTTCATATTTAACGCCAAAGCATCAAGAGCTTAGAGTGGGAAACGAAAAAGAATTCAGCAGCAGAAGTGTTGCATTTGCCATTGTAGTACGGACAAAATTGAAAAACAATCCAATTCTAGTGAAATATAAATTAAATCTCAAACATCTGACACCCAGACGTGGGTGAGATTTTACCACAATTCATTTTTCCAGAAAACAAAAAGGAATTTAAGGGTATAAAATTGTTTAAGCATCAAGTTTTAAAACACATTCGAAATAAGGAAAAATGAATTCGATTCTCGTAAAATTTAAATACAATTTCAACCATCTGACACTAATTTTAGTAATGGGCTTTTACAGGAAATAAGTGAAAATAATGCTAAGGATTTATTTTAAAAATACTTTAAGTGGATTTCAAGAAATGCAGTTCCAATAAAAAACATTTTTTACAAAGAATGTCCCAAAGCTTTTTAAATTGATGTTTTAAGGGGCGAGAATATTATGGGCGAGTAAATATAATAAAGCCACATGGCAGCCTCTTTGAAGAGCAATAACCCATGGAGTCCCGCGAAATGTCAGCTTTTGATTTTCATATTGACGGCGGGGAGAGTATATAGTAATAAACAGGAGATACTGGGGCAGAAAGGGGCAAACTGTAGCGACAACAACCTCGCAAATGGAAACCAAATACAGCCACAGATATGTAGATGCAGCAATACAGTCGTGGACTGGTGCAAAAAAACAAATGTAGACGTATCTGGCAGATACAATTGCTCGCTCGGCGATGCTGCGATCAACGGATATTGAAGTGGTTTTTTGTCGGTACCGCTTATGCAAATAGTTTGCGAATATACAACTAACTCGTCTCGTCCCGCTTTTTATGCATTTATGCATCATGATGACGAATATGACTCCGACTCCGGAGTGATTACTCCGATGTGCTTGACCGAAAGCGTAACGCGCACGCGTTCGTCCCCAAACTGGAGATTTGGAGCGTAGCTGAATCCGCGGGGGTGACGAACAAAAGACACGGGGAGTGCAATGCTCGAAAAGTTAGTCAAGCAGTCAATCAAACATGGCTGGAGTCGGTTACAGTCGCAGTCGGTTAAAACCGCAGACATTGGTTTTTCATTGCCATGATGGCATAATTATCATCCCAGTTGCATTCGCACTTGGGTAAAGAGCAGCGTCTTTGATGTTTGGCTGTCATTCCATAGGGAATGAGTCAAGAACAGGAGAACAACGGGCTACCAACTAACCGCCTGCCAACTACACAGTTCCTCAGCAAACCTCAAAAGCCAATTCAAAGGTTTGATTATCGCGCAATTATAGCCTCTGGCTGCCGAGGGCTTCCTCATAAGTTGTTGTGTTTTAAAGTTTTCTTGTATACTTTCAAGGATAAACCTACTTAGGTCTTTAGTATAGTTAAAGGAAAAATAATAATTTTTGATAAAGTTAATTTTTTCCAACTCCATAAATCAGCTCCAACTATACGGTGAAAGAGTAATCCCCAACTATGAAACCACTTGACAACCCACGTTGCCAGCTCTCATTTCCGTATCTACGGCCTCACGTGCCGCCCTAACAGTGGATGTGATGTATGGGTACTCAGTGCTACAACTTCGCCTTCTCCTATATGTATCTTCTGGGGATGTATCTACTCATTGCACAGCTCGTAAAAAGCTCATTAAACAAAACGCTGCTGACAGACTGAGTGACTGGCTGCCAGGATTGAAATCGGGGAGAAGGAAGGGACTTTCTAGAGATTCTTATCATTATAAAAAAGCAAAGCTGACGAATGTAACTGTTACTCTCGGATTTCCGAATGCAAAGACACAGCGAGCATAACAAAGGCGGCAAAGGCAGCAACGGTTTGGTTGTCAAAATAATTACAAAGCCCGACATTGTAGCGACATGTAATTAACGTAAAATGCGTGCCCCAAAATGCTGCCGTGCCTTCTGGTATCTTTTGGTAAAACACAAACATCCGAATGTGCGGCTCACGTGAATCGTATCTGTATCTGTATAACACACATGTGAATGTGTACGAGTACACAGGTGCTTAATGGGCCACCGTCATTTGTTTTCCCCTGCCCTTTTCCCCGGCTTAATTTGATTAACCCAAAAAGCTGTGGCCAGCTTCGAGCAGTTCCTCATATCTTTGCCCTCAATTTAAGTATTTTTTCCTCCCAGCTGATGTCATTTTCATTCATCGTTTTATGGATCGTCTTTTTTTCGTGTGCTTTCCATAAAGTTATTGCTCGTTTTGTACAGGGTTGCCCATATTCGACGGACCCATCTGACGACGCCATAACTTTTGACAGAGATGCCAGATCGCTTAATGACATACCGCGTTTGAAGCGTCAGTCCAAGCAGATTTTTACCATGGAACAATACACGCCACGCGAGCGCTCTGAAATAGTTGAAATTTACATTCAACAGAACAAATCAATTGTGAAAACTCAACGTGCTTTTAAAAAATTATAAAAAATGGCCACCGCGTTCGCCCGATTTGACGCCGCCTGACTTCTTCTTGTGGGGATATTTGAAGTCAAAGGTTTACGTTAACAAGCCAAGGACCCTAGAAGAGCTCAAGGACAACATTCGTGAAGAAATAGCCGCTATTCCGGCCGAAATGTTGGCGAAAACGATGGAAAATGCTGCAAAAAGGGCACAATACGCCATCAACGCCAGAGGCGGCCATTTGAAAGATATCATATTCAAAAATTGATGTAAACAAATCTACTTGGAACAAATTCAAGTGATTAAGATTGCCAACCACCAAATTTTTATTTTTTTCTTTGATTTTTTAAAAAAAAACATGGGTCCGTCGAATATGGGCAACCCTGTACATATCAAAGCCTTTGGATCCAGTTGGGTCATCAAACAAGTCGATAAACTTTAAGGCTGTCCATGCCATTGAATGCATCTGGGAAGTTTGCGTAGGTAAGGGCCGACACTTCTCATAAAAAATATAGTTTGATGGATTTATCACTTCGTCAAGCCCTAAACTTCATGGTCATGATTGCATAAAACGGTCAGTCAAGTTAAGTGTTGAGTCGTAATTAATCTGATTATCATCTAATAATGGCGACGTTATTGTGGACTTTCATTCGTTTTAGGAATCTCAGACCCTAACAGAGATTTACTTTGAGAACTTTTTAATACAGTTTTTATTGTTTCATTTTGCCTGCAGTCAAACGAGAGTGTTCAACAGGTTTTTACTCATTTTGTTAACTTAACTAAAAGTACCTAATCTTTAATAAGCTGCTCATTTGGAAAACTTCAGCTACCAGAAAAGCTCTGGCTCTTTTTAAAAGTTTTATATTAGTTTCACTTGTGGCTATCTGGCTGGCTGCGTAACACTTTTTGGTTTGCATGCAGGCCTGCCAACTTGTTTTTTTTACCGATAATTTATCGATTTCTATAGAAGAGCGCGCTCTTTTAAACCGGAAAGCGTTTTTTTAGTTTTTTTAAACTATTCATATTATTTTCTTCAACTGCAGACGCCAAGCAGAAATGTTTAAAATGGTTTAAAACAAGCGTAAATCAAAGTGCAGTTACTTTGTAAGAGGATAGTGAATGCACTCTCATTTTGCCTGCTCAATTATTTGTTGGCAATCATTCGAATCCCAATTCCCCTCTTTGGTTTTTGCCCATTACGAATTCAACCTGTGTACTTGAAATGCTCCCCATTTGCCCATTTATTGATTTAACAAAACATACGAATAATTAAAAGCTTATGGCCAGGAGGTGGGTGGGTATTTTAATGTCAGTGCAAACAAAACATAATTAGTGCATGTGTAATGGGTTAAAAGCCACATAGAACACTGCCTGTGCGGTAACAGATACAAATGTATCTGTGTATTTATGTATCCAGGCATATACAAGTCGCTGGCAGGCAGCACCAAAATGCCAAAAAACAATTGTAACCAAACATTGCAGCCAACATGCAACCACGACAACGGCAACAGCAACATCCATCGACAACCCAAAACACGGCATAATGCGACACAAGTTCCGCTAGAATGCCCAAGCCCATGGCCCATTCCCATTGACCCACCCCTCTGACCCTCATCCCTCCACCCAATCCCAAGCCAACTTCCAATCCGTATCCACAACCAGCTGCTGCACTGCTATCTTTTTGGGCAGCGAGTGGGGAGAAAGGTTCTCGTTGTCGGGTAATTGTTTGGCTGTTGCCAAACATTCAACAAACAGCAAGCAGCTAATATCGAGAATATCAGCTTTTGGGCAAATGAACTGCAAGTGCAGCCTCTCAACTTGGTCAGCAGCTTGACTCACGAGTTTGGCCAAAGTCTGAACTGCCATTAAAAGGCCAATGGCCAAACATATTGCTTATTTTGGGGAGGTAAAACAATTAAATCAGCATTTGTAATAAGTTATTTAAATCTGATATTCAACTTTGGTTTAATTTATGTTTAAAGTCAATTTATGTGAAAGAAAAACTTTGACTGTTTATAAAATCTGAATTCTAATCTGAATTCTGGAATAGCAAGCAAATAATATGATGAGCTGGGAGGTCAGCAGCATTGATGGATGACACCCTGGCAGCTGGAAAGCCCAATTGAACTTAATCAAAGCGTAACAGAGTGTCAACTTCACGAGAATAGAATGACGGCTCCTCACCTCACGCTCCAATAAAGTGTATTCATCGAAGGGAAAGCCTCTTTCCGGCCAAATATTTCTTAATACAATTTTAAGCAAGTTGTTTTTTCCGCCGTCACCCGCAACAACCACTTACGTGTGCTCAGTGTATGTTTTGGCAATGTCGTTTACCTGATACTTTTCATTCGCCTGACACAGTCATAAGTTCCTGGGGAAAACATGACAGGCAGTCAGTCAAGCGGAGTACGAAAAACGTTTGATGGGACTCCACTTGACCACCGGCAGCATTTGATATAAAAAAGGGTTACCTCTGGCATGTTGAGCTCATGAAAAATAAATCCAACAAATGCCTGATTTGGTCAACAGAATCAATAATGGATAACTACAAACCTAAAAAGAACAGAGAAAGTGTGGAAGAAAGTATTTATCCCTGGAGGGTTTGGCTCAAAAATACATGTTGCAAACGTGTAGATGTGTTCATATTCCCTATTGCTCAAGTCAGTTTTTAACCCAAAAACCTCTGTCTCAATTTAATGTTTTATTGTTCACTAAATTATATAAATAACATTTTTATCCATAAAATATGAAAACAGTCATTAAAAATCCACGTAAACAAAATAATTTTTTAAGAATAGTTTTGGTTTCAAGAAAAACCCTTATCCCGGAAGAGATCCTGAAATAGATCCAGAAAGCATCCAAAATATGAGAAAATTCAAATGTAAATTTCTTGCGAAAAGCATAAGCGTGTCCGAAATGCTCTTTGTTGGCCCCGAAATGGAAAGGAGGAAAATTTATTGTGAAAACAACATTAAATTAATGAAGCATAACAAGGAATCTCGCAAGAACAAAACTTTTCGTGCATATTGTTAACCTTTTTGTTTGAGTTGCAATTGAGGCAAGAAGAGGCACAAACGGGTGAAAGGGAGTTTGGGTCTGGCCTCCCTTTTATGTTCATGCTCTGTGGGCCAACTGTTGCTTTCAGACTTAACGAATATTTATGGCTTATCAGTTTCACCGGACACGTGCCAAAGGCCCTACAAAACATAACGGCCCCAAGGGTGAACAAAAATTCAATTAGCTGCCGCCTAATAAGATATTTTAATTAATGGTAATAGGCAAAAAAGCGCATAGTACGCATATCGACAGTTTAACGGTTCGGCTGGCTACATTTTAATTAAATTTGAACTCTGGCTAAATTTTAGCATATTTTCTGTGTCACAATTTCCCTCGCTTTCCCATTTTCCCTCGCTTTTCCCATCCGTTTTTCAACGGTTGTCCGGCAATGTGGAAAAACAGGGATCCCAAGGACCTGGCAGAATCAAAGGTAAAACCACCTGGCGTGCCAGGACAGCTTGTTTGCCTTGCTAATTAGAGTTGCGTAAGAGCAATTTCACTGTTTTTGTGTCTTGTGTCTTGCAAATACTTTCTGCAAATCAAAGTGACGACCTGGGGGAAGTCCGAGCGAGTGACTAACACTGTTTGCCCACCTGTTCGGATTACTCACCAGGTGGAGGAGCATTCACCGTGAGAACACGACAATACTTTAATAATGCTAATTGGTAAAGCTCCTGGGAAAAAGTTATCCCTAAAAGATTTCCTGGAGTTAATTACTGAGTGCTTTAGTGGATAAGAAAGGGCGATTAAACAAAGGACTTGAATAATATCTTCTGGGTTAGTTGGAAGATTAACTTCTTGCTTAAGTTTTCTTTTGTATTTACGCTTTAAATTTTATTAAAAAAATATGTTGTAAAAATTAGAATTTCCTATTTTAACGTTTCTACTTAAGCTAAGTTTTCTGTTTCTACTTAAAGTGAAAATTATTCAGTTTTGGAGATGTTTTGTTTATAAGTGTAACAAAGGGTTACAAAATGCTTTGTAATATTTACTACCATCCAATGGAAAATGGTTAACATTTTGTCACATTCATAAATCATTCTAAATTAATCAGAAATGCATAGCAAAGCTAAATGCTTCTGTTTTTGGCAGCCAATGATACGCAATTAAACACATTGCAATCAAAATGTGGTTCACAATCATAACTCTTCTTTTGGACTTCTAAAATTTAAAAAGCACATAATCAATTATGGCTCATGGCCTCAATTTTATATCCACATGTGCCAAGTAGCGTGTCAATTAAGTGATCATAAACAAGGTTGACGCCGTGCGAGACATGCATTGGAAAAAAATTGGAAAATGGAAAAGTCAACACAATCGATTCAATAGCGGAAACGAAAGCAAACTCAAGTTGCACCATCGATGAACAGCATTGTCTGCGTTTACGTTATTTTTGAGATGACATTTGCTTCCTGCCTCTTTTATAACTATTTACAGCCACTGGTGGCTACTCTTTTGAGACTCCTCGCTTGTTGCTGCCGCTCTTTTTTATTGTCACCCAACAATTTGCAGCCATTAGTTAAACGGCCCAGATGGAAGAGAGCAGCTGCTCCACCGAGTGGGTGACTAGTTGGGGATGCTATTCGGATTCCTCTGCGTGAGACTCCCACTTAAATCCTTACCATCTCGGTGGATTAAAGTTTAGGTCCCAGCTGCAAAAAGACTCCCAAAATGGGCTTCAGTCGGCCTTAGATTGAGATTATGGTTATTAATGCATTAGAACAGACTCGAATAGTAAGCAAATACTGTAAACGTTGAAATGTCTGTCTGTCCGTCCGTCTGTCTGTCCGTCCGCACAATAAATGTTGTTTGCATTGAAAACATCTACCCAAATATCTAAAAAATTTTGAAAATCTGACCATTTTCAAGAAATTGTGTATACAAGTGCGTTGAACATTTTTATTGCGCTCGAAAGTAAGCTACACTTTTTTGAAGAGGGCTAGCCAGCTGTTTTTAAAGAGGGCAATGAGTATCGCAAATCATAAAGTCGGGAAACCCGACTGAATGTTAAATGCAAGTATTCTTCCTATCTTTTTCGAGTTTAAATTCCTCGGAATTTCAAAAAAGAAGAACAAACTGACTTAGTTTAACTCATTGACAGATATAAAAATATTAATTTATATATTTTGTCCAACAAAACAATCCACAGGTAAAAAAAAATATCTTTGGATTGTTTTTTGCTATTTTTTTTTATTATCTCGTTAAAAATTAATAATTGGCTTAAGTCTCGAAATATTTCAGACATCCCAAATTTCTTTGCTCTGAATTTCTAATCGCAGATGAATTATAAGATTAAAGTTTTCAACGCTCTATTTATTGCCTTTGTGCTCTCATATCCGCTTTCATCCGGGCTATAAAGAGTGGCCCACTTCAGCCGACTGCCATGCAAATTGGATCGGACCCAGGCCGCCCTATCCGCAGCGCTGCTCTTTGTTTCTGTCTGGGTCTGGAGCACAGTTCCTTATCTTCCGCACCCATCTGGGCCTGCCACTCGACGCCGACGACGCGTCTTCGGGAGATGGATTTGCAGTGGAGATCCCAGAGCGCGATCTTGAGATGCAATAAGAGTAGGAACACGAGTAGGGACTGGGACAGGGCGTCGGTGCATGTCTGCAGCGTTTGGCTTAACAAGTGATAAACTTGTCGCTTGTCCGCTTCAAGTCCTTGGTCATTTTATTATCTTCGCTCCTCAAATCCTCACATGCACCCAACGCTATAGAAGCTATTACCCCGCATTCCCAGGCAAGAGTGCGCTGTAAATAGCTAAGTACAAATTGCATGGCTAATTTGAGCTGTTGCATAAGGCTTAAGAGCTCACGCACACAGACTCCGTGTTGACAACTTGACCGTTGATTTGGCTAGAAGATGAAAAGGTGTGAAGTGACAGAAGACTTAGCATAAGTAATGACCGTTGCGAGCTGGGCCCATGGAGTAGGCAGGTTTATTATTAATAATTTTCTCAGACACTGGAAATTCGAAGGTTGGGCAATATACTGAGAACACTTCTAAGTGTCAAGGAACTTAAGCCCAATCTAGACTATTTAACCACACAAAAAAGTGAACTTCTTGGAAAAATTTCAGCTTGTGATAAATTAATTTTATGTTGCCTCAGCACTGTCTCTTTAATAAACTTAGTACAATGTGGTACCTGCCCGAAACTCAGCCAGAAACTCATAATACCAACTTCGACCCGCCAAAACTTTTTCGTGCCAAAAACTTGTGGACATGGAGGCATAAAGTTGCAGGGGTAACGGAAGTAAAAATTGTAGCTATACCATAAAGCTTTGCTTTAAATAAACATACAAAAACTGGATTATCATATAAAATTATAAAGCTTTAAGGGATTTAAACATACCTAACTTTAAAAAGAAATTTAAAAAAAATGTGGTGTATTAAATTGTTACATTTTTTTAGGTACGTAAGATATTATTATTTCATTATTATTTTAAAAAGTAATTATACGATGTCATAGGCTTTAAGTTCCTAAAGTCTGCTAATGCGATAAACATACACTTTTAACACAACGCTTTTATAAACAAAAATAAAGACAATTCACTCAGTTTCCCACACTGCAGTTCCCAATGTACCCATAACCCAATTCGATATGAAAACCGTCTGGTCAACACCACAACCTTAACGAAAACCCAAAAGCAACTTTAACTTAATTTTGATGGTTTTATTCACTGACATCGTTTGTTGTTGGTAGATGTTGATATTCCTGTTACCGTTCTACAAACGATTATTGAGCACAAACACAATCACATACACTGCACTAAGGGTGATATTTCCCAAATATTTTTACTAATTTGGGTAAATAATTAGATTAAAATATAACACAAATACGTGGGTTTAATGTGGTATCCAGGCGGTATCCAGAGTGGAAATTTCGACAGAGTAAAGATTTTACACCTTTGCACAACACATAATTTTTGGACTAATAAAATTGACCGCAATGAGGCTTTGATTTCGAATGGTTTCAGTGGGCCAGGCCGAAAGGCAGTCAGCTGTGATAAGAGCTGGTTGAATTTGGGCAAGGCGGCAGCAGCACGCGAGGAAACCCGTTTCTTGACTGACGACAAGCTTTAAGTTCGCAGTTAGTTGGCAGTCACCAGCAGCACCAGTTCGAATCGAACATGTTGCACCTTTCCGCCGTGTGGGTGGGCAAGCTGTTGCTGCTGCTGTTGATGTTGCTGCTGCATTTGCTGCTGATGTTGCTTCTTCTACAGATGCTGCTTACGTTGCTGCTGTATAAAGTTGGTGCTGCTGCAGATGTTGCTGCTGCTGCTGTGTAAAGTTGCTGCTGCTGCTGCTGCTGTTGATGTTGCTGATGTTGCTGTTGGTGCTGCTGATGTTGCTGATGCTGCTGCTGTTGCTCGTGTGCCGTGACATTGCATGTGCCCCTTAATAATTGCAGCGTTTACTCGCCGCCCACGTCAGACCAGCGAATAAAACAAACGGCACTGTGTTGCAGCCACAAATTCACTATTTTTTCGTGCCTTGGCTACCGCCACCTACCCAGAAAATCCCGGAGAATATGGGCAGCAAACAAAACGGACTACGTCCAGTTAGACAAGCACTCACCCTGTTAAAGCCGAACCCAAAGCCTTTGGGTAACCTAGCGTCCCAGCTGCATTTGCATTTATTTACATTTCATCTGTGCGGCTAAAAAGAGCATGATTAAGCAATAAATTCACACCGGACCAAGACAAACGCAAAGTTTCTAGCTGCAACCCGAACACTGACACATAATCATAGATTAATAAAAAGCAGTCCCTTTCGGAATTAAAAAAAAATTTACATTTGATGCTTTTAACATTTCAAAACATTTTAATTTTTTAACAATGTCTGATATTACTTTTTTTACGCAGCTTAAGCGAGTCAAAATTTTATCCAGTAATTTTATTTTCGCAAGAATTGCAGTGACAGAGTAATTTTTTTTTCTAGGTGTACACACATTTGCTCTTTTGTTTCTTTTGTCAACGGTGTTTTTTATCTATAATATAGTTTACTCTCCTGCTGGTTTTTGCTTCACAGCTTTCGGCCACATTTTCTGTTTGTATTTGCAATTGATTTGCATTTGAGTAATGCTGTTTCCTCAATTGAAGAGCGGAAGCCAACATCGAACAAGAGCGCTGGAGAAAGGTGTAAATATTGTGATAATGGTAGGGATGGAGATGTGGGTAAATAATATTGACTACGGTGTGAGTTCAACAGGTGCCTTCAGGCAGACTATAATAGTGTTAAGGAAATGGAAAACGAATGAGATCTCAGTTGCAACTCCTTTTAGACGAGATCAGTAATTGAGTAATTGTAAAAAATTGGTGATGTGATGAGTAAGATGACAATTTAAAAAAAAAAAATGGTAGCAGACAAGAGTCAGTTATAAAACATTTGACCCCTCAAAAACTGACAATTAATGAGACTCATTCGCAATGCAGTTACTGCTGCACATAAAACTCACTTTGCAAACTGGCAACTCTCTATTCGAGACCGGTGCCGAAATGATTTTTAATATTTACATTCTAAAAGATTTCATTGCTAAGTCAAACAGTTTAAATCTCTTATTATTGCTTTTCTGGGCCCGCTGATCACTTAATTGGTGATCGGAGTTTGGGGTTTGGTGGGCGTTATAGTGATTTATTATGCTTTGCTGTTGACCACGCAATGTAAACGTAAACTTACTAAGAAAAATTAGGAAGAAACAAGAATTGTTGACCAAACTGGTGGAGGGTATTCAAACGATAAGCACAAAAAGATGATACAAAAGGTTTGCCAAGTAGGAGGAGCAAAGAAAACCAGTTGACTGAGAACGAGATTTCTGCTTGGCCCACTGCTTTACATTTCTCACTCAATGCTGCTGCAAAGTGGGTGGTTGGGTGGGTGGCTGGATAAATAGGGTTATGAGTGGGTAGACCAGGAGGCGACAGAAGGCTCTGTCAGGTGTCCTTGCCCGAGTACCGGCTGCCGGATGATATATCACAAACGCAAACGGGCGGCAGGTGTACTCCGCATCGCCCTCATCATCTTTCTCATTAAGACCTGGATGCTGGAAAGAGGCAGCCACTTATTTATGCACTTGACTTAGGTGGCACCTTGGGCGGGCTGAGAAGCAGGTTGGATGGATGGAAAAACACCAGAGCAGCGAAGAGCTAAGAGCCTTAATGAGCATATCATATTTCACACGTGTCCGCGCAGCTGCTTTAGACTGTCGTCACCTTTTTGAGCGCCCATTTAGCTTTGAGTGCAATCTGAAATTGTTTCTTGAGTGCACTCGCTGGCCCCCAAAAAGCTGATACCCAAAACTAACAAATGGCAGGGGTACAGGGGAGATTATTAGCCCGTCAGAAGTCATTTAATATGCCCACCTAACGGCAGCTAAACATGCTCACTTGTCACTTTATAGCCAAAAAATCAGCCATAAAACTTACCAAGCATCTGGAGGGTAGAACTTTATAACGTACATTAGTTGTGGTCCTGACTACTTGAAGTGATCCAAACTTTTTCAACAGCAAAAAATGTGTTTCATTGCTTGAAAAGTTTATGAATAGAGGTTCGTTGAGCTAAAAGTAAAAAAAAAGTAAAAAGTAAAAGTAAGCGAGGAACATTTTCTTAAAGTCAATCAAACTTGTAACTCATACTTGTAAATCATACATTTTTAAACTTTAACTGAAGTTCAGACCTGGCGAAATAATTTCACTTAAAAACAAAATAGTTTTCGCTTTCCTTTATAACTTTGAAGTCCAAAATGTTCTAAGACATTATGACAATGATTACCTACAATACCTACAAATACCTTAGTTAAAGTAATCTCTATGCTAGTATAATACTTACTTGACCATGCCAACTATTATCCAAGATGTAATAAAATTTAAAATGTTTTAAAAAGAAGCAACCACTTGAAACTGTGAGAAAATTGGATTATTTCTCATATTTGAAGCTTAATTAGAGACTTAAAGATATTTTCAGGTAATTGTTAATGAACATTAGGCGAGGTGCCAAAGATACCCGCAACCCGAATTGAGTTGTAACAATGCGTAAACCGATCCACAACACTCCTCCAAGTTTCCAACGAGACGAGACGACCGCAGACATTAATTATGTTAATTGAACTGTGGCACTGTGGGATAAACGGCGAAGGAGGAGGGGAGAAATTAAGCAATCCGCGGAACCACAGACACATAACTCATAATGCCATTTCCACGTGAAGTCTGCAGAGGCATAACTCAGCTTACCTCCGCATCTCGGGCAAAGGTAGGAAGTACATATAGAACTTTAGACGAGACTTCATTAAAACACGTGGCAGACAGTGGCCTGCAGTGCCTGTAGGTTCTTTGGTACGGAGACAATCCTTCGGTTATAGGCTGAGACCAAAAACTGACAAACTGCAGTCGTGCCTAATGACCACGAAAATAGAAGAATGGAATTTAATTTATTACCCAAGAACGTCACGTGTGCACTGGGATAAAAATCGTTCTTAAAAGAAGAGTAAATTACAAAAATTAATTTATATTTGAGAAGGCATTTTCGTTACATTGAAAGCCAAAACCTTAGGGAAGGATGCAAATAATTCTAAGAGTCTGAATATCCTTTACTTCGATTACATCACATATTTGCCAAAGTAAAAAAAAAAATGTTGTGCCTAGAACCTCTTTTCATATTTCAAGAAACCATTTCTGTATATTTTTTAATAATAAATATCCTCGTGTGCGTAATCATTTAATTTTAAAATTATTCGCTAAATAAGACAAAAGCTTTTTTTTTTCTCTGAGGCCTTGTTGGACGAAGCGAAAGCTAGTTTAATTGCAAATTTTGCCCTACAAATGAATTAGCAGCTCAGGCAAAAAGGTCTTTAAAGCTTTGGTGAGGATTACAGTAGCAGTTTTTTTTTTTTTTTATCCTGCTCAAAAGTATAACCCTTAAAGAGTATGTTCTAGCAAATTGTATGTTCAATTCCAAGTACTTTATAAGTTACAGGAGCTCAAGTTAGTTTTACGCTTCGAAAAAACGGTTTATCTGAACATGTTTTCGGACCTTTGTTTGACGTGATCGAACCAAGTCGCATTTTTTTTTTTATCTTTTAACAAAGAACTAGACAAAAATATTTAAAACTTTTTTTTCAAAAAAAAATAAAAAATCAAAATTTTTTTTACCAAACTTTAATTTTAATTTTTTTTTTAGTTCATAGCAAATGAATTATGTGTTTCGATTTTGCGTTCGCATTTACGGCATCACTTCCGGAAGAGAGTGTTTGATGAGCCCCATCGATTTAAAACTGGTGGGATCCGGATGAACTTCCAGATTGTACCTTGACCGTTTAAAAACAGGCCTACAAGTTAGAACCTGCCTTAATAGACAAGGCCAGCTCAAGGCCAAGTGCAATCAGCGAAATCAATAAAAAGCACAGTCTAAAGGGGAAAAATGGAAAGCAAAAATAAATGGGAAGCCTTCCTTTATCCCCAGACAAATTTATCCTCCCAGATGAGTTGCATTGTCAGGGGGCGAACAATGCATAATTACTGATAATGATTTAGCGCATTGTTGAGGTCAGAGTAGCGGATACTCGGGTCTATTGCTATGCATGCTATGTAGGATGCCTGGGCCCAATGATTGCCCTGAGTGGAGCTTAGTAATGAGATAGATTCGCGGGATTCGGGCAAAAGTCTCGCCTTCGCCAGCCAGATTCTTGAGCAGCCTAAGCAGGCGTCGATGACGATAAAAATTGATTTTCCCGTCATGTTTTGGCGATAAAACTTTACAACTCAAGTCCCCGACCGGCAGTCGAGCGGAAGCGTCATTATCGATGGGGTTTTCACTCAGCAGGAGCAGGAGACCCGAACAGCGGGAGTGGCAAGTAACGAGTCTTTGCCTGTTTCAAACGATGGGTTTCTACTCATCCTGCCTAGATTTTCCTGGGAGTGACGGACCCCAGATACTTACGTTTTCAATTAACCCAGCCACGATGTGATATTTCACACCTCCCTATGATTACTTTAGCTGATTACTTGTCGGTGGTCGGGGGCTTTGGCTAATTGAGCCGTCAAGTTATGGTCGTGGGGTTGAAGTATTTAATTGATATGCGTCGCATCTTAAGTGATTTTTTTTGGGTAGGTGGCATAAGGTTGTGCATCAGGCTTCGAGTCACTCGAGCGATAAAATCAAAGTGGGCGTAAGCTGTTGAAATTATGAGCGCATAAGCATAACACTCAACCCACTTATAAAGACGTCTAAGCTATTGAGATTTGAATGAATAAACGGTACTATATTAGGAAAATAACCTTGACCTTTAACATAGATGTTACTTAATAGAAACTTTTACGGAAGTGTCAAGAGAGTGAGCAATTGTTAAATGAGAGGTTTTTAAATTATTCTGCTTTTACAAACTGCTTTAGATAAACACAGAAAAAACACAAGCCATATTTATTTCTGGAATAATAAATTGTGAAGTTGATTTCATTTATAGTTTATTCAGTTTTTTTATTTATGCCAAGTGTTTTGAAATTAGTTACACCAAGTTAAAAAAGAAAAACAGTTTAAAACTCATTAAAACTATAGGGGACAGGCCCAAAGGCGAGGACAGCGTGTCCGTGATCTTCTGAATGCTCAGATCCCTTTGATCTGCTTCTGATTTCTTTTGAGGCGGGTTTCCAACAGCAGGAGTTGCGAGATCAGACTTCTGTTTTTGATAGCAATAGTTCTGCCGTTACTGGGATAGTAATTAAAAATTGCATTTGATTTGATTGACTTAAAGGTAGTGCTGCCAGAAAGTTTTAGATTAATAATATTTATTAATTTTTTCAAAAGTTTTTTGTTTAGTTTCTGTTAATTCTTAACTTTGACTGATAAGAACACAAGCGAAAATAAACATCTAACGAAAATTGCAAATTTAAATCAAATATTGCTTCACAACAAAAGTTTCTATAAATGTTTTTTTTTTTAAGTAAACATGTCGCTTCAAACTTCCAACTTAAGATCTTTGTACATAAAGTTAAAAACATTTTATGTCACAACATCTAATCGCAAATAAAAACACATATAACTTAACCGTTAAGAAACGGACCCAATAGCCCCTCCTCGATGATGGCCCTGGCCGTTTAGCGGTCCTTTGGATTCCGGTTCATCATGTTCAGGCGCAAGTTGGTGTGAATCCAGCGGTGGTTCAAGTCCATTGGTAGCGAGCCCATCAGCTGGGCTGACATTGTGTTTTTGGCGGTGGAAGATACGGTCTCAGCTCCACCTCCAGCCACTCGCGAGAGAACGAGTGGAGGCTCTCACTCGTGAATGCTGCGTGCAATACTGCTGATGTTTTTGACTAAATGTTTTAGCCAATATTTACCAAGCGGCGGCATAAGGAACAGCTCCGTCAGCAACTTGTAAAACAAAAATGGTCACTACTTATTCACTTTTAATAAAGCATTTTCGTTTGATTTTTTAAAGAATGTCATTGTTCGGTTTACTAATAAAAACAAGAAAGAACGCTATAGTCGGGTTTCCCTACTATAAGATATGCGATACTCGTTGCCCTCTTTAAAAACAGCTAGCTAGCCCTCTTCAAAAAAGTGAAGCCTACTTTCGAGCGCAATCAATTTTTATCGCCCTCTTCAAAAAAAATGTAGCCTACTTTCGAGCGCAATAAAAATTTTTAACGCACTTGTATACACCATTTTTTTAAAACGGCCAGATTTTCAAACTTTTTAGATATTTGGGTAGATGTTTTCAATACAAACAACATTTATAAGGGCCACTTTTCTCTAGCATTATAAATGTGGACACCACAGAGTTTCGCGGCTTGTGGGCGTTAAAAGGGGCTTGGTCAGATTTGAAACAAACTTGATCTGCGCTTTGCTTATAGAAGTCCGTGTGCAAGTTGGTGGTTCTAGTTTTTATAGTTCCCGAGATCTCGATGTTCGTGCGGACAGACGGACAGACGGACAGACAGACATTTCAACGTTTACAGTATTTGCTTACTCTTCGAGTATCGCAATGTAAAACTTTTTTATTATATTATCTGTTTGAAAATATGAACCCACGTTTGTTGGATTTCATGCACTTCGATTATTTCGTGAAAAATGTTTTCAACAATCCCTCATCCACAGGGAGTGTGGTGAATACCGAAATTACGCATACGCCCCTTGGGCACACATATGACAGCTTGTACATTACATTACAATTTCAAGGAGAGAGCATAACAGAAAATGTCATTATGCATAAAATGAATAACATTACGCTCATTAAAATTAAACTCGGTGAAAATAATTCATTATTTCTGCTGCTTGCCACCCTTAATTCACTCATTTAAGCAATTCCAATTAGTGTTTTATGTGCATTTTGATTTGACTACATTAGCCCCTGGCCATTTCACACTCTCAAACCAAATTGTTAAACTGACCGTAAAGAGCTGAAACCTGTGGTTTGGTTTTTCCCACAGATAAGGAGTCCTTTAATTAGTTTCTGTTATTTGGGGAGCTGACGTTTGGTTGAAATTTATGAGTTAATGACTATTGTGGCGATGTCAGATAAGGTGAATAGCCAGGTGAATTATATGATGTAATTTATATTTTATAGAGAACTGGATTTGCTGATCAGCAAAAAATCAAACACTTTAAAGGCCCTGAGTGCATCTCCAGTGCACAGAGCTTTAATGAATTCCGCAGAAGTAGTTCCACTCGCTGCGCTTTTAAAACCACACAAACTGAAATTATCCATATTATCTGTTCCGCATCTTGGCCAAGAACAAAAACAAGCACAGATGCCAGCAAAACGGAAAGACAACGAGAACAAAAGGCAAAGAAGCAGAGGAAGACCAACAAGCATGAGCCACATTCTTAACATTTTTATTTAAGATGTCTTTCAGCTTTAATTTGTGCAATTCATCAGCAGAGCCAAGAGTTAAGAGCGGAACTACCCGTCTTTAGTTAAGGAGGAATGGCTTAAGAACTTCCGTTTCCACCAGCCAGCAATAGCAACAGAGGAATGCTGACGGGAAAGAACACGCAATTGCAGTCTAAGATCCGGAGTTGGTCAAGTGCAATCCTCGACAGGAATTCCTGACTGGAATTGCTTTCTCATTAATCACTTCTAATTACGACGACTCCACGCAGCCAATGGGAAATCTCAAAGTCAGGCCATGGGAATAGGTAAAGTTCACTCTTTATTAGGACCTTAGATTAATGGCCTCATTGGAAAGCTCATCGCCCAATTGCAGGTCATTTGGCCCATCCAATGAGAAGTCTTAATAAAGATGCTGCTCGATTGCAACTGTATTATGCGATCTCAATTTGCTTCTTACCAACGTACCATCAATCAGAGAAACGGGGCAATATTAAGTTTCAGCATTTAAGCCATTTCAGACATTTCACTTAGTACTGTTTATGTCGGCTCCACCTTGTTCAGTAAAAAGAGCTGTACTTATTTGTAAGAGCGAAATTTTCACTAAATATTTAAAATATGATTACGATAAAAAACTAAATAGGGGGAAAAGCTGTATTCCTCTTGATGTTATCATTCTTATCTTATCACCAATGGAATTATCTAAGCTAAGAACAGTTGTCGTAAGCTGCCTTCTTTATCTATATCATATTTTAAGTCACCAGCTTTCAGCAGTGTCAAAAAGCCAAATGTATTTAGTGTCCTTGAACAATTTTTGAGGTTTGTCAATGAAATACAATTATGACAATTAATTTTACCCTGATATGTATTTGGTTACCAAAAAGCATGCCGTAAGCCAGCACAAAAGCGACAGCTCAAGTTTGACACCTGACCATTTGGCAATTGCCAGGTAACCAGACATGGCCTTGCATCCTGGCCAGAATATTTTCGGTAGACCTACATATGTGAAGGCTTTTAGTAATAGATGGAGTGTCGTTGGCCAGACATTTTCTGTAAAATATTTGCGGCCGAGGGGTAATTAATTAAGCCTGTCTTACGGTCCAGTGGCCTACGTCTGTGTAATGTTTCTGTGTGTTTATGTAATGAACGTGATTTTTACACAGTTTTAACTGAGAACAGAAAAGCAAACAGACAAATAAAGTGGCCCCAACGACTGTGAGGGTAAATAACCTCCCTCAACCCCAACATAACAGACACTTACACACGCACATGGAGGGCAGTTGTCCAGATTTTGGCCCTGAAGAGCTGACTGCTTTTGGACTGCTTGCTTTACCTCGACCAAGACCACCATAACATGAAAGGACACTCTTATTGATGTTTAACGTTCGTATATCCCACCACCTTTCAGTTCCTCTCAAGAAGTACAACTTAAGTAGACGCCTCAAAGATCCAAGGTCCTGTATATTTTTCTGTTCACCTGGGAAACAAGTTCGAAAGCTTGCTCACTTGATAAGTAAAACCATTTATATAGAATTTGTAATGCATTAAAAATTATTTATCTTTAATCTTTTTAAAACAATATGAACATTACAATGTTCTACACTTTTATCATTTTTTCTCCAAAATATAGTTTCAATTAATTAAATTAAACTAAAACACAACTTACGGTCTTCAATCTTATAAATTATCCAGAAGCTTTCAGGTGTTTTTTTTTACACAGTTGCCAACAAACGTTTGCATTTAATTCGCGTGTCGTGTAAAGTTTTCTGAGTGGAAAATATGGGGTCTCTTGGGCTATTTCTCAGCATGGGCTTGAACAAATTCCAAGCCATTTGCCTGAAATTGTCTCATTTACTATCGCCGGAGTCCTGTGAATTTTCGGGGTCTGAGACAGGTGGGCAGGATCCAGGAGAACCACTTTTATTGGTGGAACGTGACCGTTATAAGCCATTTGACACGCAAATTTCCCATTCCCACTGCTCCGGTTTCCCAACTGAAATGCGAAAGTGCATTAAATATTTATCCAATCAATAAAGAATATAGCGCTAGCCGTCCTCCTCCATTTATTTTTTTGTATCCCGGGCAGCTCTTTTTCTTCCTCAACTACCTGCACCAGAGATTGTCGAAATGACTGACAGCTTTTACTGTGTGTTTTTATGCTGTTTACTTTATATTCATATTGTTTGGCACACATTTTTCTTGCACTTTTCTTCATAAATGCCTCACCGCCTGCCTTAACATTATCATTTTCGGGTCTCTAAACAAACAGAGTTTTTGAATAATTTACCGCGACCGACAGACATTTTTCACTTCCCACATGTTTCTTGTTTGTCTTTTTTGTTTGTTTGTTTGCTTAATGTTCACATTATGCGTGAGTAGCTTAAATTGATTCGAGTTACACAAGTTCATTCAGCCTCTGAGGCTATTTTGAAGTCGATTAAAGTTCAGAAAAGTTCATAAAACTGATAGCTTGGGCTATAGCTTTTGCAAGGTGCATCAATTCGTGTTCAATTTAACACCCCTAAAGCTGCTGTAAGTCTATTGACTATTAACTGAGATGTTTCAGCCATTGCTCTGTACTGATGGGAAATCGCAGTTACCGGTTCTTCTGCTCATTTATTCCACATAATCGTCCTTAATGCTCAGCATCAATTTAATGACTTCGAGCCGCATTTCCCTGCTTGGCAATCGGCCAGGACACAAGAGGACACACACATGTAATATACAAGGACCTGAGTCCTAAGTGTCTAAGTCCTCCTCAGCAGCAGAGTATTTAATGAAAAAATAATAATAGAAAGAAAAATTTATTCAAAAAATGTATTAAAAAGTAATTTTTAATTGTTAACCTCATAAAGTTAGTTTTAATTTATTTAATTAAAGAGTGTCTTTAAATTGAGACTTAAGATATACAATTAACACAGAACTATAAATGGCCTTCCCAAAATATCATATATGTTGTATAAAGTCCAACTTTACAAAACTGACACTACCCAACCCAAGTACCAGAGTGTGTGCTAAATGAAGCGCAGCGATGTCAAAGTTAAATGACTGTGAGTTTACTCCGTAATCGTTGCAGCTATCCCATTCACTCGGGATAGCTATCCACCAGAGTGGCTAAGGCCTGCCGTTTACCAGGACCTTCAGTTTGGTTCCATCAGAATCTCACTCTTTAGTTTGAGAGCTCACTATCTCAACCAGCTGCTGCCCAACGTTTTTATGGTGTTTTAATTAAAATTTAATAACAAGCAGAGAAACTGAAAGCTAAACGACAGCATAGTTGTATACTTATTAGAGACTATAAAATGAATGGGTGGCTATTTAACAAGCTTACGAATTACAAAAATTAAAAGTTTGTTTAATTAATGTGCTTAAAATATGAAAAAGGTTTACCTTATATACTATGGTATGGCCCGTCCTTTCTGATATATCTGACAGCTGACTTATGTTGGTTTCTACTTTGTCCCTTAGGAAAAGCTCTAAAAACTGGATTAGTATCAAGGGACTAGCAAATTTCGGGCACCTGGTGTCTCAGTACTCAAGGCTTATTAACTACTTAACAACGTTTATTTACCTTTAGAGTTTCTACCAGTTTGTTTAAAACACCACTGCTCAATTCAACAAAAAATACTCATGAACCAATAAAATTTCTTAGCGAAAAACGGGATTATTTAAATGCACTTTTATTTTTGTATTTTTTCCGAAATTTACTTGTACATTCCACTGATTGTTTTAGTGCCTTTTGTGTAGAACAATGGAATACAGATCGCCCCTACAGCACGTATACACATTTATCTGCAAAGTGCTCTGGGTTGGACTGTGAGCTGTGAGTTGGCTTAAAGCTGCAAAGTTGCAACCATTTTCAGGGTGGGCGTGGCCAGGTGAAGCTGTAGCCCTTCAACAGGGCGGCGAGTTAAATATATTCCTGTCAAGCTGTGCACCGCCCCGGGAGTAGTGCTCCGATTCCCCCTTCTGGTTCATTCGACTCCCAGCTGGGCAGATAGCCACGTAGCTTTGACATTACATTGATTGACTTTTGATGTCTGCGCACTTTGTGGGTCTAGGCTTTCACTTTCCCTGCTCCCTGCTCGGAAAAATGGCGTTCTCCTATCTCCGATGCCATTATATTCACCCTGGTGCTCCTGCCACTTGCCAAGTAAATATTCCACTCGCATCGCTTAGATGACTGTATTGTTACGGTTCACCAATAAAATATTTATTCTCAATTAGGCGCAGGCCCCTGAAACATAACACTAGACTACAAGAAAAGGCTTTTTGTAAAATTTATACGTGTAGGTACATTGTAAATCTTTTGTTAGCCAAAGATATCATAATATTTGACTAATGCATTTGAAGGGATATTGAAAATAACAGTAAGTTTTTTATGAAAAATAATAAAATAATTTTATTTTAATCGATCTTACTTTCACCACGATTCAGAACTGCTTTCCCGTCTCCTATAACCTATCCTCAGTGTCTATGCCTATTAGTCCCCTTTGCAGTTCATTGGACACATAAATATTGCAACACACTAAAGGCTAATAACCACTGCCCTTACCATTATCCCTTTTTGTTTTGTCGTCCGCAAAAGGTTGATTTTATTAACCGGGCTTAATTGCTTCATAAAAGCTTAGTGCCTTATATTTTTCAGAAGCCTACAGGACGACAAAAGGGGTGGAATACGCCCAGTTGACCTAGTTTCTGTCTCCGTCTACCCATCTTTACCTTCTCGTCTGAGATTCTATTCCTGGCCACAGGCCAACGAAGGAAAGTGACACTTGAGCGTTGTGCGTTTCTTAATTTAAGATAGTCTACTTCGAAGCGCGAAAGGATTACAAACGTGAGACAAGAAGAGCAATTGAGCCCGTAAGGCACGTATTCTGGGAGCAGGTGGGCACATCCTCGGGTGGAATGCCACGCACGTAACCTGCGGTCAGGCGGGGAAAGGATTTACCTTCGTCCTGTTATTGTTATGCTTGCTGAATGGTTTCTCTGAGAGCTTGGCTGAACAATTTGTTCCTTATGGTCAAAGGATACCAGCACTAAGGATAATGCTAAGCAGTTGAAGCACTTGATTATCTTGTTGCTTTACAGAATTTCAATTGTAATCAGGACCAGACATGCGTCGAATATTTTAGAGAGAGCTTCACTTGAATGACCACCGTTTGCTTTTGAAATATAATTATAATTTTACAGCGTTTGCAAGGTAAAGATGTTTATATTAACGATATAACATTTTACTTATTTTATATTTTCCAGTTTTTGAGTCTTGAATGCGTTTAACTCACAGGTGACTAAACAGTTCCCATTCAAGAAACTTTTTTACGCCACTCTTTTCAGTGAATTCCTTCTTTGATGACATTTATTTTAAGCAGTGAGTTCTGCCGAAAAGCGTTTAAAAATCATGCTCCGAAGGTGGCTGTGGACTCAATTGTAGCTGAAAAATATTCTGGTCGTCATGGGGCGGACAAAGTTTGCTACGCTTTTAGCTGATTAAGAACAAATTTGATATAAATAAGTGGTGAAAACAACACGGCACAATTTATCGCTTTGTTGCGGTCAAGTAACTTCAGAATTCCAGTGAGTGAGCAGGGTAAAATAAATGAAAGCAAGTGCAGAGCAATGAAAGAAAAAGCATGAAGACGACTCGACATGAAAGGGATTCTTCAGCGCGTTTCAAGCCGATTTGATTCTGCGGTGAGAGGAACCACAAAATGTTATAACGATTTTCCAACTAATTTTTTCTTTTCTGCGCACAGCCAAACAACCAATGGCATTTTGATTAACTTGACGATGAGACACTCGAAGAAGAGGATAATGACCTTCGACGCCATCCGTTCATCCCAGTCCCAGTGTCATCTCCGATCTCCTAGTTGCGGTTAGATTGCCAACTCAATAAGCCACATATCCTCCAACTGGCTGAGGAAGAGAATTTCCGTTCAAGTTTGTGGGTGACTGCGCTTTTGGCAAAGCTCCGAGCCAAGCAAAGTTAAGGCCAATGTTTTACTCAACTTCTTAGGCCTTTAAACGACCACTCAGCCATTAAGGACTAGTGCTACATTTTTTATCTGTTAACAATTTGAAGTAACTCAATATCTGCCGAGAAAGTAGAAGCTTGGAAACAAGAAAACCTTTTGAATTTTATTTAATTTTGTGGGAGTCAAGCTATTTTTCCAGACCGGCAACTCTATATTCTCATAACATAGTGTTTCGCAGTGCTGTTAAGCGCATCCATTTCACAACCTTTCGCTAAGCGAGGATCCAATCCTGACAAATTTCAATACTTTTTCGGGTTTCTGGTATTTTGTTCCCCCCGTGGATTTTTACAAACTACGTCCACACTGGCCTGATCAGCGTCGCTTCCGCTAGCTTCGTTCTCTTTTCTGGATACTTCTGCCGAGTACGGTTCGTTCGCTCCCTAAAAAAACCGGGACACTAAATCCGTGTGCATCATTCAACCACGCTGTCATTTTCCGAGAAGAGTTTGCTGTTTAGCATAGTTAATATTGTGCCCGATATTGTGGTAAGATTATTTGTGCACAATATCAGCAAATTCTAAGTGCTTTTCCCCCAAATCAGTGTCTGGCGTCCCACTTGTGTTTTATTAGCTAAAACAAATCTTTGAAACACGTGGAGACCGTTTTCTTCGCCCAGCCCAGGCTTTGGCACGCCTCGTGGCCAAAATAACTGTGAAGCTAGCCAGTGAAATCACCCCGAGCAATCGGATTGCTGCTCCATAGTTCGAATTCCCGGAATTTTCTGTAAGTAGAAAAGGTCGAACCCACGTGTCTAGTAGGATCGACTAATTTTAGTGTTTTGTGATAGGATTCTCGCGGTCAAAGCGGATCTTGTTCTTTCCGTTGCCGACAGCGAGACACCGTTCGCCGTTGAACTGGAAATTTCGCATCTTCTTCTTCCGCCTGCGATTTGCAAACACGTTATTCATTTTTGCGAGTGCGAATTCTACGAACTCAACCCGGACCAGAACGCAGTGTCTTTTTCTTTTTCCTGCCAAACGCAAAGAGTATTTCGTCAAGCATAAGGAATTGTGCGTTTCCCTCGTGGAACTGCTGCAATAAAGAAGCAGTTTTCCGCGCACAGCTAAACTGTGCGTCTTCCCTCTGCATACCCCCGGATTTATCAAGAAGAAGCAAGTCGCATAATTCATCATCTGTGCGTCTGTGCGTCAAATTCTGCGTGAGCATTGCGACACGTTCATGCCTGTTCATTCTTGCGCCCCGACCGGATTCAACAAGAATTTGTAAACGAATTCTGTTTCGATCATCGTTCCTGCAAGTCAACTCGTTGCGTGGAGCAACAGCGACACGTTCACGCATGCTCATTCGTGTGAACATTTCTGAGTATCAGTAGTTTAGATTTGATATTTTTTCTTTTACATCTAAAAACCCATTACTTATAAATTTTTACGATCCTCATTATAGTCGATGTAAATGTGTGTGCCATCTTGACATTATATTTATGATGTACATTTATCAAATTTAATTAAGATCTACAGCAACAAATCTTCAGTCATCAGGCCTGCTGACGTCGACGGATGCTTCGTAAGTTCGGCATAGCCGTGAATATTTGATACATTAATACATCCATATTTTTGTCATTGATTGCACAACCCTTGATATACATATATAATCGACACACAATAACGCAATTCCAATTAGAACATTTTTAGAACTACTTTGATTTGAATTTTAAGTGATGTGATTCTGATAAGAACCGTTCAGAAATCATATTTAAAAATTATTATTTAACGTAATCGTGGTCTAAGTGCCTTTGCTTTCATTTCTTACTTTCCAACTAGAATAAATTCAAATAACTATTAAAGAATCGTGGACTAAATACATAATGTAAGCCACAACCATTAATTACTTAAAGTAAATTAAAGTTTATATTCTTATTAGCCAGTAATATAAAAAATCTCACATATATAGAGAGTCCCTCAACGTAAATACCGTTTACTAGTATTAGGAAATTTAGTTTTAATAACATGTATCCCATTATTATCGCTTTTCTTGAATTATATTATGCTTAAAATAAATTAATTCGAAATATTTTGAGGGCACCTTTGGGTATGTAGCGCAGCGGTTGTATATGGGTGGAGTCTGATTAGACTTCACAGGTATGGTGGGTATAGAAGGAGGCCAACAACATCTGGACCTCCATCTTCGATAGGTACACTTTCTTGTCCGATTATTAACCGTTTGGTTTTCTATTTCATTGATATCGTCTCTCTGTCTACTAATGTTAGTTCTGTGACACTCTTGTTCCCTCTTAACACAAACCCACGCCACTCTCCCTGAGCCTGCCGGTCAAAAATGACAGAGCGTGTTGAGGTGGTACAACGCTCAATGAGTGTGTTCGTTACAATTTATTTAACTAAAAGAAATAAAATATATCAAACTTTTTAAGATACCTTCTCCTGTTATTTTGTTTTCCACTCCATTTTAATTCAAGTTTCATAACTACCTTCATCTTTGACAGCTCATTAAAGCCAACTGGCGTTACTTTGGACCACTAACGACACCACTGACATACAGGCTACTTTCACAACGCACTCCGGGTGGCAAGTGAATCAGTCAAAATCGATCGTGCCACCAACAACTGACCAATAGCTTGATTGATTGATTGGTTGATTGCAGGCACGCGCTAAAATTGGCGACGTGTTTAGCCCGCCGAGGCTTACACGTTTTTCGGGCTGTTTTTTCCATTTGTTTTCATTACTCGTGGAGCGCATCAAACATCCGCTGTTAGTTAGGCGAATTTGGCTTTTAATGAGCTGGCATTTGAATTTTTGGCTGTGACGAAGCGGTTTATTTATATACTTTGCCCGCTTTGAAATGGAAATCGAAAGAGTGTGGCTTAATTCCGATTTTGTTTTTGTTGCGGACCTTGAAAAATTTAGCAAACGCAGCGAACTGTGATGGCATCTCTGCTGATCCCATTTATTCTGAATGTCAGTTAGATAAATTCACGTTAACTAGTCACCAGTGCATTGAGCGTTGTCAGCTTGGGAACTTTGCCAAAACAAGAGCGTGTAATTTTCCCGATTGCCTTGGAGAGTTTTATAAAAAGCTAGAGTATCAGGATCTGAACATTTACGGCATTCTAGAAGTCCGCAGTTTCATAAAAAATTTGTTTCCTAAATAGACTTTAATAATCACATACTATTTTTTCTAACGGCATAATTTTAGTTCCCCTTAAAGGTTATGCAAATAAAGATGTCACAAAGTTTCTTCCACAGCGCATGAAAAGCGGAATACGAAAATGAGTTTATCTTGGAAACGGGAAATGATGTCATTTACCTGGGGGAAAATTTCTTAAAGACACGTGCAAGGTCAGTAAGAAGACAGCATGCACAATCCTCGGACAGATAGAGCCATGGAAAATAGTCGAGCACGAGCCAAAACACGTAGCCAACACGGAAACAAATAAAAACGAACAGGATTAAATATGCAGCTCTCTTTCTCTGTGGGCTTTTCCCGGGTTTTAGCCTTGTGTTTTGCCTTGGAGTCTGCGGCCAATCTGTAACATTTTGTCATGGCTTCCATGTGGCCCACTCCACCACCCACCACCCACTCCACCCTCATTTCGAGTGTCCTTCGCACGTTTTACCTTCAGCTGGGACACTGGGCCGTAAATGCGAATGCCTCTGCTGTTTTTACACTCTCAGTTGGACTCTACAGTGAATTCAACAAGTCTGTGTTTGCAGATTCGACTGGCTGCTACTTCGTTATAGGAAAAATTACTCATATTCGGATTGCAACTACAGTGTCGATAGAATTTGACTAAACAAATAGAAAATTTCTGATTTTAACGCGGACTCTGTTTATGTTTCAAATCGTCCGATTAGATTTAATGTAGATATAAATCCCTTAAAATACCAAATCTTGTGTAAATCCCCAAACCGTTTGGAAAATATCAGGCAAAATGTAAAATGTAGGGTGGCAAAAAAATTGTACACCTTAAAAATTAATATCAAATCGCTTGATATAATTTTTGGTATAAATTGTTTTGAATGTATTTTGGGTCGTAGCTTCTGAAAATAATAATACTTTTGGATCCGACCAATAAGTTTCGAGATATAGCAGACAACTTTTTACATGAAAATCAACCAATTTGCACTTTTAAAATAAAAAAAAATGTTGAAAAAGTTTGGTAGTGTTTCGTAGTAATAGCATTCAAAGAGAATTGGAAAACGGTTATTTTAAAAGAAGTTTCAACAAAATCGGACAACAATTGCAAAAGTTAAGAGACAGGCAAACTGGTCTTCATAGACTGCAGTAAACAAACGTATGAACGTCCATACGTTTGTTTACTGCAGTCTATGAAGATTTTGTTGAAACTTCTTTTAAAATAACCGTTTTCCAATTCTCTTTGAATGCTATTACTACGAAACACTACAAAACTTTTTCAACATTTTTTTTTTATTTTAAAAGTGCAAATTGGTTGATTTTCATGTAAAAAGTTGTCTGCTATATCTCGAAACTTATTGGTCGGATCCAAAAAGTATTATTATTTTCAGAAGCTACGACCCAAAATACATTCAAAACAATTTATACCAAAAATTATATCAAGCGATTTGATATTAATTTTTAAGGTGTCAAAATACTTGTGCCACCCTACATTTTACATTTTGCCTGATATTTTCCAAACGGTATAGGGGATTTACACAAGATTTGGTATTTTAAAGGAAAATAGTCCATACAAGTTAAATAATAGAACAAGTGATTTGAAATATAAACAGATTAAGCGTTATAAGCAGATATGTGCCAAATTTGTTTTGTCAAAATAATTATGCCGACTAGTGTAAGGTGATAGAAACTAAGAAATAGAAAAATATTTTAATAAATATTCAAAAGCTAGTAAATTAAAAACGCGAAAAATATACAAAAAATTTAAGATATGTACATAAGGTGCTGCACATAACTATACGACACCCCAAAAACTTTTGTTTCAGCCCTCGCCAAAATCCAGTTCGTCACGTTGAGAGAAAATTTTAAATGCAGATGGAAAGAACAATGTGTAATGTGTAAAAATGAGTCATCTTTCCCGGAGAGATCCTCTCCTGGAAGATGAGCCGTTGGATTTTCCAAAAATGCTCACTTTTTTGCCTTTTCGCTCTGTATCATAACTATACGACACTTTTGCTATTTATTTTTTTTTGTCTCCCACGGATGTTGGACAACAAAATTTTGTTTACAGAAGAGTAAATACATGTGTTCAGAGTAATTTAAGATTTAATTCTACAACCTTGTGTCTATGCATTTTTTTATATCCGACTTATAATTATGTCAAAGGACTTTGACAAATAAGGTGACCCAGGATCCTTTTTTGGTTTCGATTTAGGCCTTAACATTCGACAGCACCATCATACAGAATAACTCAAAAAAAACCGACTACAATTCCCAACTTTTTGCTGCCAAAATCTGGAAAAGGTGTTTTTTAATGCCATTTTGGTCACTGTTAACGCCATTATTAAAATAACCACACTGTAAAAAAATTCTTAATTTATTAAACAAGTAGCCCCTAATCGTCCTTCGTAAGGCTGCATCATTGGATTGGCCAGAAAGCACATGACATGGACGAGGCAGAGGAACAAAGTTCCACCCGCCATTATAATGCTAGAAACAGCTGTTTCCACATAGTACTCCAGGTAGCAAAGTTTGGGTGGAACTTTGATCCTATTTTTTGGAAAATCCAACGGCTCATCTTCCAGGAGAGGATCTCTCCGGGAAAGATGACTCATTTTTACACATTACACTTTGTTCTTTCCATCTGCATTTAAAATTTTCTCTCAACGTGACGAACTGGATTTTGGCGAGGGCTAAAACAAAAGTTTTTGGGGTGTCGTATAGTTATGTGCAGCACCTTAGATTAAAATGTAAGTTAAAGAAAATTAAAAAGTTTCACTAAAAAAATTATTTTTAGATAATACAATTATTTCACAAAAGTTCAAAATTTTCTATGAATGTTAACGATTTACTCCTGTCTTAACTTCCGATTTCTGCAACGTGTTACAGCCTTTAGGTTTTAACGCGGACATCTCATTCGGCTCAGGCAAATAAAATAATATATTTCCCACGGCTGTTGGAAGCGGATGGCGAGAGTTTCACGCCACCAGACACCAAATAAGTTGGCACGGCCTCCTCCTTGTCTTTCTCACTCTAAATCAAAGAAAAAGGTGTAAAAAGGTCGTTTAGCTTGGGAACCTAATGAAAAATTAAAACTTTTACTATGAAAGCGAAGGCAAATGGGAACTTCGTGCAGCTAAAACATGTGTCGCATAAATGAATTCTTCAGTTCTCGACTGCGGATTGAAGCGCTTCCTGCGGAGTAATTCCATTCAATCCACATGCTACTTTTTGAAATCGAAAAAAAAAGATTCCTAAATCGTCTTTCGCATCTTTGTGTTTTTCCCCTTCGTGTTGCAAACCAAATTGAAAACGTCGTTTGCAAGGTTAGGACACCAAGACCTAAAACGAAGAGTTTTGCACTTTGCTACATAAGTGAATTATCCCTACTGCGCATTTCCTTGCGTACAACATGACGTATGAGTGATAAAAGAAAAGAGGGAGTAAATTGCATTTACTGAATTGCCTGGACTAAAGAGCTGGGGAAATTGTTAATGTAGTTACAGAGTTCATAGAAGCCATACTTGCAATAATAATAACCAATTGAACACAGCCAGGGATTTGATCTCAGTTACTGGATTTATACGTAGCCCATTTCATGCAATCATTTCATGAAATGGGTGTGTATAAACACCATTGCATGTATTCGGCAACACACGAAAGTTGACTATGAATTCAGCGTCATTGCGTGAAATGGAGAGGAGCTACCAACTTAACACTGTATAAATTAGGTGGCAACGCCAATACAAATAGTGTGAACAGATTTTACTTACATTTTTTGCCAAATTACACTTCTGGCAACTCTGCTGACATGAATACATGCATTCGTCTCTAGCGTATAAACAGGGGCTATTTTTAATTCACGCATTCAAGAATTCATGAAATAGCATAGTATAAACTAAGTAAGTAATAAAATCGATATTGGCTGCCCTAAGTTAACAATATTTAATTAAGCCTTGAGGTATATCACCTCAAGGGATAAGCTTGCTTTTGTATTTGCCGTTGATTGTCAATCTATGCAGGCATTTTTCAATGGTAATCAGTTTTCCTGTAAGACGCTTGGTCAACTAGATGCACAATGCATCACCAATTATCAGGACATCCGAAGTGAATGACGAGCAGCAATCACCAAACTGAAATTTCCATTTTTTCATTTTCATTTGTCCTATCATGTCTAGGATATCGTCTTTTCTTCGTCAGAAGCAACAAAAAAGAGTATTACATTTGCCGACAATGCAAGGCTTAGGAAAACCTAAATATTTTCTTATCTTTCCAGTGCAGTTTATGCTAATCGGTGATGCTCAAAACTTTTTAAATATTTGGTTACTTTGAAATTTCTGTGCTGTGGGCGCAGTTACGGACAATTTAACACCTTGGCTGCGCATTAAATTAACGCAAAACCAACATTTCGAATATCAATCATACGGCCCATTGCCCAAGTGCAAAATTCGTTCGACATGGCTGAACTCTAGGTTAGGTTACTCTAACCTGCCAGCCTGTGGGTAATTCCTCCATTTTCCCACTCCGCTGCTGACAGCATAATTTACAGTAGTTGGTGTTTTAATCAGAAAATGTGCAAAATGCTTACAGCTACTTACAATTTCAATTTATTTCCAGTTAGTCGTTGCGGAGGGAAAGAGTCCTGCAAGCAGAGGAAACAGAATTTACATAAATTTAATAAAAACGAATTTAGTTAAGTCAAGCCCAAAGCTGCAGGCTGATGTCAGGGAAAATCGTCAAAGGGATTGTCAAAAGCGACTGTTTGATAAAATAGTGAAATCGAGCGACCGTGAGATGTCACAAATGTTTCGAAGGGGAGAAGAGAGCCTTTAAATAGTTTGCAAATTTGAAAGCGAACTAATTCACAAAGCGTGTTTAACTCCAACATGCAGTTACTTTTATTTCCGGGAAATCTCCACAGACCTGCAGTAGAAAGGGACCCCGGATTTTTTGTAGAGTCACAAGTCGGGCTTTGAGCAAAGTTACGTTGGCGGTAGTTACGGTAGGCGGTAGTTACGTTGGCGGTTGGCCAGGAAACACACCTTTTTAGCCAAGTTGCCAGCCAGAGTCAAAGCCACAAAAGAACACTTTTGCCATAAATCATACAGCTGCCCGGGCCACGACTTTGCTGTTGTTTGTGCATTGGCTTTCGGCGTTGTTGTGACAGCTTATTTTCCTTAACCGCAGGACCTCTTCCTCCCAACACCTCTGCTCTGCTCTTCTTGATCCTGGCAAAATCCAGCCATGCAAAATATGTTGAATTTTTTTTTTGTTTAAAGCAATAAGGCCAGGCACACAAACAAGAACTCTTTGACTACTTTGCTTGATTATATTTTTCATATTCCCTGACATCCTTTTTTACCCGCATTTACTATTCACTCCGTCCGAAAAGTGACATTCCCCAGAATTCTGATTCTGCGGTTTTGCGTGGCGTTTTTAAGAATTGACTGAAATTATTCCCAGCACTTTGTTAATATAATCTGAACATTTTCCCAGGCTCGCTAACAAAAGCAGCTTTTAGTATTGGACTCGGCATAAATGCCTTGAGGTTATGAAAGAGGATGCTATGATTTATTCCAACCCCAAACGAGTTGAGCCAAGAAAAGACGCTGAAACATATAGCCGAGACCTCTAAGCGTCTGTTTACACAATCAAAATATTACCAAGACTAAAAATCAATGTCAATAAAGCCATTCTGTGGTCTAGATTTTTATTTATTTATTTATATCTTCCTAGCGCGACAAGTGAGTACTTATATTTAGTGCGCTAGTCACAATGAATTGCATTCAAAACAAGAAAGAACGCTATCTTCGGGTTTCCCGACTATAAGATTTGCGATACTCATTGCCCTCCTTAAAAACAGCTAAAATGTAGCCTAGTTTCAAGCGCAATCAATTTTTAGCGCCGTCTTCAAAAAAAATTGTTAGCCTACTTTCGGGCGCAATAAAAATTGTTTACGCACTTGTATATACAATTTATTGAAAATGGCCAGATTTTTAGATATTTGAGTAGATATTTTCAATACAAATAACATTAATAAGGGCCACTTTTCTCTAGCATTAAAAATGTGCACACCACAGAGTTTCGCGGTTTGTGGGCGTAAAAAGGGGCGTGGTCAGCTTTTGAAACAAACTTGATCTGCGCTTTGCTAATACAAGTCTGTGTGCAAAATTTGGTGGTTCTAGCTCTTATAGTTCCCGAGATCTCGACGTTTGTACGGACGGACGGACGGACGGACGGACGGACGGACGGACAGACAGACATTTGATCGTTTACAGTATTTGCTTACTCTTCGAGTATCGCAAATAAATATAACTTTTAACTTATAACTACTTTTGCTAACCCTATACATTTTTATTAGATTTCAATACATATTATGTCTATTATTCTTATATAAATTATTATTATAATTATAGTTTTGTATTCTTTTTTTTTTTTTTTTTTTTTTTTAATCATATTTGAAATGAGATACTGTCTTAACAATCGGGATGCAGTCAGCTTCCTCAGGCCCTCAGTTATTCAATACTTTGTTGTCTCACAACTCACAAATTGCACAGCATTTCTACGCCCTTAGTGCTTGGTAAAGAATTGGCCAGAGGAATTCCGTTAGCGACTTGTCTTCTTTCCAGGATTCGAGGACTTGGCCAAAGTTTTGTGTCCTTTGGGATTTGGTATGCGCCACCAAGTTTGTGCTACACTCGGGCCAAAGCAATCGGGATGCAAATGCATTAGGGAAACGCAGGACGAGAACGTGATAAATACTGTTTTCTACGAGTTGGAAAACTTGTTTTAAAGTAACTGGTTCACAAGGATGATTCGAATATCCTTTAAAAGACTTTAAGTTTGTTGTTTCGATTGCTAGAATTGTATTTTTCTTTAAAATCCTTTGAACTTGTCAAGTGTAAGTGTTTCACAATCTTGTCCTAGGTATTTCGAATTCCAAGCTGGGTACTTTATCTTCTCTAGATTGGTTTATTTTCGCACTGCTCCCCATCCGAAGGTAACAAAAGACCAGCCAGCAAGGACAATGCCAGCCTGCGGGCATTTAAGGGGTTTACACTGACGAAGCCAGCGAGGCTGTTGCATTGATGCATTGAATAAGAAGGCACTAGGGAGGAATTAGGTTGAATGGCAAGGTCATAACAGACACCCCACAATAAGAGAAAAGAGAAAGTAAAACAAAGTACACGAGCTGCATAACAAAATATGTTACACCTAGAACAAAATTTATGGGACACGCCAAAGAACTAACAAAGAACTCGGCGTATTCATAATGTGTTTCATGTTTTCCTGTTTTGTTTTTTGTTGACCTATCGAAGGCAAAAAACACAGTTCCCCACTCTATCTTAAGAAGAACAAATTTTATGTAGGTAACTTTTCCAGGCATTAGAAAAAAAAAGTCTATAACAATGCCTAAACAGTCTAACTTATCTTTGAAATATATTTTTCGAAAGTTTCTGACCAGCAAAAGATACCAGGGGAATATTTGCTTTTGCTCTCCTTGTTCTGAGAAATAAAGTGAATGCGCTCATTAGGTTGTGCAAACATACAGGTAGAGAGGAAATACTCCACTGCCTCTGGTATGTGTAACTATTTTGTTTGCCTGTCGTGTGAATTGAGATGGCAAACAGTAACTTCTATTGTTCCCATAAATTATTCAATTGTCATTCTCATGGTATGGATTCCAGAGGTTCCTGCTCAGTATTTGTCAATGTTTTGTTTGCAGTGCTGTGTGAACTCTGGTTGCCTACTTTTGCATACAATACAAAATATATTTTTAAGCAAATAATTGCTTAGGATCTTTTGAAACTTGGGTATATTGTCTTTCTATTTCCTACTCACTAGGTCTTGTAAAGAAAGTGTTTGAAACTATGGTAAAATTTAGAATCACAAGTATTCTGTCATCTAAAAACAAATGTAAATCAGTTTCTTAATTTAACATAAAAATAATTATGCTTAGTTAATTACGGTAAAAAAAAGATATATAATACTAATTAAAGAAACATACCTACTGTTTTTTATATTCTTAAAAATATGATGCCTTTCTGTTTGTCTTTTTACCTTTAAAATACAAATTTGTTCTGTGCAGTCACTGAATATCTTGAGCCAATTAAGGCGCCTCTTCTGCCCTGGTCATCATCATAATCATTATCCAGCTATTCGGTCATTTAACGGTGTGCCTGGCAGGACTTCCCGAAAACAGTAGATTGTGTCACAGTCTGCCGTTCATTTCCCTATTTATTCAACAAGTTTCGTTGTGGGGCCATAAACTAAGGACAGGATTCAAAGTGACAGGCGAAGGACTTCGGAGGGAGTCCTGCGGCAGTTTTATTCGCTTATAATCGCATATTTCAGGTCTTGCCGGCATCGATTTGTTTGGCATTTGTTGAATGCCTCAAGGATACGCTCCCTATTTCTGGCCCTGACTTGTGATCCCTTATTTTAGTGGCATTTATTTTGTCACACATTATTCGCGTGTCTATGTGCGGCTAGCGGTGGTCCCATAAAAGTCCTGTGAGCCCGTAAGTGCGTGTTTATTTGCTAAGGTCCTTACCCCCCTTCTGCCTGGGTTTTTGTGTTTTGGAGCTGGCTCAAAGGTATTTGCGTTATCGAAGGCATGCAGGCTGGAATCGGAATCCCTGGCATCATTGTAATTGGGGCAAGGGTTTCACCAGGGGGCTTGTGTGCGGGTGCGAGTGTGTGTACGACAAACTCATTTCATATTTATTAAATTTTCTCCGCTCGTGTTTTATTTTTATTTGGCACGTACCAAAAGTAAAATAAACATCGTGGCAAGTGTTGCTTTCTTTCTGTTTTTTTGATACACTTTCTGGTAGCGGTTGAGCTTATTACGAGAATGCGAGATGATGTACGCTTATTGTTCTTCAGCAGCATTGTTTTAATTTAGGTAAAAATTCAAAGGTAGAGTGGAAAAATATGTTTACTTTTCTGAAACATTATGGCTGGGGGATTCCCGAGCTTTACTACAGAAAATAAAAAGTGCGATCGTAACTCCCTGACACGCCCTACGAAACTTTATAATTATAAAGTTTTGCAAAGAGATTGCTGGCCAAAAACGAGAGGGAAAAAATCTGGCTTGCATATTTCTCCGTCAGCCAAAAACAATAATTAAAAATAAACAAGCAAACGATTGTTATAAACCAATGTTTGGTTGGTTCACTTTGGTTTATTTACATGCAGGGGGTAAAGCCAACTGTGTGAACAAAAACTGACAAAGTAGCGGGTAAAGCCCGTTAATTTAACTTAATTTATTCGTGCTCATAAATAATTGGCAATTGGGTTTGCTAAATGGCCAAGTGAATGGCTAACTGATGGTATTACGTACAATATTAACTCAGTATTTGCCATATTCCCTGGCAGATCAAGTCGCAATCACGTTTTTGGGGTTCTGGACTTTGTTGTTGCCTCATTTTTTGTACACAACTTTAGTTTCTTGGCCGCCAGTGAACTTTGTTGTTTGGTTGTAGGGGCATCTCTTTTGGCTTATGATTTTCGTGGTTTTGCGGTCAGTTCATTCAACCCACAAGGGCGTGTTTTTGGGCCCTTTCATCGTTTCATATTGTATTGTTCACTGTAAAATATTTATTTACAAACAATCCCCGCAACAATTTATTGTGTATCAACAAGCTGGCTGCCATAAATCAAAATGTTGTCACATTTTCCGCTATATTTTCCATACAGAATATTCTTAATAAATGTGACAAAACAGTACACGAAATGTATTTGCATTCAAATAACAAAACTCAGCTCAGGCCTAACCAGTGGATCGCATCCAACCAGAACCCAAATCCAAACCAGAAGCAGAAGCAAAAGCAGAACGAAATTAAGGGGGCCAAAACAAGTGCAACAGGCAGCCGGCAAATCGGGCCAACAGCAGCAACAGCTGCTTGGCCTGGCTTTTCTCTGCTGCCCGTTTGTCGTCAGACTGACAAAAAGAGTAAGAATAACAACCACAACAAACCAAAACTCGTTGCTCCCAACTATGAACTTCTCCTTCAGAAATCGGTGGCTTTTTCAGTGCGTCGTGTCTTTTTTTACACAAGAAAAAATCTTAGTCGGGGTGCCACAGAAACCGTTCCGCCCAAATTCCAACCGTCATGTCAATCCCTTCTCTATGTAAATTCCAACCCTCTTTGGGCGGAACGGTTTCTGTGGCACCCCGAATGTAACAAAAACAGAAATATTTCATATGACACGGGCTGTTTTCGCCTTCATTGTGATCAATCTAATGGAGGCTTAAGCTTAAATCTTAACTTTAATAAGTCATGAGCACTACAAATCGGTAATGACTTCTTTTCTACATAAATTAAGAAATAGAAGTATAACTTTGGAAATAAACTGGGTTTATTTGCATCTATGTACTGCTGTTCCTGAAAGATTCACATTTTGAATGGAAACTAAAAACTTGAATTTAAAAGTGTATCTTCACACAGTTTGCTACTTCTGCTGCTGTTGCGCAACATGTTGGCTGGGTTGAATTTTTTTTTAAGGCCAAGACCAAAAAGTCAAACAACATGGAAGCAACGGTTTCGTCTGCTGGTTGTGGTTGTTCAACCGCTTGGCTTATAATGCAGTCCAACGGAAATGGTGCTACCATTGGCTGGGAGTGGGGTGGGAATAGGTGCCAAGAAAGGTGATTCAGGCGGGGGAAGGGTTACTGCTTACCTCTTCCACCCAACGACATGGTAGGAAAGACCCAGTCCTCGATTTAGAACAACAACGGAAGTGAGACTTCACTTATATGGAGCATTACCCGAGTCAAAAGTGCAACCAGCTCATATTTTAGGGCTCAAGGTGGGGCAACGCGTCCAAAGTTTATAGCTGATGCGTGAGTACGTGTGTTTTCTTGACTGCGAGTGTCTGTGAGAATCTAAGCTGAAGTTGGAAAATGCATAATGGTTTTAAGAGATCTGTTTGACAGTGAAAAGTGTCGCCTTGAAACAAAAGAAGATGGCCAATAGCTTAAAAATTCCTACTTTGAACTACCGTAGCTCAGGAATAAATTTGCACACTTATCAAGAATTGATTTTTATTAAGCCAATTAAAACAGGGAAGTAGCATTTGTTTGTAAGCCAATAAAACAATAAGCTTCATTGAAAGCTCAGAATATAAAGAGAGCAATATTGAGTGAAATATAAATCCACATGACTTATTTTCGGAATTGCTCCATTTAGCTTTGCCTCCAACGATTTTTTCACCTCTTATGCTCCTAAAAACCATTTCATTTAAGCCAGAATTACCAACGGAGGAAGAATGAGAAGTTGGCAGTAACCGAGCAAAAAGCGGCTTATTTGCCACATTTGTGTCGGATATTTGGGATCTTTCACTCAGAGTTGTTGGCTGATTAGAGCGACCAGATTGGCACTCGGCTTTTTGGAGCATGGCGTTTGGTGGGGTTTTCTCTTTGACAGCCAGGAGTTTCCACAATTACACGGCACAAATGCACCAAATAAAAGACAGAGGCTGCACAGTCAACAAATACAAAAGCCGATTGCTGGGACTTGCACAACTTTCTGAGTTTGGAGCGGCGACACGAAGTGTTGCATAATCGAGACCGCTGTGGCAGAGACAAAAGTCAGAGCAGCAGTAACAATAAATCCTGAAGTACACCCACCAAGCAACCAAGGCAACCGGTTTCCGATCTGCTGCTGCTCTTAGATTTATAAATAAAAAATAAAACCCAAAAATAACTTCAATTGTAGCCGCACAGCAGCCGCCAGGGGGCGCTACGCACGCAGTGGGCCAGCCAAAAGTTTAACTTAACCCACTGCCCTCGGATTGTTTTTCATTTTCCATTTTCCCAAGCTGATTTCGCAAACGGTCATAATTATGCCATTTTGATACACTTACCAAGATACAAGAGTAAGTAATTACACGGGAGGCTTGTCAAAGTTTAGTTAGAAAAGTTATTGGGGTACTAAAAACAAAATTAAAATATAGTTTTCAATTGACACCAAAAAAATTTAATATTAATTAACACAATTTAAAAAGTGCTGGAAGCATTATTGTAAAAATATTAAGTTGAAGTATTTTCACTTTAAATTCTCAATAATAAGTTAACTCAAAATCCCATCAAAAATTGTTATATAATTACATCAGAAAGCTTAACGAATTTCACGTGTGTATATTTATAACTAAGAATGTGTTTTAGTAATAAATGATTATTTAGCCAATATTAAATAAGAATAAAAGCATTTGCAGTTGTAAATTTAAATATTTTATTAAATATTAAGGAAATAAATTGTGAAAGGGTATTTGGACTTCGATGATGATCTGCTAATTTCACCGGTGTACCCACGGTTTCTCACGTTTCTTGTACCGTTGTTTTGCAGCACGTTACACTTAACATTGCCTATAAGCAAAACTCGTTTTGTGCTGCAAGTCTTTGCTGTTTTTTTGGATCTGCCTCAGCGTGTGGCAGTGGCGAGTGCGTGCGGTGGTAATCAGGCTACAAGAACCCGAGGGCCATGTTCTGCCCCCTAATGCTGCGGTTTTCCGGACGCAGAGTGCGAAACGGAGGATGGGACTTGGCTCTTCTAGGGCTGAGTGTCTGTGGCAGCAACTTTTCCAACTTTCACAATTTGCGCTAAGTGCGTTTTGTGATTTGTGCGGGCAATAGGACAGAGGAAAAAAGCTGGCTAAACTCAAGTTTGGCTTGTTTGCGGCTAAATACTTGGGCACTTTGGAATACGCTCAATTAGGAAAACTGATGCAGTACAAAAGCTACCTTAAAACTATGTTCCCGACAAGGTAAAATCATGATAAAAAAAGGAACGATACATTTTAATAGTCCATACAATATAAATTAAAAAAAAAAACAAAAGTCGAAAACCTTAGAAACTGTGGAATGATAAATTTAAATAATACAAAAAAATGAAAAAAAATGTAGGTCGTCAAAGTTAATGTTAAAATTATTTAGAAATCACAATTTTGGTATAACAACCTACCATTTTTAATTCATATGATAAGTGGTACCTTTCTCAAAATAAAGAATTGTGTTGCTTTTGTTAGCAATTTTTGGAAGGTCTATTATTTTTAATGGTAATTTTGTATGCATGCAATTTACTCAACTATTTTATTAGATTTGACAAAAAATTCCAACCTTTTTTATTACTTAATCGCCTCTTAAATAAGAAACGTTTTCTTTAAATCTTATTGAGAGTAGCCAACCCAATTGCTCTTAATTGCTAAACATAAAAAATAAACGTAGCCTTGGTCAGCTGGGCAATTAGAACAAAAAGAAAAACTCATTTTATTGTGAGAGGAGTAATTACTTTTTACTGTGTTGCAATCATGACTTCGTTTGTTAAGTGCATTAGAAAGGCTTTCGCCCATTTTTTCCCATTTCAGCCTGAATAGTCCAAGAAGCCATTTGACTCTTCTGATGGCCTCGTCAAAAGTTGGAAAAGTAAACGAACTTCATGCGGTAATTACCAATGAAAATAAAAGTGGAGTGTGTATATAAACAATAATAAAAACAAAATTGGTTTCCCCGACTTTACTTTTTTTTCTTTTATTAAGTTATTGTCAACCTCCCACCGTCTTTTCTGGGTGGGGGACACCTATGTTGTTCCAATGTTTCCGCTTATTAACTTGCCAGCAGTACAAATCATAGCAACAAAGCCCGAAGGAAACTTTCAACACTTTCTTGAACACGCAAGCGACATCATTAAAACACGCAAGTCACATCAGCAAAAGGCGAAAACCATAATACAAATAAATTAAAACTTTTACTATTTAGATTGCAGTTGTCGCTACGTGGGCTCCATTCAAATAAACAAATGGCAGTGGGTGGCGGAAAGGTCCATGTATTTCGCACAATTTTTCAACTGGCCTTTAAGCCGCTTACTTTGGGCCAATACACTCTCTTTGGCAACTGCAATTAGCACATATTTAATCGGGTCCGGTCCGTTGCAATATCTTTTTGTGGACATTTTACGTAAAGTTTATCCATGCTGTAACCTTGGTTTTCAGTGCTTTTTGCATTGGAGGCGGTGGCCATCACTTGGCCACCCACAAGTTTTGGCCCTAACCTCGAAAGTCGGGGACACTTTTAGCCACTTCGCTGGACCGCCGGCTGTCAGTTGCCTGTCAAGCTGGCCCTTGTCTGCATAATGATTGTTGGTTTTCCTGTCAGCTGACTGTGGGCGGTAAAAAGGGACGTGGTTGACCGACCGGGTGTCCGGTAAAGTTTTTTCTCGTTGACACTTTCATAAATTCTAAATAGATTTTAAAGCAAGTGTCATTTGCAGGGTCCCCGAAAAGTGTCATAAAAATTAAATGAACTAGGTGGGATAGCCAGAAGAAGAACTACATTAAAATATATTATTAAATTTATAATAAAGTTCTCAGCTTAAAAATGTGACTAAATTATGAGCTGGGTTCTCTGTTTGTGTTGACTATGCTTCGTCCAGCAGCTAATTAAATTGCGCCTTCAGAATGCACTGCGATTACGCAAGAAGTTTCTGATTTGCGGACACGCTACCTTAAATGGGCAACCAGTCGAATTAACATAATTTTTCTGTATTATTTTATACGATGGTTATTACGTCTATTATTATTATGCTGTTCCCTGTTTCGGCTTTTGAGACGTGCGCACGTCAGTGAGTCTTGAGTCTTGGCCATTGGCTCTTGGCCGTGGTCAAGAAATGTTTGCCAAAATAACACAAAAATAACAACTAGCTGTTCTTCTTCTGCCTGTTGTGGATGCTTCTAATTAAATAATGTCGAACAGAGTGTTAACGACCAGAAACAAGACACTCGAATTTCTGTGCCATTTTATACGAATTCTTTAGAAGCCGAGAGCTTAGACCAGGAGGAGTCAAATCCACATTTTGAGTTCTCACGGGCATTTTTTTAATATGATCTGCTAAAAAAACAACACCAAATTAGTCAATTAAAAAATATAAACAATAATATTGGCGCTTGAAAATACATTTTTCTTCTATTTAAGCTTACTTATGTGTTTTAAATCTTTGTCAGAACCACATAAATGATGTTAATTAATTTTTTAAATAAGTCTATTCTGTTTAAGAACAATATCATATTTTTAACTGTAGGTACATCTTAATCAAATAAAATTTCTATGTACAACTAACAACTAGAAAAAAATCAATTTTTATAATATCTTTCCATGTTACATATTTCATTACAGCGTAATGATTAAATGTAAGACCTATTTTATTTTTCAGTTCCCTGACGGCCTTTTCTTCAATTAAATTTTGAATTTCTTTTATGAAGCTTTGCGCATTTCCGCTTTGCATGTGTCAATGGAAATAATTTAAATGTACTGCACACAAAATCTAAGTAAGCAGGATGGCTGCCACCCACGCTCCAAGCCAAAGTGAACACAAAATGCCCCCAGCTGGGGCTCATGTTTTGTATGTTCGCTAATTTGCAGTTGAATGCAGATGTCAGCCTGCATTCGAGGAAAACAAGGGAAAGGGTGGGCGCAGCTGGCTGGGAGGAAAATGCGGAGAGTTTCCCCACCATCGAGGAACGTGACGTGACAGTAATTAACATAATAATCCATTTTGTGGGCAAAGAAAGACAGCGAAAGAACCTCACCTTTCTGTTCCTCGTTTTTTCTGTTTTTTTCTTATCTTAGGATAGTGTTGAGTCGGGTCTGGACTCGGGTTTTGGGTTAACTAGCTGGGCGTCAGCAGGTTAAGAGCTGCTACAGAATCACGACTCTGTTTGTGGCCAGGCACGTTTTAATTTAATGCCTTCAACTTGCACTTAGCCAAAACCAATCCAATAAATTGCCAGCTGTCTATGCAATTTTCAGAAAAATTTAGAAGAAAGGAACAATTTTTAATAGCCATATTCTTCGATTATTGGGCTAGGAAAAACAATTACTTTAGAAATATTTGGGCAAGATGAACACAATCAGTCTCTAGTTGACGAAGATGATGGTTCTCGAATCGGATAGAGATATATCGAACTCTCTTACTGGATTTATACGTAGCCCATTTCATGCAGTCATTTCATGTAATCAAATTAGCAAAGCCTAATTGCTTCATGCAATCGTACCTAGCGAATACATGCAATGGTGTTTATACACACATTTCATGAAATGATTTCATGAAATGATTGCATGAAATAAGCTACGTATAAATCCAGTATCTGTTTATAATCTGATGATGGCTGGGATAAAGAAAACACAATTACGCCAAAATGATTTTTACTATCTGTTCCGATTTTATGGCCAATGATTTGTTTCCATTAACTTATGGAGCTGCCCGAAATGGAAGCATTTTGCTTTGTCACTTTGCATTTGAGACAATCCGCCGAAGACGTCGCCACATAACCATAAAAACCCGACCAGCATCTGAATCTGTTAATGCCCGATGTTTCAGTCCCCGATGCGAATTGTTTCCTTTCGCAAACAATTTTTGGCAGCCACTGTGGCGTCACAGTCAGTCCGATAAGTTCGCTGTGGGAAAGTCGCCGATGTGGCTGCCACTGTGGATATAATGCGGTGGAAGTTGCGGCATCTGTGGGTGCGTGTATCTCCCTCCGGGGCTGTGGGAATGAAACCAAAACCAGCTTCTCCTAAGACACGGTCTCTTTAAATCGACGCAGTGGAGAAATATGAAATTCAATTTTTTTCTGCCGCCTGCTGCTTCCGTCTTCAAATTGGCCAAATTAATAAGTGAGCGTGGAGGGCCAAGGCCGCGACCCAGGAGAGCTCAGCAACAGGACAAAACAGAATTCATTCGCCACTCGAAACGTAGCGTTAATTGCTGGAACCCCCCGGAAAACTGGGGGCAGAAGGAAAACAAAGTTGCCACGCTGCCAAAGCACAATTAAAAACAAAAGAGGAGGTGCCAGCTAAGAGACAGACAAACAACGAATGTGTTTTTCAATGACTTTAAAGTGATAAAGCTATTTTTTCTGTGTAATATGGAAGTTACGGAGATCGAGTACCTAAAACATTAAATATGCAGGAACTTTCTTAAAAAATCTTTATTTTACTAGCTGAGTTATAAATGAAAAGATCTGGCAAATGATATAAAATAAAGCAGAGTGTTCAAAATAAATTAGAACTTTTGGGACCAATACTTCAATTTGTTGATTTCTTAAGTATGTCTCTATTAAATTTTGTGCGTTATCAACTATGTGTTATTCTTATTTTTTTCTTAAATTCTTTGCTGTTTTTTCTTTATCAGAATTGGTATTACTCCCGTGTTTAGGGACTCTCTTATTTTGCACAGAATACAATGAGAAAACATTTTTCTTAAAGGTCTACGGCAAAAGAGGAGGAAGGGGAGTTCTGCCTTCTGCCTTTACACTCATTTGAAGTTTAAAAAGGCTTTAAATCGGTGCAAAAGGTTGCTTGAAAATACATTTCCAGAAAAATAAAACAATAACAATTAATTTTCCATATAGCTGTTTCTCCAGTCTGTTTGTCAGTTGAGGGACTGACTGGATGCAAAATTGCGAAACTGCAGCTGAGCCGCCAGCTATCTTATGCAAACAAGCTTGACCGTGGCCGTGGTCTAGTCGAGTTATTTTCGCCAGCAATTTGTAAGTTATTTTCGCGCATTTGGCCAACAGCTGCTTTCACATTTGCCGTACTTCACTCTATGTCCAGAGTGGTTTGTTGGGGGAAAAGTAAGGATCGGGGACTGCGAACTTCCCCCAAACAATTACGTCAGCTTAGGTATGATTTCTAATAAACTGGGCGTTGTCAGGGCTCTTTGGAGTTCCTTTTTGAAAGCATTTCCCGCTCTTATTTATTTTAATTAAATCTTGCAATCAAAATTGACCAGTGTGTACAAGCGCACATAAAGTGAGACAAAATGGTGTTAAGGGATTAAGTAAAAGGGATCCTTGCTTTTTTTCAAAGAGACTTTGCGATATTCATTATCCTTTTAAAAATAAAAAACAAAACAATAAAAAACGCTAGAGTCGCTAGACTCGAGTTTCTGCTCACAAAAAAAAATATGGAAAACAACTTTTAATAAATATGTGGATACATTAAATAAAGACTTTAAATTTATCTAAAAAAATAAAACGATGTAAGCCATACGAATTAAATTATTCATCAAAGTTCAAATTAAGAACACAGAGATAATGCATACATTTTGTGTAGGTATACCTATTTGCATGATTTTATGAGTTGTGAATATGTTTACAGCTCTAATTTAATTTAATTAAGGTCCTTCAGAAACATTTTTTAACGTTTACAGGTCATCAAACAGGAAAAATAATTAATATTCCTGCTGTTATTTGCTGTTATTCCCTGATAAACGCCCAATAAAAAAATTATCGAATTTTTGATTACGTCTTAACAATTTCATGAGTTTTGCTTATGAAAAGTATTAGAAAAACAGTTATAACAAAATCAGTATTTACGACTTGCCCTGTCAGACAAAGAAAATTGAAGCGTAGTTCCAAAAAAGCCTTTTCTTTATTGCATTTTTATGGTTGCTTGGTTTTATTTTTAGTGCAAATGTGGCTATTGTTTCATTTGCTTACAAAAGAACGGGTCCACTGACTCATGTTCGTGCTCATGTTCATGTTCGGGTTTCTGGCCTGTTATTAATCATAAAAATTGTTTGCACCTTGCCGTGGCCAAACCGCAGACCAGCGTAGTTTTTCATCAAGGTCTGGGCACGTATGGCAATACGCACTTCCGTTTCCGTTGGGTGTCTGCCTTCGGGGGGAAAAGTGGGTGTTTGTAGGGGGAGTGATCGATTCCATTCCACCCGCCCGCAAGCAAATAAAAGATCAAAAAATCAAAAAGTTGTTTATTGCTGCTCGCCGAATGTCCCGCTTCCGTTTTTATTTATTTTGGGTCAGGCCACGTCAACTGTACCTAAAATTTGAAAAAATTGTTCTGATTCGAAAAAAAAATATAAAAATGTGTAGCTTAGGACAGTGCCTTAATACACTTTTAACAGTTTTTCAAAACTCCGCACCGTTTTCGATATTTTGAGCTTCAAAGTTCGAAAAATTTCTTTTTAAGGTTTTGGAGAAAAATTCATAACTCTTGAACGGTTTGACATATAATATATCGACAAAGTTTTTTTGAGTGTAAGAGAATCATTTTATCTTAAAAAAAAATATATTTTAAAAATTTAATTTTTAATTTAACATAACTTTTAACAACAATTGTTTAATCAAATGCATTTTCAAAAGTGTTCTGGGGAAGTTTTGTTTTGAAACTTTCGCACAATTATCGTCGAAGTAATATTTATAAAGTTGCAAAAAAAATTTTTGTACTTTTGATTTGGACAGTCGGAATCGCATTTTTGTCCCGCCGCGCACTGTTTTCACATACGAATGCTCGCAACCGTCTTCGTTGACGTCACACATCGCCGAGATGGCGCCGACTGCGCTGCCGGCGTCTACCACGACGTTTGCGCTGTTGCGACTAACTGCATGTAAAAAACGTGAGCGGCGTGACAAAAAATGCGATTCCGACTGTCCAAATCAAAAGTACAAAAATTTTTTTTTGCAACTTTATAAATATTACTTCGACGATAATTGTGCGAAAGTTTCAAAACAAAAACTGCCCCAGAACACTTTTGAAAATGCATTTGATTAAACAATTGTTGTTAAAAATTATGTTAAATTAAAAATTAAATTTTTAAAATATATTTTTTTTAAGATAAAATGATTTTCTTACACTCAAAAAAAACTTTGTCGATATATGTCAAACCGTTCAAGAGTTATGAATTGTTCTCCAAAACCTTAAAAAGAAATTTTTCGAACTTTGAAGCTCAAAATATCGAAAACGGTGTGGAATTTCGAAAAACTGTTAAAAGTGTTTTGAGGTACTGTCCTAAGCTACACATTTTTATAGGTTTGGTTCAATTCCAGAAAATGACTAGGTACAGTTGACATGGCCTGACCCTTTGTGATTTATGGGGCGTTTAGTCAACAACAGGCACACAGAGCGCGACAAACTCGCATAGTAATCTCGTTGGCGCGACTTTCTGGCCACAGACATCCCAATCCCACTTTTAAATCCAAGCCACGGCCCAAACCAAGCCTCCAAGCAAATCCTAAACATGGTGGGCTAGAAGCGGTCTTTTAATTCTAATTTGTATTATATCTATAATAATATCTCAATTAAGAGCAGTTGGTTGCCAATCAAAACCGATCAGCAGTGGTCGAAGTAGTGAAAAGCCACCAACCAACCAATCGTCTGCGGCTGTAAAGCTCGTAAACAGCTTTTATTTCATAAAGCCTCTTGAAGGTAACTGCTCTTGGGGCTGTTTGCGTTTTTAATACAATCAGTTTATTCTTTTTTCATGGCGTGCATTATTCAAGACACAACTATCAACAAACTGTGGATTGTCAATTGCAAATCAGCTCATTGTTTACCACTGTTTTTTCGCCCTCGAGCTGTGCATTGATTTTCTGTTTTATTTTTGATGGCCTGATGGGACATAAATAATAAACATTTTGTGATGCACCATATTTACAACAGTTTATTGGCTTTAATTTAGTTTTGGCCTTTGGGGATATATTGCTTTTTGGTATGTAATTATGTACAGTTCAGCTGTTCACTTGGTCTTGTGTTAATGACAGGCCTTCTGGGACTTCCCAACGAATAAATTCGAGGTGTCAACTGACATACGCACTGAAACAAAAAGTTCAAATCCAAATCCAAACCAAAAGCAAGTAAAAAATCAGAGACACAAAGCCAAATCGCAGGAGCAAACAATGAAGTGTGTGTTTGCTCAGTCACCAAGTGACAAGCAATTATTTATGCATTAGCGATGGAGAGGGAGGTTAAATATTTGCCACCAACTTTTGTCAAGTTTTACATTGCGTATACGGTAAACAATTTGAAATACTTTATCTGCTGGCTGAGAGAAATTGTCGTAAAGGGAAAAACCATGCAGAAGGCTTACTGGCAGTTAACGGATCCAAATTTATTTGGCTTTTCAACTTTTAATCCAGGAACTCGGACGCACGTCCTTGCTCAATAATTTATCGGGCCAGAAGGACTCGCTTAAATGTGGCCTAGTTAAATATGCAAGGGCTTAACCGCTTGCGGCAGTCACTGCTTCAATCGCTCACTCAGTCAGTCAGTCAATCGGAAGGCCAAACCAATCGACAGCCGTCGACAGGCGGGCTGAAAGATAAGGAAATCAGGAAGCTTTCTACCCACGTCAAACTCTTCTCTCTACTTGTTGCCTGTAAACGCTTTCCACATGTTCGCAAGAGCATGAGCCAGGAATGCCTAGGGGCATCAACCGAAAAATTTGTGGAATCCAAGCCAACCTCAGCATCAGGGATTCACGTTCGGCTGATTTGGAAAACATTTGAATGGCTCCATAAAATCACTTAAGTGTGTTTTGCTGCATACGTTTCGATGCGCCCATTTCAATATTTTTTTGTGGCACATTTACGGGCGTTGACGCACAGGATTTAAGGCCCGTAGAGTGTGGAATACAGCCCGGATGGTAACCGAAAGCCCATTCAAAACACATTGCTCATTTTCAAAGGATGGAAAATCGAATTGGTTATACTCAGCATATGTTGGGCCTTTACTTCTCCGAGGAGACTTTATCGCTATTTCGAAACAACCATATTAGATTTTTTATAAATTAAGATTGATACCAATGTGTCCCTGGGGTCCCTTAGTGTGTGTATATTGTGCGGTTAAAAACAACCCGTTTTCATGTTTCCACTTACCTCCTCCACTTGGAAGCTTCTGTTGTACTGTCATTAACTGCAAAGAGAAAGGATAAACATGGTTATTAGCTGATATATTGTTTGAAGTTAAGGATTTGAATAATGATGTGGTTGTGAGGAAACTTTTAGAAGAAAATTTAAAATCCTTTGGCCATTACATTGCATCTTTAAAGTTTAAAAAGGAAATCTAGGATTAGCTCTTTTTGCCTATCAAGGAAATAACGTCCCTTTGGTTTACTGAGCCCATCGTTCGCAGGACGCTTTCAACTTGAATCAAGGATGCATGGCCTACTTAAGTCCACCACTTACTGTTCAAGGATAAAAACTCGATGAAAAAGCGAGGGCGTCTTGATAAGTCAATGACTTTTTTAAACTTTCTGAGCAGATACTTTACCAGCAAGATGACTTTTAAAACAGAAACCATATTAAATATTATTACGAAAAGAAACAAACTTAAATTCACTCACAACCTGAATACTTATTTAATTTTCCCCGAATTCGTTTAAGGCCTTACTTCTTCATCAAATGCCTAGCAACTATTCCGTTGATGTCAGGTAAATGTTTTAATTTCCTGCGAAAGCTTTTCCCTTATCCACTTTTCTAGGCTGTCTTTTATCTCAATATCGGTAATCTAGCCATTTCATTGCTAATGCACTTAATTTCGCACTCTAAAGTGGCCAGTGAAAATAAAACAAGTTAAACAACGTTTTCCGTTTTTGTTTTTATACCCAACTGGCAACCAGTCGTGCAGTTCAGGGCCTGGGCCATCCAATGGCTTTTTAATTGACAGGTTGCGGGGGGATGGAGAAGGAGAATGGAGCGTGGGAGGTTTTCCCCCAGAAGGGAAACCCAATAATAACAACAACTTGAGCAGCGAAAAAAAGGTCAAACCAGGTAGGCTAACTGAAAAACCATCGGACAGCTGCGTTGCATCGGATTTTGGCCGTTACTGGATCTGCGATTTGGGATTGGGACGGGGACTGGGATGGTACTGGGACTCTGTCGACGGCAGCTGGGAATTCACTCAGTCGTGAGCCACCGGGACATGGGATGAGTGGGGGACTTGACTCGATTAAAGATTTCACACTTGATTAAACACTGGGGCCCTCCTGTTGTAGCAGTTTCAATTGCCTGTTTCAAGTTCGTTGCGGCCGTTGTGGATGCGTTTCTTTACTTTGTTAATTTCATTCACAACTTCATTCACTTCATTCCCAACTGTGCGAGGTATTTTTATTTGCGATACTCGAAGAGTAAGCAATTACTGTAAACGATCAAATGTCTGTCTGTCCGTCCGTCCGTCCGTCCGTCCGTCCGTCCGTCCGTCCGTCCGTCCGTCCGTCCGTCTGTCCGTACAAACATCGAGATCTCGGGAACTATAAGAGCTAGAGCCACCAAATTTTGCACACAGACTTCTATAAGCAATGCGCAGATCAAGTTTGTTTCAAAACCTAACCACGCCCCTTTTTACGCCCACAAACCGGAAAAAACTCTGTGGTGTCCACATTTTTAGTGCTAGAGAAAAGTGGCCCTTACAAATATTGTTCGTATTGAAAATATCTACCCAAATATCTAAAAATTTTAAAAATCTGACCATTTTCAAGAAATTGTGTATACAAATGCGTTGAAAATTTTTATTGCGCTCAAAAGTATGCAAAACATTGCGCATGAAAGTAGGCTACACATTATTGAAGAGGGCTAGCTTGCTGTTTTTAAAGAGGGCAATGAGTATCGCAAATCTTATAGTCGGGAAACCCGACTATAGCGTTCTTTCTTGTTTTTTTTTGTGTTTTAAATAAAAACAGCATTCGTTCAATGTAAATCGACGAACAGAAATAAACAGCATAGTGAAAATTAAACAGTATATTTTGTATTGCAACAGAGCTCAAGTTCGCTAATTGATAAACAATTTTTATTTATTTTGTATATAATAAGCCTTTTTAACTGAACATTATTTAAACGATGCACTATGGTCCAAAAGTCGATTTTTTGGCATAAACTCTAAAAATTTACTTACAGACCTAAAACTTTGCACACATTTTTTTTTTTAAGAAGAGTATGCAATAAAAATTTTGAGTCTGTGCGACCACGCCCTCTTAAGCCTCCCATACAAAATCATTCCTAGTATTATTCTTCAAAATTAAGTTTGACTCTGAATTCAGACAAGTAACTTATATTTATATATATGTAATCAATTTTAATTAGATCATTTAGATCAGGGATGCCCAGGCCATAGCTCTCCGAGCTCCTTTGTTTTTGTAATTTCTTGCCGCATAGGAAGAGCCGAGGCGTGTACAAACACAATGCTCATTCATCGAACACACGAAACACAAAAACAATTTTTCATTTTGTTATGATCTCCGCGCATTCGCTGAACTCAGCAACAACAATTTCAAAGGCTTTACCGTTAGCTCGCTAAGCCGAATGTTTATTGTTGTTGGATATGTGCACACTCTACATTGCAAGAAATCAGTTGAACGAAAACTTCCAGGCACGATGGTTGACGTTTTTATTCACCCCGATTTTTTTCAGTGCAGAAAGTTCAAATAAAAAAAACGGTTGCGTCTATGTATTTGTGCATTTATGTGTGCGTATTGGTGAATTGCTCTCCCATAAGCAGCCCGTGGGCAAGCCTGATTTAGATCATTAAAATCGGATAAGGATAACTCAAAATCCGGCCGTAATTTTAAACAAATGTATTACTGGTTTAGTGCTAAACAAGGCGTGTATACAAATATGCATAGAAACATTATTTAGGAGCTAAATAGCAAAGTCTTGATAACCAACTACCTCCGTATTTCAGGTAATCTTCATCCGATTTTGATGATCTAAATGTCATAAGAACAGGCATTTAGTCTTCAATCAAAGATGCATAAAAAAGTTTTAAAAAATTTAAGATTTGGTATAAAAAACTTTAAAAATGTTACATAACCTCAAAAACCCACCGAAGTAATTGAGGATTTTCGCTGCATTCGTCTTTACTTGAACACTTTTTAGTGCTTAAAATCGTCAAAAATGATAATATTGATTAAGAACAAAGTTTTGTTGTCAAGTTTTGAACTCAAAAATCAATTTTTTCTACGAATCGCTTCCAGCAAACCAGCAGGAGTTGTGGCAGCGAATCCTGAACGAGTGGAAAGCAATCCCAAAATGTATATTAGAGAATATTTGGTAGAAGTATCGCGATGTAAAAAGGTATTTAATAAAAGCGTAAAACAATAATGTAAAAAAAAATAATCAGAAATCCGAGTGTGTATACTGTGCACAATTGAATTAAAACCTTTTGTAATGCAAATTTCATATTTTTTTACTCATTAAACTTTTGAAATAAGTTACCCTGCTTTACATAAGTTTAGTTGTTTTAAAATGGGAAACATTTTTAAGCAAATAAATATTGTTTTCAGGTAGATGTTAAAGAGGAATTGAAGAAAAAAATATGAAATTTTGTCAGCCAAGAAGTTTGTTTTCAAAAGTCATCTTCAAAATGATCTTAATAAAATAAAGAATTTTATTTGTTACATTTTCGTCTCTACATTTTCCTATTTATCTCTATCAATCTCGCTGGCAATCTCCGAGGCAAACCATAACTGGGTCAAATCTCAGATGGGGGAGAATCCCTCGATTTGAATGTAAATCACTTACTAAGCTGTGGGAGTGGCTTTTTGAAAAAGTGGTCTTAATGAAACAAATGGAAATGTGTCCGGAAACAACTTTTCCCACGGCTTTATGCACTCAGAATTGCAAGTCTGAAAGCTAAGTTTTAATCAGGGTGGTAAAAGTTCATTAATTTTATACCAACTTTTGGATCGAAATTAATGCCATTAAAGAGAGTTCCGATCGGGAAAGGAAGTGGTGAGGAAAAGAACAAGGCAAGTCGGGCTGGCCCATGAAAAGCAAACGAGGCAGGCGCATAAATAAGAAATAAAAACAAGAAAGAACGCTATAGTCGGGTTTCCCGACTATAAAATTTGCGATACTCATTGCCCTCTTTAAAAACAGTTACATAGCTAGCCCTCTTCAATAATGTGTAGCCTACTTTCATGCGCAATCAGTTTTAAGCGCCCTCTCTTAAAAAAAAAAATTGTTGTGCCTAGTTTTGAGCGCAATAAAAATTTTCAACGCAGTTGTATACACAATTTCTTGAAAATGGTCAGATTTTAAATTTTTTTTAGATATTTGGGTAGATATTTTCAACACGAACAACATTTGTAAGGGCCACTTTTCTCTAGCACTAAAAATGTGGACACCACAGAGTTTTTTCCGGTTTGTGGGCGTAAAAAGGGGCGTGGTCAGGCTTTGAAACAAACTTGATCTGCGCCTTGCTCATAGAAGTCTGTGTGCAAAATTTGGTGGTTCTAGCTCTAATAGTTCCCGAGATCTCGATGTTTGTGCGGACAGACAGACGGACGGACGGACGGACGGACGGACAGACAGACATTTGATCGTTTACAGTATTTGCTTACTCTTCGAGTATCGCAAATAAAAAGGTAAATATAAAAAGTAACCCAAGCTGCAAGCAGCCGTTGCACATTTTATGCAAATATTGTTCACCCAAAGCGTTAATAGGGAAGTGGGGTGGGGGTTGGGAGGACCTAACCTAGACCACATGCCCGCACATTGCACTCTTTCACCTCCTTTCCATTTAACGCTCCTTGAGTTGCCCTCTGGCCAATGCATATGCAAATATACGGAACAAAAACATTCCGTAGCAACATTTTTCTATTTTAAACTTTCTGCCTCACATCCACTTTAACAAATGAATGCAAAAACGTCAGAGCTTGAAAAAAAATGGTGGGTTTAGAACTTTTTATTAATTCGCAATGTTATTCTCCTTTGAATTTACCATAATTTTAATTACATGTTTCTGAATGTATTCATACTATTTGCGTTTATATGTACACCGCTCGACCAACAATGAAACTGTTATGAACACAGGAGTGCAAATGCATAATCTTGTATTATTTTCCTATTTCCTCTTACTGGCTGCCCTTGTGGACCCTCTGACATGTGAATGTGGAGGGCTTTGTAAATGTGGTCCAGCGTTTTGCGGTTTAATGCTAACGTCGAGCATCTGAAATTGATTTTTCATATTTAATGCCAAAGCTTCAAGAGCTAGAAGGGGGAAACGAAACAGAACACAGCACCAGAAGTATTTCAGTAGCATTTGCCGTTAAAGTACGGAAAAATTGAAAACAAATTCAATTCTAGTGAAATTTTAATTAAAATCTCAAACATCTGACACCGTAACGTGGGTGAGATTTTACTACAATTCATTTTTTCAGAAAACACATGAAAATAAAGAAAAATGAAATCAATTCTAGTGAAATTTAAATAAAATTTCAACCATCTGACACTCCAATATGATTAATCTTTTAGTAATGGGCCTTTCCAGGAACTAAGTGAAAATAATGCTAAGATATTTTTTTAAATAATGTTTTAAGTTCAGGAACTTACATGTATGATGTAAAGGTAATCTGCAACAACACCTCATAATAAAGCCACATAGCAGCCCCTTTGAAGAGCAATAACCCATGGAGTCCCGCGATATGTCAGTTTTTGATTACCATATTGACTGCAGTCAGAGTAGTAATAACATGGGAGACATTGGGGAAGAAAGGGGCAAACTGTAGCGACAACAACCTCGCAAATGGAAACCAAATACAGCCATGGATATGTAGATGCAGCAATACAGTCGTCGACTCGTGCATAAGTACAAATGTAGATGTATCTGGCAGATACAATATCTCGCTCGGCAATGCTGCGATCAACGGATATTGAAGTGGTTTTTTGTCGGACCCGCTTATGCAAATAGTTTGCGAATATAAAACTAACTCGTCTCGTCCCGATTTTTATGCATTTAAGCATCATGACGACGAATATGACTCTGACTCCGGAGCGATTACTCCGATGTGCTTGACCGAAAGCGTAACGCGCACGCGTTCGTCCCCAAACTGGAGATTTGGAGCGTAGCTGAATCCGCGGGGGTGACGAACAAAACACGGGGAGTGCAATGCTTGAAAGTTAGTCATGCAGTCAATCAAACATGGCTAAAGGCCACAGAAACATGGCTTGTGTCGGTTACAGTCGCAGCATTGGTTCTCTATTGCCAACATAGTGATCATCGTCCCAGTTGCACTCACACTTTGGTTAGGACCAGCGTCATTGATGTGCGGCTGTCATTCCATTCGGCTTCCATCACATCGCAGAGTCAAGAACAGGAGAACAACGGGCTATCAACTAACCGCCTGCCAGCTACACAGTTCCTCAGCAAACCTCAAAAGCCAATTCAAAGGTTTGATTATTGTGCAATTATAGCCTCTGGCAGCCGAGGGCGTCCCGCTCTTACTGTATATGACATGTATGGGCACTCAGCGCTAGAAGTTGTGTCCTTCTCCTATTTGTATCTTCTAGGGATGTATCTACCCATTCACATCTCGTAAAAAGCTCATTAAACAAAACGCTGCTGACAGACTGAGTGACTGGCTGCCAGGATTGAAAGCGGGGGAGAAGGAGGGGACTTTCTAGAGATTCTTGTCATTATAAATAAAATGAATAGTTTAAAAAAACTAAAAAAAACGCTTTATAGTAAATCCAACCAAAAAGTAAAAAAATAATGTTTAAAATGTTTAACGATAAAATTGATAGATTCCCTGTCGGAACAACGGGCCGGCAGAGTTGATGGTGTTGCGTTGGGATGCAATCAATCTGCGTGCTGGAATATAATTCGCACTATATTGATGCACTAAATCTCCATGATGGAATACAACTCCTACCATATAGATACACTAAATTTACATGCAGGATTATAATTTGTACTATGTCAATGCACTAAATCTGCATTTGAGAGTACCTACACTTAGCAAGAAATTATCTTCATTTGGCATCCCAACGCTTTAAACACCATCAACTCTGCCGGCCCGTTGTTCCGACAGGGAATCTATCAATTTTATCGTTAAACATTTTAAACATTATTTTTTTACTTTTTGGTTGGATTTACTATAAAGCGTTTTTTTTAGTTTTTTTAAACTATTCATTTTATTTTATACTTTTTAGTTTTAATTAGGTAGGTAGGTACTGATAATTATCGGTAAAAAAACAAGTTGGCAGGCCTGCATGCAAACCAAAAAGTGTTAAACAGCCAGCCAACAGAAACTTCTAGAAAAACTTTCAAGAAGGATCTACAAAATACTATGCGAACGCACAAAGGGACATGTTCTAGAATTTTATTAAGCGTTCTAAAATTTCTAGAGTGTTCTACAGTTTTCTATATATCGTATGCTTAGTGGTGTTACGCAGCCAGATAGCCACAAGTGAAACTAATATAAAGCGTTTAAAAAATACAATTTGTTCTTTTTCTAAATCTTTAAACTTTAGTTATATTTAAAATAGTTTATTTTAAAAATGTGGTGTCGTGTTATCAATAGCGGACATTGCTGAAACTACACACGTTGCTGTCGCCATCTATCTTTGGCTGCGAAAGCTTTCAAGAGCTTAGTGGAGTTACGCAGCCAGCCAGCCAGATAGCCAGCCAGATAGCCAGCCAGCCACAAGTGAAACTAATATAAAGCGTTTAAAAAGCAAAGCTGACGAATGTAACTGTAACTCTCGGATTTCCGAACGCAAAGATACGGCGAGCATAACAAAGGCGGCAAAGGCAGCGAAGGTTTGGTTGTCAAAATAATTACAAAGCCCGACATTGTAGCGACATGTAATTAACGTAAAATGCGTTCCCCAAAACGCTGCCGTTCCTTCTGGTATATTTTGGTAAAATACAGTGTGCCACTTAAGTGATGATACACCAGGAGATTTAAAACTAAAATCAACATAACTTCTACATTAATTAATATACTAACAAAGTAATGATGACGTATTGTTGGTTACCTCTGACTCAACAATATTAAATAAAAAAAACAACAAATTTTTCTTAAATTAGCTTATAAATTGAAAAAAGTGCGTGCGTACAAAGTACACATGTCAGAAGTGAAACTTCTTTGGCGAACTTATTTATCAGTCTTGTCTATATTTATACAAATCTAAAACTTTAGATTTCCGAGACTTAAAGGAAGGGAAAAAATAAAAGTGTTGAAAATTAATATAAATTATAAATTTAGTTTTTATTAATTTATTTCTTCAATATTTACATTGTTCGACGCGATTTCTATAGGTATTGTTGTGACTAAAGCATTATGATACGTAAAATATGCAATATAAGTTAGTGTTTTAACATTATGTAAATATCTTGTAAAAGTAGCACCTATTGTCGTTCCTGAATTTGTAGTTGGTGTGTTTGGATTATTATTCAGCTGTAGACTAAAGTTTTCTTCTAGAAAGCTAATTAATTGTTTGGAATTATCAACTGCAAAATTAGTGTTAAAGTCACCACCCAAAACAAGTGTTATTTTATTATTCTCATTACCAAGAATAGCAGCACCTCCGTGGCTGTATGGAAGTAGTTTTTGATGCAAGAAACTAATTATATCTTCTACACGTAAATCATCATCTTGAATACTTCTCGTGATATTTCTATTATTGACAATCTGGTTTCATCTTCGATATTGTTATTATTAATATTATTATTATCACCATTATTGTTATTATTGTTATTATTATGACAATTATTGTTATTATTATCACCAATATTGTTATTTTTGTTATTATTATCACCATTATTGTTATTATTATTATCACCATTATTGTTTTTGTTGTTATTATTATTATTATTAGCATTAATAACATTTGATGATGTTTGAAAATCTTCAATAATGTTTTCTGAAAGGTTTGTCAATAATTTTGTTCTTGCTCTAAACTCACGAACACGTTCTGTTGAAGTTTTATTTTTTTCAATTGGTAAAGTCGAAGACGAAGGTTGAGGATTTTCTTCATATTTTTGTCTTATTCGAGCTCTGTAGTCACGACTATACTCTGCTCGAGTTTTTGGTTTAGTTTTTGTAATGATGGCCGATGAGATATTTAACTCTTGGCTAGCTGCATTTTTTAAAGCCTTTTTTCGCTCTCTGAATTCACGTACACGTTGTGTTGATGTTTTAACTGGCCCTCTAACAGATATTTTATTTTTAATTGTTTCACATTCTCGCACCACAATTTTTGGCATTGTGCTTAACTGGTGTCACAGAAATGATATCAGCTTAAAAATCGTATTCTCACACGAGCAAGCTCATTCTATTTTTAGATTTTACTCTCTCAACTTTGTGCGAGCGCATGGTGCAACTATATGTGTAAGGTGGTCTCAACGAGACAGCGGCTCTTTGAGGACGATATTTGTGCCAGTCTCTATCTAGCTACCTCATTCTACCGATTGAGAGAGACAGAGAGGTAAACATATATAACGTCCTCAGCAAAGCGGACGAGACCACCGTGTATATACGCACCATGTGCGAGCGCGCTCAGAGCGAAGAGAGGAAAGAAGAGGACAGAGAGAACGTTTGTCAGCGGAGAGAGAGGGACAGTGCGTGATACGACAATCGCTCTCTCATCGCTACTCTCACTCCATCGCTTGTTGCTTTATGCTGCGTTCGCCCTGTCTTACTCTCTCTCAATCACTCTCGATCGCTCCCTCTCTTTTCGACTTTTTCGTTACATTCGTTTCTTGACGTTTCATTTGTACAAATTTTACCCCCAATGCGCCTAAAGAAGTTTCACTTCAAAAACTTTTAAATTATGCTCTTTTGGCTCCACATAAGTCATGATACACCTAACTCATACAGCTCTATTTCCGACCCCCTTTGACTTTTTTAACGGGACTTTTTTTTTAATGCGTTGTTAAACATTTCTTTGTATTCCTAGAGTTTTCTGGTTGACAAAATTTTTGAAACTATGCGTATATTGCTTATGTTAAAAAAAAAGCAGTAACTACACATTTTCACATAAAATAAGGAACATTTTTGGCCGAGACTGCTAAAATTGTCTTCAAATGCCGTCTAATTTTTTAAAGTATAGTTTAGAGTTTTAAAAACGGAGGAAGGATAGAAAAAAAACCAAGAAAATGGCCAAATTGCACAAAAAAAAAAGTTGTTTTGTGCACGATAAGAGAGGAAATGTCCGAATAACAAGAGATTACTCGAAGATATCGGTGTCAAAACTAATTGAAAATGTTGACAACAACATGGGCTACTAATGTCTATATAAGCCGACTGCCGGAAATTGCGAAAATACACCTTTAATGGCCATGTAACTTGGATGTAGCTATTTTTCAACCAGAAAATAAGCTATGCAGACTTGAAATGGCCAAGGAGCGTGTAATAGGTACAATATCACTAAAAATATTATGTACTTATGTTATATATGGACTCGTTAGCAAATATACCCTTGTTCCAGAAATATATTGGACGAACTACACGCTCCTTGGCCATTTCAAGTCTGCATAGCTTATTTTCTGGTTGAAAAATAGCTACATCCAAGTTACATGGCCATTAAAGGTGTATTTTCGCAATTTCCGGCAGTCGGCTTATATAGACATTAGTAGCCCATGTTGTTGTCAACATTTTCAATTAGTTTTGACTCCGATATCTTCGAGTAATCTCTTGTTTTTCGGACATTTCCTCTCTTACCGTGCTCAAAACAACATTTTTTTTGTGCAATTTGGCAATTTTCTTGGTTTTTTTCTATCCTTCCTCCGTTTTTAAAACTCTAAACTATACTTTAAAAAATTAGACGGCATTGGAAGACAATTTTAGCAGTCTCAGCCAAAAATGTTCCTTATTTTATGTGAAAATATGTAGTTACTGTTTTTTTTTTTAACATGAGCAATATACGCATAGTTTCAAAAATTTTGTCAACCAGAAAACTCTAGGAATACAAGGAAATATTTAACAACGCATTATAAAAAAAGTCCCGTTAAAAAAGTCAAAGGGAATCGGAAATAGAGCTGTATGAGTTAGGTGTATCATGACTTATGTGGAGCCAAAAGAGCATAATTTAAAAGTTTTTTTCAATTTATAAGCTAATTTAAGAAAAATTTGTTGTTTTTTTTATGTAATATTGTTGAGTCAGAGGTAACCAACAATACGTCATCACTACTTTTTTAGTATATTAATTAATGTAGAAGTTATGTTGATTTTAGTTTAAAATCTCCTGGTGTATCATCACTTAAGTGGCACACTGTACACACACATCCGAATGTGCGGCTCACGTGAAACATATCTGTATCTGTATAACACACACGTGCAGAATACACAGGTGCTTAATGGGCCACCATCATTTGTTTTCCCCTGCCCTTTTAACCGGCTTAATTTGATTAACCCAAAAAGCTGTGGCCAGTTTCGAGCAGTTCCTCATATCTTTGCCCTCAATTTAAGTATTTTTTTCCCTTCCAGCTGATGTCATTTTCATTCATCGTTTTATGGATCGTCTTTTTTTCGTGTGCCTCCCATCAAATTGAACGCCTTGGTCGCTTGAATGATACATAAAGTTATTGCTCGTCTCGTACATATCAAAGCCTTTGGATCCAGTTGGGTCATCAAACAAGGCGATAAACTTTAATGCTGTCCGTGACATTGAATTAGGGATGTCGAAAATATATGAAAATATCAATATATCGATATTTTTTGCGAAAAAATAAATATTTTTATTGTGATATTTTTTTTAAATAAATATCACTTATTATCGATATTTTTTCAGATTTTTTTATATTTTTAAGCGATTTGTGATCGAAACATAAAAACAAGTGGCAAAAGCTCAAATCTGCTATCAAATTTAAAAAACAAACATAAAAAACGCATATGCGTATGTATGTATGTGTGTAGTACAGCATAGCATTCAGAATGCAAGAATGTATGTACATATGCCGCTGTTTCCAGCGCATTTTATGACCGCCTTTTTGCATTAATTAATTAATTTATTTATTAATATAAACTAAAAATTATAATTTAAGATCGTATGTGGGTTAATGTTAAGGGTTTATTGCTAATGCAGCTTAAAATTAAAAAAAATAAGAAGAAAAAAATATCAAAAATATGTGATATATTGATATTTTTTTATGATATATCAAATATCATTCTGATTTTTTTTTCAATAAAAAATATCATCGATACGATATTTTGTAAATATTTCGACATCTGAGAAATTGGCGTAGGCAAGGGCCGTCACATCTCATAAAAAATATAGTTTAATGAATTTATCACTTCGTCTAGCCCTGAACTACATGGTTATGATTGCACAAAGCGGTCAGTGAAGGGAAGTAATAAGAATCCCTGACCCTAAACTGGATTGTGATTTACTTTGAGCACTATTAATTGTTTTGTTAAGGCTGTAGTCAAACAAAAGTGTTCGCTCATTTAAAAAAAGGTCGTGAAATGTTTCAAAATAAATTTTCTAAATATTTGATTATGGCCTTATAGATTTAACAAAATAACAGGCTTGCCGTTTTAACGCGTGTATTAAATAGAAAGTATTAATTAAAAGCTCTTTATTTTCAGAAATTAAAGATTTAAAACATGTTTCAGAACTGATCTAGTGGCGCAAAGCAAATGGAAGATACTTTGTGAGAGGATTGTGATTGCACTCTCATTTGGCCTGCTCAATTATTTGTTGGCAATCATTCGAATCCCAATTCCCCTTTTTAGTATTTGTCCATTACGAATTGAAACTGTGCACTTGAAATGCTTTTATTTTGCCTATTTATTGATAAATGTAACATACGAATAATTAAAAGCTTATGGCCAGGGGGAGAGTGGGTGTTGTAATGCCAGCCAAGCGCAAACAACACATAATTAGAGCATTTGTGTGTGGGTTAAAAGCCACAGAGAACACTGCCTGTGTAGTAAAATATACAATTGTATCTGTGTATTTATGTATCCATGCATGTGCATGTCGCTGGCAAGCAGCACAAAAAATGCTTAAAAACAATTGTAACCAAACATTGTAGCCAACATGCAGACACGACAACGGCAACAGCAACATCCACCGACAACCCAAAACACGGCATAATGCGACACAAGTTCCGCTAGAATGCTCAGGCCCATGGCCCATACCCATGACCCACCCCTCTGACCCTCATCCCTCCACCCAATCCCCAAACCCACTCCCAATCCCTATACACAACCAGCTGCTGCACTTCTATCTTATTGGGCAGCGAGTGGGGAGAAAGGTTCTCGTTGTCGGGTAATTGTTTGGCTGTTGCCAAACATTCAGCAAGCAGCAAGCAGCAAATATCGAGAATACCAGCTTTTGGGCAAATTAACTGCAAGTGCAGCTACTCAACTTGGTCAGGAGCTTGACTCACGAGTTTGGCCAAAGTCTGAACTGCCATTAAAAGGCCAACGGCCAAACATACTGCTTATTTTGGGGCGGTAAAACAATTAAATCATCATTTGTAATAAGTTATTTAAATCTGATATTCAACTTTGGCTTAATTTATGTTTGTAAGTCAATTTATGTGAAAGAGAAACTTTGACTGTTCATAAAATCTGAATTCTAATCTGAATTCTGGAATAGCAAGCAAATAATATGATGAGCAGCATTGATGGATGACACCCTGGCAGCTGGAAAGCCCAATTGAACTTAATCAAAGCGTAACAGAGTGTTAACTTCACGAGAATAGAATGACGGCTCCTCACCTCACGCTCCAATAAAGTGTATTCATCGAAGGGAAAGCCTCTTTCCGGCCAAATATTTCTTAATACAATTTTAGACAAGTTGTTTTTTCCGCCGTCACCCGCAACAACCACTTACGTGTGCTCAGTTCATGTTTTGGCAATGTCGTTTACCTGATACTTTTCATTCGCCTGACACAGTCATAAGTTCCTGGGGAAAACGTGACAAGCAGTCAGTCAAGCGGAGTACGAAAAACGTTTGATGGGACTCCACTTGACCACCGGCAGCATTTGATATAAAAAAGGGTTACCTCTAGCATGTTGAGCTCATGAAAAATAAATCCAACAAATGCCCGATTTGGTCAACAGAATCAATAATGGATAACTACAAACCTAAAAAGAACAGAGAAAGTGTGGAAGAAAGTATTTATACCTGGAGGGTTTGGCTCAAAAATACATGTTGCAAACGTGTAGATGTGTTCATATTCCCTATTGCTCAAGTCAGTTTTTAACCCAAAAACCTCTGTCTCAATTCAATGTCTTATTGTTCACTAAATTATATAAATAACATTTTTATCCATAAAATATGAAAACAGTCATTAAAAATCCACGTAAACAAAATAATTTTTTAAGAATAGTTTTGGTTTCAAGAAAAACCCTTATCCCGGAAGAGATCCTGAAATAGATCCAGAAAGCATTCAAAATATGAGAAAATTCAAATGTAAATTCTGTGGGATTAGCATAAGCGTGTCCGAAATGCTCTTTGTTGGCACCGAAATGGAAAGGAGGAAAATTTATTGTGAAAACAGCATTAAACTAATGAAGCATAACAAGGAATCTCGCAAAAAACAAAACTTTTCGTGCTCATTGTTTAGCTTTTTGCTTGAGTTGCAATTGAGGCAAGAAGGAGCACAAATGGGTGAAAGGGAGTTTAAGTCTGGGGGCCAACTGTTGCTTTCAGACATAACGAATATTTAGGGCTTATCAGTTTCACCGGACACGTGCCAAAATCAAAGGCCCTACAAAACATAAGGGGCCCAAGGGTGAGCAAAAATTCAATTAGCTGCCGTCTAATAAAATATTTTAATTACTGGTAATAGGCAAAAAAGCGCATAGTACGCATATCGACAGTTTAACGGTTCGGGTGGCTACATTTTAATTAAATTTTAACTCAATTTCCCTCGCTTTCCCATTTTCCCTCGCTTTTCCCATCTGTTTGTCAACGGTTGTCCGGCAATGTGGAAAAACAGGGATCCCAAGGACCTGCCAGAATCAAAGATAAAACCACCTGGCGTGCCAGGACAGCTTGTTTGTCTTGCTAATTAGAGTTGCGTAAGAGCAATTTCACTGTTGTTGTGTCTTGTGTCTTGCAAATACTTTCTGCAAATCAAAGTGACGACCTGGGGGAAGTCCGAGGGAGTGACTAACACTGTTTGTCCACCTGTTCGGATTGCTCCTCCAGGTGGAGGAGCATTCACCGTGAGAACACGACAATACTTTAATAATGCTAATTGGTATAGCTGCTTGGGAAAAGTTTTCCCTAATAGATTTGCTGGAGTTAATTACTGAGTGCTCTAGCGGATGATTAAACAAAGGATTTGAATTGTAGTAGAATGTACCGTAAGTCATACAATATGGCTTTCTTAATTTAAGGAAAATAATGAAATTAAGACACTATTTTTTTAAAAGGGAAAATCAGTTTGCTCATATTTTGGTTATGTTTCTGTTTTGAGTGTTAAATAGTTTATTTGAAATTACGTTGACATTTTGTCACATAGACTTTTGTTTGCATAGAATTAGGCATTCAAAATCATTTGCTTTAATTAAAACTGAAATCATAACAAAGCTTAATGATGCTGTGTTTGTCAAGCAATGATACTCAACTTCACACACTGCAATCAAAATGTTGTTCAGATTTAAAACTTCCACAGATAAATTCAATTAAGTGATTATAAAGAAGGTTGACGCCGTGCGAGACGTGCATTGAAATGAAAATTGGAAAATGGAAAAGTCAACACAATCGATTCAATAGCGGAAACGAAAGCAAACTCAAGTTGCACCATCGATGAGCAGCATTGTCTGCGTATACGTAATTTTTGAGATGACATTTGCTTCCTGCCTTTTTTCCAGCTATTAATAGTCAATGGTGGGTACTCTTTTGAGACTCATCGCTTGTTGTTGCCACTCTTCATTATTGTCACCCAACAATTTGCAGCCATTAGTTAAACGGCCCAGATGGAAGAGGAGCAGCTCCACCGAGTGGGTGACTAGTTGGGGATGCTATTCGGATTCCTCTCCTTGAGACTCCCATTTAAGTCCTGACCATCTCGGTGATTTAAGTTTGGGTCCCAGCTGCAAAAAGATTCCCAAAAATGGCTTCAGTCGGCTTTAGATCGGGATTATTGTTAATATAGCATTTGAACAGACTGAGTATCCTCAAACGTTTTGCTTGATGGCATACTGAATACAGGAAATGATTTTTTATTGAATGTGTTAAGTGCATGTTTTTTTTTCTATCTTCCGGATTTATATTCCTAGGAATTTCGGAAAGTAGAATAAATTGTCTATGTTTAACTCCTTGAAAGATTTACATACATATACATTTTGTCCAACAAAACAAACCACAGATAAAAAATAGTTATCTTTGGATTGTTTTGTTCAATTTTTTTTAAATAATTATCTCGTTGAAAGTTAATAATCGGCTTAAGTCTTGAAATATTTCAGACATCCAAAATTTCTTTGCTCTGAATTTCTAATCGCAGATGAATTATAAGATTAAACTATCAAACGCTCTATTTATTGCCTCTGTGTTTCCGCTCTCATATCCGCTTTCATCCGCGCCATAAAGAGTGGCCCACTTCAGCTGACTGTCATGCAAATTGGATCGGACCCAGGCCGCCCTATCCGCAGCGCTGCTCTTTGTTTCTGTCTGGGTCTGGAGCACAGTTCCTTATCTTCCGCACCCATCTGGGCCTGCCACTCGACGCCGACGATCGGAGCGGGATTTCGAGGTGGAATAGGAACAGGAATAGGGACTGGGACAGGATGGAGCTGCGACCAAGGCGTCGGTGCATGTCTGCAGCGTTTGGCTTAACAAGTGATAAACTTGTCGCTTGTCCGCTTCAAGTCCTTGGTAATTTTTTTATTCTCGCCCCTCACATCCTCAAATCCTCACATGCACCCAACGCCTCTGTAGAGTGATGGAGAAGCTTTTCCCCCGCATTCCCAGGCGAGAGTGCGCTGTAAATAGCCAAGTACAAATTGCATGGCTAATTTGAGCTGTTGCATAAGGCTTCTGAAGTGACAGAAGACTTAGCATGAGTAATGACCATTCCGAGCTGGGCCCATGAAGTAGGCAGGTTTATTAGCAACTGTCAAGAAATAATTTCCTCAGACACTGGAAATTTGCAGGTTGGGCACAATACTAAAAACAGTTCTAAGTGTCAATGAGCTTAAGTCCAAAATAAAGACCATTTAACCAGGCTAGCAAGAATATTTCTTGGAATAAATTCCGTTCGTGATAAATTATTTTCATGTTGCCACAGCACTGTCTCTTTTACAAATTAAGTACAATGTGTTACCTGCCCGAAACTCAGCCCGAAACTCATAATACCAATTTCGACCCGCCAAAACTTTTTCGTGCCAAAAACTTGTGGACATGTGAGCATAAAGTTGCTGGGGTAACGGAAGTAAAAATTGTAGTTATACCATAAAGCTTTGCTTTAAATAAACATACAAAAACTGGACTATCATATAAAATTATAAAGCTTTAAGGGATTTAAACATACCTAACTTTAAAAAGAAATTAAAAAAAAATGTGGTGTATTAAATTGTTAAATTTTTTTAGGTACTTAAGATATTATTATTATTTCATTATTATTTTAAAAAGTAATTATACGATGTCATAGGCTTTAAGTTCCTAAAGTCTGATAATGCGATAAACATACACTTTTAACACAACGCTTTTATAAACAAAAATAAAGACAATTCACTCAGTTTCCCACACTGCAGTTCCCAATGTACCCATAACCCAATTCGAAATGAAAGCCGCCTCTAATTATGATTTATTCCACATCTGGTCAACACCACAACCTTAACGAAACCCCAAAAGGCAATTGAAACTTACCAGCTGCAAATGTTTGTTTATTTGTTTACAACTCCATTTGTATGCAGCTCGGAAGCAAATTTAACTTTATTGTGATGGTTTAATTTATTGACATCGTTTGTTGTTGGTAGATGTTGATACTCCTGTTACCGTTCTACAAACGATTATTGAGCACAAACACAATCACATACACTGCACTTGGGGGATAATTTCCCAAATATTTTTACTAATTTGGGTAAACAATGAGATTAAAGAATAACGCAAATACATGGGTTTGATTAGTGAAGCGGTTTCGTCAAAATAATGATTTTACACCTTTGCACAACACATAATTTTTGCACTAATTAAATTGGCCACAATGAGGCTTTGTTTTCGAACGGTTTCAGTGGGCCAGGCCGAAAGGCAGTCAGCTGTGGTAAGAGCTGGTTGAATTTGGGCAAAGCGGCAGCAGCACGCGAGGAAACCCGTTTCTTGACTGACGAAAAGCTTTAAGTTCGCAGTTAGTTGGCAGTCACCAGCAGCACCAGTTCGAATCGAACATATTGCACCTTTCCGCCGTGCAACAGCAGCTGTTGCTGCTGTGTGAAGCTGCTGCTGCTGATGTTGCTCCTGCTGCAGCTGATGTTGCTGCTTCTGATGTTGCTGTTGCTGCTAATGTTGCTGCTGTTGATGTTGCTGCTGCTTTTGCTGTTGCTGTTGCTGCTAATGTTGCTGCCGTTGCTGCTCCTGTTGCTGACGATGTTGCTGATGTTGCTGCTGCTTTCGTTGCTGCTGTTGGTGCTGCTGCTGATGGTGCTGCTGCTGATGGTGCTGCTGATCGTGTGCCGTGACATTGCATGTGCCCCTTATTAATTGCAGCGTTTACTTGCCGCCCACGTCCGACCAAAGAATAAAACAAACGGAACAGTGTTGCAGCCACAAATTCACAATTTTTCATGCCCTGGCTACCGACGCCTACCCAGAAAATCCCCGAGAATATGGCCAGCAAACAAAACGGAGCGCGTCTAGTTAGACAAGCACTCACCTTGTTAAAGCCGAACCCAAAGCCTTTGGGTAACCCAGAGTCCCAGCTGCATTTGCATTTATTTACATTTCAGCTATGCGGCTTAAAAGGAGTATGATTAAGCAATAAATTCACACCCGACCAAGATATACGCAGAGTTTTTAGTTGCAACCTGTACACTGAAACATAATCATAGATAACCAAAAAAAATCATTTACAAAATTTAAAATAAAAATTTACATTTGATATTTTCAACATTTCAAATCATTTCAGTTTTTTAAAAGTGTCTAGAATTTATTTTTGTCAGAAAAAGGAATATGCCAACTAATTCGATAAACATTTTTTTCGCCACAATTACAGTGTAATATTTTTTTTTCTAAGTGTATACTATTTTGTGGGTACTGTTTCTATTGTTTATGGTGTTTTTTTTATAATAAAGTTTATTCTTCTGCTGATTTTTGCTCCACTGTTTTCATGCAGATTTTCTATTTGTGTTATCAATTGATTTGCATTCGAGAAATGCTGTTTCCTCCATTGAAGAGCGGAAGCCAACATCGAACAAAAACGATGGAGAAAGGTGTAAATATTTTGATTATGGTAGGGATGGAGATGTGGGTAAATAATATTGAGTAAGATGTGAGTTCAACAGGTGCCTTCAGGCAGACTATAATAAAGTTAAGAAAATGGATAAGCGAAGGAGAATTCACTTGCAACTGCCATTAGACAAGTACCGCTATTGAGTAATAGTAAAAAATTGTTGATAAAATCGACGATATTTACGATGACAAATCAAAAAAATTTGTGGTAAACAAGAGTCAGTTAAAAACAGCTGAGTTCAAAATAAACAATAATTCAGTTACTGCTGCAAAATCCGAACTCTTTATTCGAGTGCTTTGCCGTAATATTTACATTCTAAAAGACTTTATTTTTAAATCAAACAGATTTAATTTTTTTGAGTTTTTAAATGAGCTTCCACGACGGCACTTGAGTGGCGTCAATAGACTTCGACGAGCCCAAGAGCCAGAGAACCCGATCCCAATCCCAGGTTTGACCCGAATTCGACCCTGACCCTCGGGCTCTGGGCACGCCAATAATGACGACGACTACATCGATATCGACGACGCATTGTTTCCACCGCTGATCTTGTTCAAGTCGCCCCATCCATCTCTTTTCCATTCGCTTTTCTGGGACCGCTGATGATGACTTAATCGGTGATCGGAGTTTGGGGTTCGGTGGGCGTTATAGTGATTTATTATGCTTTGTTGTTGACCACGCAATGTAAACATAAACTAACTAAGACAAATTAAGAAGAAACCAGAATTGTTGACCGAACTGGTGGGCATACAGCTGAAAATATATTTATTATTAAAGTTCCTGTCACAGTGTTCAAATGCCTTTTCATGTTAAATATGCTCTTATGTACAAAAATAAATAAAAATCATAGTAAAAGTAGGTACCTTAAATATTTTATAGCATTATTTTAGACACTTTACACAGTGTTAAAAAAAATTATTGTAGACTATAAAATGATTAAGACATATCTTCCAAACTGGGTACTACACCTTTTTTTTTTTTTTATTTTGGAAATTCTATTGTTTATTATAATGGGCATGGAAACTTTGGGGATCACTGTAGACTCCTCTGTCAAAGAGGAGTGTATCCAATAGAAGAGCACAAAAAGATGATACAAAAGGTATGCCATTTGGGAGGAGCAAATAAAACCAGTTGACTAAGAACGAGATTCCAGCTTGGCCCACTGCTTTATATTTCTCACTCAATGCTGCTGCAAAGTGGGTGACTGGGTGGTTGGGTGAGTGGGTCAGAAGGCGACAGGAGGCTCTGTCAGGTGTCCTTGCCCGAGTACCGGCTGCCGGATGATATATCACAAACGCAGACGGGCGGCAGGTGTACTCCGCATCGCCCTCGTCATCTTTCTCATTAAGAGCTGGATGTTGGAAAGAGGCAGCCACTCGTTTATTTATGCACTTGACTTAGGTGGCACCTTGGGCGGGCTGAGAAGCAGGACGGATGGTTGGAAAAACACCAGACCAGCGAAGAGCTAAGAGCCTTAATGAGCACATCATATTTCACACATATCCGCTCGGCTGCTTTAGCATGTCGTCACCTTTTTGAGCGCCCATTTAGCTTTGAGTGCAATCTGAAATTGTTTCTTGAGTGCACTCGCTGGCCCCCAAAAAGCTGATACCCAAACTGTGAGAAAATTGGATTATTTCTCATATTTGAAGCTTAAACAGAGACTTAAAGATATTTTCAGGTAATTGTTAATGAACATTAGGCGAGGTGCCAAAGGTACCCGCAACCCGAATTGAGTTGTAACAATGCGTAAACCGATCCACAATACTCCTCCAAGTTTCCAACGAGACGAGACGACCGCAGACATTAATTATGTTAATTGAACTGTGGCACTTCGATAAACGGCGAAGGAGGAGGGGAGAAATTAAGCAATCCTCCGCGGAACCACAGACACATAACTCATAATGCCATTTCCACGTGAAGTCTGCAGAGGCATAACTCAGCTTACCTCCGCATCTCGGGCAAAGGTAGGAAGTACATATAGAACTTCAGACGAGACTTCATTAAAACACGTGGCCTGCAGTGCCTGTAGGTTCTTTGGTACGGAGGCAATCCTTCGGTTGTAGACTGAGTCCAAAAACTGAAAAACTACAGTCGTGCCTAATGACCACGAAAATAGAAAAATGCAATTTAATTTATTACCCAAGAACATGTGTGCACTGGGATAAAAATCGTTCTTAAACGAAGAGTTGAAAATTAAAAAAATTAATTTATATTTGAGTACGCGTTTTCGTTGTAACGAAAGTCAAAATATTAGGGAACGATGAAAATAATTCTACGAGTCTGAATATCCTTTATTTCGATCACATCGAATATTTTCCTTGTATATGTTATTTGTATTGTATAGTTTTTTTCTATACCGAAAAAAAAAGCACTAAAATTTGTGTAATGCGTTTTACTACTTTATACAAACCTTAAATGCTTCGTCCTCGTTCTAAACCAAAAACATCAAGTTTTTGCTTTTTTTTTCTCTGTGTAGACTGTGGTTTAATTGACGTATCGCAAGTCGCATTAGCAGCTAGTTTAATTGCACAAAATGTTTGCTCCTAGCAAATGAATTATGCAGCTCCAGGCGAGGAGAGGTGTTTGAGAGTCGCATCGTCTGGTGGGAGGATGCTTCAAAGATTGGACAGCCTATTAATAGACAAGGCCAGCTCAAGGCCAAGTGCAATCAGTGAAATCAATCAAAAGCGCAGTCAAAAGAGGAAAAATGGAAAGCAAAAAATAAATGGGAAGCCTTCCTTTATCCCCAGACATATTTATCCTCCCAGATGAGTTGCATTGTAGCGCAAGGACAGCACCAATGCAATACATTACTGATCAATGATTTTTAGCGCACTTGTTGAGGTATCTGAAATGGCCGATACTCAAAATTTTTGATTCTGCCGGGATGTCTAGGAATAATATTTATGCTGATGTAGGATAAAAAGCCTGGGCCCGATGATTGCCTCCTGAGTGGAGCTTAGGCGTGGCAAGTTATGAAACAGATCTCGCGTGATTCGCGCAAAAGTCTCGCCTTCGCTAAGCCAGATTCTTGAGCAGCTTAAGCACGGCGTCGATGAAGATAAAAATTGATTTGCCCGTCATGTTTAGGCGATAAAACTTTACAAATCAGAGGCCTTCCTAACGGCAGTCGGGGGAATGGGTTATTATCGATGGGGTTTTCACTAGCAGGAGCGGCACGTTACGAGGCTTTTCCTGATTGGCAAGGCTTGCAAATCATAGTTAACGATAGACCCCCCCTCATTGTGTCTGGATATTCCTGGTACTTACGTTTTCTAAATCTTCAATTAACCCATACTACGATGAGAATTTTAGACACCTCCAAAATCATGTGATTGAATGTCAGTGGTCGGGGGCTTTAGCTAAAGTTTTTGAGCCGTCAAGTTATGGTCGTGGGGTTGCAAGTATTTAATTGATATGTTTTGTATTGTTAAGGATTTTTTCGGTAGGTTGGCATAAGATTAGTGGTTACAGGCTAAAATAGCGACTCAACTCTAGCGATAAAATCTAAAATGTCTTTTGCTTGTGAAATGGTTATTTTCACATAAAGTTATATATAATTTACTACTCAACCCACTGGGGCCTTACATAGACGTCATAGCACATATTGAGATTCGAATGGAAAACTTTCTCCTTTTAGGCCCCGCACCTTTTGCTTTGGGAACATAGATTAACTTATAAAAAAGGGGATAGGTGAACCATGGAATGAAAAAAAGAAACCATGTAAACTAACAAATATTTTACCTTCTGACATGTTTTTATAAACCATATATATAAGTGTTGCTTACTTAGTCGTTATCCTAACCTCACACGCACCCACAATCGCGAATCAAACGATTGGTGTCGCTTCAAAAGTAATGACGCAAGTTTATTCCCCGTTTGCAGCTTTAAATTGTGACCTTGACGTAAAACTATCTTGAAGTAAATTTCAATCGTTGCTTCGTCAGTGGCATTGAACTTCATCTAAAATTGTATTCCCCCTTATGCGTCAGTAGCCGCAAATTATGATGATTTTGCATGGATTGCTGAGGTCGCAGTTCAGATACTCGGGTCTATTGTTCTGCCAGATGCTAGGATGCTATGTAGGATGCCTGGGCCCGATGATTGCTCTGAGGGGACTAGTTATGAAACAGATTCGGGATTCGCGGGAAAAGTCTCACCCTCGAAAACCAGATTCTTGAGCAGCTTAAGCAGGCGTCGATAAAGATAAAAATTGATTTTCCCGTCATGTTTAGGCGATAAAAACTTTACAATCAAAGTCCCCAAAAAGCAGTCAAAAAGAAAGTAAAATTATCGATGGTTTCAAAATAGAGGAGCTGACTAACGAGTTTATTCCATGTTGCAAAGCTGTGCAAAGTTCATATTTGAACAGATAAAGGCCCCCTCATTGTGCTGGATATTCCTGGTACTTACGTTTTCAAATAACCCAGCCACGATGTGATTTTTACACCTCCCTATGATTAGTTTTTGCTGATTATCCTGTCAGTGGTGGGGGTTTAGCTAATTGAGCCGTGGATAGTTGAACCGTTCGGATTGAAAATATTTAAATGATATGCTCTTAAGTTCAAAAAGGTGACATATTATTGGTTCACTAAACTACTTACATAAATGCAAAGGGGCGAATGCTCTTTTAAAAATTCGGCTATAAACAGCAGACCCTAACGTCGAATTGGGCCTTTACAGACGTATTAGTATTGTTCAACAAAAAAGTGGTTTTTGGCACCTAACCTTGACCTTTCCCCTATATTTATTAATAGAAACTTCTTAACAAGTTCTTGAAATAATTTCGCTTTCTGAAACTGCTTTAAAAAACACAGAAAAAAATACAAGCAATATTTTAATTCTGGAGTAATAAAATGTTAAGTTGGTTTTATTTATAGTTTATTCAGTTTTTTTATTTATGCCAAGTGTTTTAAAATTAGTTACACCAAGTTAAACAAGTTAAACAATTCAAAAATCATGTTAACTAAAGGGGCGGGTCCGCAGGCGATGATCTGTCCATATCCATGATCTTCTGGATGCTCACATCCCTTTGATTTAACAAACTAACGATCTGCTTCTGATTTCTTTTGAGACGGGTTTCCAGCAGAAGGAGTTGCAAGGTCAACATGTTCATCTGGTCAGACTTCTGTTTTTGATTAGCAATAGTTCAGCTGGACCTGGGATAGTAATTAAAAACTGGAGTTGGTTTTATTGACTTAAAGTCAGTGCTGCCAGTAAGCGACTCAGATCAACCATAGAAACTCGTAACCTGTAAAAGTTTTATTTTAACATAGAATAGATAGAAATACAAGCGAAAATAAACATCTAACAAAAATTGCAAACTTAAATGAAATATTGGTTCAAAAATAAAATATCTATAGTTGTTGTTTCTTTTAATGTAAATAAGTTTATTCAAAATATCAACTTAAGATCTTAATACACAAAGTTAACAAATTTTAAACATTTTTAAACAATTATATAACTAACTTAAGCTGAGATGCTTTGAAAAATGACTGATCTGTCCGGAAAAACATGGCAATATGGCAGCACTGATTGATATTCCATTGTTCTATTCACCTGCTCGCCGCACTTTAAAAAACGGACCCAATAGCACCTCCTCGATGATGGCCCTGGCCCTTTACCGGTCCTTTGGATCCCTGCTCAGCATGTTAAGGCACAAGTTTGTGTGAATCGAATCGAATCGAAGTAGGTGGTTCAAGTTCATTTGTAGCGAGCCCATCAGCTGGGCTGACTGTGTTTTTGGCGGTGGAGGATTCGGTCCCAGCTCCACCTCCACCAACTCGGGAGGGAACAAGTGGAGGCTCTCACAGCCAGGATCTCCCGTCGTCATGGCTGCCGCCTGTCGTGATTGCTCCTGAATGCTGCGTGCCATACTGCTGATGTTTTGGACTAAATGTGTCGCCCGACCACAGTGCTGCCAGCAGTCAGTTTTTAGGACAGGATAGGTCAGCAAAAAAAAAAAGAGAAAAAAAGGACATAATATGATATTTAAAAAACTTTATTTTTTTTAACTTGTGTTGTTTAAGTACTTTTGTTTAGTACGAGTAAAGGCTGAATTTACTTAGGTCATGATTCTTTGGAAATTTTGCTTTTAAAAAACGAACCATTAAGTTTTTGAAATCAAGGTGACTCCAGCACATATCATACGACTTTTTCTTAAAATTTGTTTTTAAAAAAAAAAACTGATATCTGGATAGTTGATGTTTTATGTGTTAGAAAGGGACAGATTTGTCTGGAAAAAGGACAAAATGGCAGCACTGTTCGGTAGGCATACATTTCATTGAGTTTCGTTGTATATGCGGTTGTAGTCTTGGCAACGAGAATATCTGCCCGGCCAGCATGCAAGTCCTTCTCCTCCTTGATGGATGTTCACTGGCATGGACCCGAGAACGTGCTGACTGCAAGGATGCGAGAGTGCGCTTTATTTTTGGCCAATATTTACTAAATGGCGGCATGAGGAACAGAACCGTCAGCAAATTATGAAACAAAAACGGCCAGCACTCATTCACTTAAAGTAAACCATTTTTGTTTGACTTTGATTGTTCGGTTTACCAATGAATTAAAAATAGGGTATTTAAAAAATGTAAAATTTTTGCACGACAAAAAAAGTAAGCAAAAACCGCGTCGATTAATGAAACTTGAATAGCAGATTGGATATTTGAGTGTTAATTAAACAAGAATCTCTTATTAAAACAAAAGTTCTCATAAATAAAACATAAAGCTTAGGTAATTTTGTTGTGAGAAACTCGAAAAATATTTAAATTCTGTTTCGGGCTGATTTGATTTTACTTTATAAATTCAAAAAATAGTACCTACGTTAAAAATAAAATTTAAAAACTTTAATAATGTTTACCATTAGTATTTTAGAGTTCCGCTTTGTACAAACATTATTTTATTAAATTTTCAGTTTGAAAATTTGATCCCGCGTGCGATGCGTTTCATGCATGTCGATAATTTCGTGAAACATTTTTTTAACAATCCTTCATCCACAGGGAGTGTGGCATGCTGAAATTACGCATACGCCCCATGGGCACACAAGCGACAGATGACAGAATGCAAATTTCATAACAATTCCAAGGAGAGAGCATAACAGAAAATGTCATTAAGCATAAAATGAATTACATTAAGCACTCATTAAAATTAAACTCGGCGAAAATAATTCATTGTTTCAGCTGCTTGCCGCAGCCAAGGAAATCTAATTAGTGTTTTATGTGCATTTTGATTTGACTACATTAGCCGCTGGCCAATTCACACGCTCAAACCAAAATGTTTAACTGACCGTAAAGAAACCTGTGGTTTTGTTTTGCCCACAGATAAGGAGTCCTTTAATTAGTTTTGTGTTATTTGGGGAGCTGACGTTTGGTTGAAATTTATGAGTTTATGACCATTGTAGCGATGTCAGATAACGTGATGCGCCAGGTGAAATATAGCGATGATGTAATTTATATTTTATGGAAAAAAATCAAACACTTTAAAGGGCTTAATAATTTCATTAGAAATTCAATTAAAACGTAATTGAGACCTTATGATCTAAGATAAGAATTATGTAATTACCTTGTTACTAATTAAATAGCTAAGTGCTCCTTTAAGAGGCTTAAGTGCATCTCCAGTGCACTGAGCTTTAATGAATTCCGCAGAAGTTGTTCCACTCTCTGCGCTTTTTAATCCACACAAACTGAAATTATCCATATAATCTGCTCCGTATCTTGGCCGGCTCTGTATGCCAGAAAAACGGAAAAACAAAGAGAACAAAAGCCAAAGAAGCAAAGGAAGACCAGCAAGCATGAACCACATTCTTAATTTTTTCATTTAAAATATCCTTCAGCTTTAATTTGTGCAATTCATCAGCAAAGCCATGAAGTCAAGCGCGGAACTATCCCTCTTTAGGTGAGGAAGAATGGCTTAAGAGCTTCCGTTTCCACCAGCCAGCAATATCAACAGAGGAATTCTGCTGGGGAAAGAACACGCAATTGCAGTCTGAGATCCGGAGTTGGTCAAGTGCAATCCTCGACTGGAACTGCCCTTCGCCTCTGGCCCCACTTGCCATCTCATTCATCACTACTAATTATGACGATTCCACGCAGCCAATGGGAAATCTCAAAGTCACCTGGCTGGTTCAGGTCACGGGAATAGACAAAGTTCAGTCTTCATTAGGACCATCGATTAATGGCCTTTTTGAAAAGCTCATTGCCCAATTGCAGCTCATTTGGCCCACCTCAATGAAGATGCTGCTCGATTGCAACTGTATTATGCAATCTCAAATTGCTTCTTACCAACGTATCATCAATCAGAGAAACGGGGCAATATTAGGTTTCGGAATTTAAGCCATTTCAGACATTTCACTAAATACTGTTAATGTCTACTCTACCTTGTAATAAACAATGAAAAGATTAAGTTTGTTTTCTTGATAATACTTATTTGTAATTGCAATATTTGTACTTAATATTTAAAATGTGATCACGATAACTAAACTAAATAGGGGAAAAAAACTGTATTCCTTTTGAGTCTACGACACCTAATAAAAAACAAAATGGTTATCACCAACATATTATGTGTTACAGTTACCTTAAGCTGCCTTCTTATCTATATCATATTATAATTCAGCAGCTCTCAGCAGTGTCAAATAGCCAAATGTATTTAATATCCTTGAACAATTTTTGGAATGAATCGAATCATTGCGGTTTGTCAATGAAATGCAATTATGACAATTTATTTCACCCTGATATGTATTTGGTTACCAAAAAGCATGCCATAAGCCAGCATTAAATTGAATCCAAAAGCGAACACTTCAAGTTTGACACCTGAGCATTTGGCAATTGCAAATGTCAGATAACCAGACATGGCCTTGCAACTTGCTTTTAGTAATTCATAAAGTAATAAATTAAGCCTGTCTTACGCCTGTATAATGTTTCTGTGTGTCTATGTTATGAACGTGATTTTTACACAGTTTTAACTGAGAACAGAAAAGCAAACAGACAAATAAAGTGGCCCCAACGACTGTGAGGGTAAATAACCTCTTTCAATCCCAACATAACAGACAATTACACACGCACATGAGGGGCAGTTTTCCAGCTTTTGGCCCTGAAGAGCTGACTGCTCTTGGACTGCTTGTTTTACCTTGACCAAGACCACCAAAACATGAAAGGACACTGTTAATGATGTTTAACGTTGTTGAGTTCCTGAGCAAATGCTGTTGATTCCACTCCTTTCAGTTCCTCTGAAGTAGTACAACTTAAGTAGACGCCTCAAAGATAGTTGTTAGCTAGTAAATTAGATTAGGCTTCGAAGAAGAGCTTTTCATTAGTTTAACTGTGCATTTAACCCTTTATATTTTGCTGGTCACCTGGGAAAAAAGTTTGGAAGCTTCCGCACTAGATAAGTACCACAATTTATGAAGAAATTAAAATGCACTAGAAATAATAAATTAATATAAACATTAAAATGTTGTTCTTTGACATCATTATTTGTCTTAAATATAATTTCAATAAGTTAAATGTAACTAAAGCACAACAGTAGCCTTTAATCTTACAGTGCATAAATTAGCCAGCAATTTCCAGGTGTACTTTCAGATGCCACATTTGGAGTTAATTCGCGTGTCGTGTAAAGTTAGCTGTGTTAAAAATATGGAGTCTCTTGGGCCATTTCTTATCGTGGACCAGAATAAATTCCTAGCCATTTGCCTAATATTGTCTCATTTTCTATCGCCGGTGTCCAGTGAGTTTTTGGGGTCTGAGACAGGTGGGCAGGATCCACTATCCTGCGGGTCCTGCGATTTGTGGGGAGAACCACTTTTATTGGTGGAACGTGACTGTTATAAACCATTTCACACGCAAATTTCCCATTCCCACTGCTTCAAAGTGGTTCTCCACTGAAACGCGAAAGTGCATTAAATATTTATCCAACCAATAAAGCATACTTCGCTGTCCGTCCTCCTCCATTTATTTTTTTGTATCCAGGGCAGCTCTTTTTCTTCCTCAACTACCTGCACCAGAGATTGTCGAAATGACTGACAGCTTTTACTGTGTGTTTTTTCGCCCTTTATTATGTGCAATCAGAAGATTTTCGCTGTTTACTTTATATTCTTACTGTTTGGCACTCATTTTTCTCGCACTTTTCTTCATAAAATGCCTCACCGCCTGCCTTAATCTTATCATTTTCGGGTCTCTGAACAAACAGAGTTTTTGAATAATTTACCGCGACTGACACACATTTTTCACTTCCCACATGTTTCTTGTTTGTCTTTGTTGTTTGTTTGTTTGCTTAATGTTCACATTATGCGTGGGTAGTTCAAATTGATTCGGTTTTATCAAGTTCATTCAGCCACTGAGGCTATTTTAAAGTCGATTAAAGTTAAAAAAAGAAAGAACGCTATAGTCGGATTTCCCGACTATAAGATTTGCGATACTCATTGCCCTCTTCAAAAAAACAAAGCAAGAAAAAACGGTAGTCACTAGCCCTCTTTAAAAGTGTAGCCTGCTTTTAGGCACAATCAATTTTTAAGGCACTTGTATACACAATTTTTGAAAATGACCAGATTTTAAAAATTTTTAGATTTATTGGATTTTTCAATACGAACAACATTTGTAAGGGCTACTTTTCTCTAGCATTAAAAATGTGGACACCCCCATTTTTTTCGGTATTGTGGGCGTAAAAGGGGCGTGGTCAGGTGATCTGCGCCTTGCTCAAAGAAGTCTGTGTGCAAAATTTGGTGGTTCTAGCTCTAATAGTTCCCGAGATCTCGATGTTTGTGCGGACAGACAGACAGACGGACGGACGGACGGACGGACGGACGGACAGACAGACATTTGATCGTTTACAGTATTTGCTTACTCTTCGAGTATCGCAAATAAAAAGTTCATAAAACTGATGAAACTATAGCTTTTGCAAGGTGCATCAATTCGTGTTCATTTTAACACTCTATATTGACTATTAACTAAGTTGTTTCAGCTATTGCTCCATACTGATGGGAAATCGCAGTTACCGGTTCTTCTGCTCATTTGTTCCACATAATCGCGGTTAATCGCATTATCCTGCTCAGGAAACGGCCAGGACACTAGAGGGTACACACATATAATACACAAGGACCTGGGTGCCAAGTGTGTAAATCCCTCCCAGCAGCATAATTAGTGGTAAGTTGTATAAAACTAGTTTAAGTTTATTTAATTTAGAGGATCTTTAAAGAGATATTTGAGAAATACCCATAACATCTAACTATAAATATTTCTCTCAAAAAGTATATAAGCTAAAGTCCAACTTTACAGAACTGACAGTACCCAACCCAAGTGCCAAAGTGTGTGCTAAATGAAGCGCAGCGATGTCAAAGTTAAATGACTGTGAGTTTACTCCGTAATCGTTGCAACTATCCCATTCACTCGGTGCAGTTCTGGATAACTATCCACCAGAGGGGTTAAAGTCTGCCGTTAACCAGGACCTTCAGTTTGACTCCATCAGAATCTTACTCTTCAGTTTTAGAGCTCACTATCTCTACCAAATGTTGGCCAACGTTTTTATGGTGTTATAATTAAAATTTAATAACAGGGAAGCAGAGAAACTGAAAGCTAAACGACAGCATAATTGTATACTTATTAAAGACTATATAATGAATGGGTGGCTATTTAACAAGCTAACAAATTACAAAAATTAAAAGTTTGTGCTTAAATTATTAAACTTAATTCTAAGAAAGGTTTACTCTATATACTATGGTATGGCCCGTCCTTTCTGATATTTCTGACAGCTGACGATGTTGGTTTCTATTTTGTCCTTTAGGAAATGCCCTAAAAACTGGATTAATCTCAAGGGACTAGCAAATTTCGGGCACCTGTTTGGTACCTGTTTTGGTACTTAACTACTTAAAGACGTTTATTAACTTTTAAAGTTTCTAACAGTTTGCTTAATACACCACTGCTCAATTCAACAAAAAATACTCATAAACCAATAAAACTTTTCTGCGAAAAACGGGATTCTTTGAATGCACTTTTATATATTTTTTTTTTCCGAAATTTGTTTTACTTTCCACTGATTGTTTTGGTGCCTTTTGTGTAGAACAATGGAATACAGATCGACCCATGCAGCACGTATATACATTTATCTGCTCTGGGTTGGGCTGTGAGTTGGCTTAAAGCTGCAAAGTTGCAACCATTTTCAGGGTGGGCGTGGCCAGGTGAAGCTCCAGCCATCCAACTGGGCGGCGAGTGCAATATATTCCTGTCAAGCTGTGCACCACCCCGGGAGTAGTCCTCCGATCCCGCCTTCTGGCTCATTCGACTCCCAGCTGGGCAGATAGCCACGTAACTTTGACATTACATTGATTGACTTTTGATGAGTGCGCACTATGTGGGTCTAGGCTATCACTTTTCCTGCTCCCTGCTCGGTAAAATGGCGTTCTCCTATCTCAGATGTAATTCAATTCGTCCTGTTACTCCTGACAATTTTCATCTTGAAGTTAGCTCACGTAAATATTCCACTCGCATCGCTTGGATGGCTGTATTGTTACGGTTTACCAATAAAATATTTATTCTCAATTAGGCGCAGGCCCCTGAAACATAACACTAGACTACAAGAAAAGGTTTTCCTTAAGATACGGCCTATCTTAATAATAAGTACTTTTTGATAAGCAGTGTTTTTATTGTTATCGGTCTTATTTTTACACAATTCAGACTTGCTTTCCCGCCTCCTACCATATATACTCAATGTCTGTGCCTATTAGTCCTCTTGGCAGTTCAGTGGACACATAAATATTGCAACACACTAAAGGCTAATAACCACTGCCCTTTTTACTTTGTCGTCAGCAAAAGGTTGATTTTATTAACCGGGCTTAATTGCTTCATAAAAGCTTAGTGCCTTATATTTTTCAGCAGCCTACAAGACGACAAAAGGGGCGGAAAACGCCCAGTTGACCTAGTTTCTGTCTCCGTCTACCTATCTTTACCTTTTCGTCTGAGATTCTATTCCTGGCCACTGGCCAACGAAGGAAAGTGATGCTCAAGCGCTGTGCACTTCTTAATTTAAGATAGTCAACTCCGAAGCGCGAAAGAATTACAGGCGTGAGACAAAAAGAGCGATTGAGCCTGTAGGGCACGTTTTCTGGGAGCAGGTGGACATGTCCTCGGGTGGAATGCCACGCACGTATCCTGCGGTGAGGCAGGAATAGGGTTTTCCTTCGTCCTGTTATTGTTATGCTTGCTGAATGGTTTCTCTGAACGCTTGGCTGAACAATCTGCTTCTGATGGTCAAAGGATACCAGCACTAAAGATAATGCTAAGCAGTTGAAGCATTTGATTACCTTGTTGCTCTACAGCATTTCATTTGTAATCAGGTCCAGATATGCGGTGAATATTTTAGAGGGAGCATCACTTCAATGACCATTGTCTGCTTTTGAAGTTAGCAGGTAAACATTATGGTTAAAAATATTTTTATAAAATTTCAAAGCGTTTGCAAGATAAAGAATTTCATATTAATGATGATTTAACACATTACTTATTTATGTCTTCCAAATTTACTTAACTAAGTTGGGTTCCTTGCGAGAATTAAGCCATGACTTGAATGCAGTTAACTCAGGTGACTAAACAGTTCCCATTCAAGAAACCTTTTTACGCTACTCATTTCAGTAAAATCCTTTTATGATGATATTTATTTTAAGCAATGAGTTCTGCCGAAAAGCGCTAAAAAATCATGCCCTGAAGGTGGCTGTGGACTCAATTGTAGCTGAAAAATATTCTGCTCGTCATGGGGCGGACAAAGTTTGCTACGCTTTCAGCTGATTAAGAACAAATTTGATATAAATAAGTCCCCGGTGAAAAAAACACGGCACATTTTCAACAATTTGTTGTGGTCAAGTAATTTCAGAATTGCAGTGAGTTAGCAGGGTAAAATAAACGAAAACTTTTAAGTTTCTTAGCACATAAAGATTAAAAGCATGAAGATTCGTCGACATTAAAGCAAAAAAAATATTCAGCGCGTTTTAAGCCGATTTGATACTGCGGTGAGCGGAACCACAAAATGCTATAACGATTTTCCAGCTTATTTTTTCTTTCCTGCGCACAGACAAACTGCCAATGGCATTTTGATTAGCTTGACGATGAGACAGCCGAAGAAGAGGATACTGACCTTCGATGCCACTTGTTCATCCCAGTCCCTAGTGTCATCTCCGATCTCCTAGTTGCGGTTAGATTGCCAACTTAATAAGCCACATATCCGTCGAATATAGCTGGCTAAGAAAAAGGAATTTCAGTGCAAGTGTGCGGCTCACCGCACTTTTGACAAAGTTCCGAGCCAAGCCAAGTTAAGGGGGTTCACCTGTGTAATACTTTTCAAAAATCGATTCTTTTTTTTGGCAAATTTCCAATCTACAACATGTGAAAAAACAATTGTGTGAACCCAGCTTAGTTTGTGAGCTGCTGGGCTGGCAAGCGGGAGTGTCCGGTGATGATTCATCACGTCCTCAAACTTTAAACGCGTTTTTCTCGAAACCGTGTTTTTCAAGGTGGTGTGCAGAATTGCGCAAAATCTATTCGATGAATCAAGCTGAAATTTTGAGGAGCCAATTTGAATGCATATTTCGGAGTATAACGGAGTATTTTCGTTTTTTATTTCAGACGACTTGTCCGTGGTGTATCCTGCAAACCGTTTGGGTCCGACATTTTGGGGAAGTCTCATTCCAGCTTTGGTCACCAGTACACTTTTTTGATAAAGCTGTTGTTAATTAAAACGTTTAAACTTGAAGAATAAACTAACAAAATACCGAAAGAACTATTGAAAAATCTTAAATAGTTTACTTACACGAAATATTTGAAAAGCGCTCGAAACTTGACTTTCACACAGGTGAACCCCCTTAAGGCCAATGTTTTACTCAACTTCTTAGGCTTTTAAACTACTACTTAGCCAGTCTAGTCGGTATGACTTTAGTTTGGAACTGATAACTTTGTACTAAAAGTCCATAATAGAACTTGATTCAATACAAGTATTTAGCACTTTAACTACTTTATTTACTTAAGAAGAGCACAAACATTTGACCCTTAATTTTTAATTTGTTTCACGGTTTCGAAAGATAAATATTTTTAAAACAAATTTTATATTTTAAACTTTATGGGTCAGAGTAAAATATCTTGAAGCACTATACATAATTTAGCTACGCATGATTTCAACTCCAATATTAATTCAAGTTATATACCTTCATTTTTGACAACTGACCACTGACATGCAGGCTACTTTCACAACGCACTCCGGGTGGCAAGTGAATCAGTCAAAATAGATCGTGCCACCAACAACTGACCAATGGCTTGATTGATTGGTTGGTTGATTGAAGGCACGCGCTGTAATTGACGACGTGTTTAGCCCGCTGAGGCTAACACATTTTTAGGGCTATTATTTTCACGCTGTTTTCATTACTCTTAGACATCATCAAACTTCCGCTGTTAGTTAGGTGAATTTGGCTTTTAATGAGCTGGCATTTGAATTTCTAGCTGGGAATGAAGCGCTTGATTTATACATCGTGCCCGCATTGAAATGGAAATTGAAAGAGAGTGATTTAATTCTGATTCGGTTTTTGTTGCGGAACTTGAACAATCTAGCAAACGCAGCGAACTGTGATGGGATCTCTGCTGATCTCATTTATTCTGAATGTCAGTTAGATAAATTCACGTTAACTAGTCGCCAGTGCATTGGGCGTTGTCAGCTTGGGAACTTTGCAAAAACAAAGGCGTTTAATTTTCCCGATTGCCTTGGAGAGTTTTATAAAAACTTGTATAAGGACTAGAACATTTATGGCTTTCCGGAATACATTAGTTTCATGGAAAGTTTGTGTCCAAAATAAGCTTTTATAATCACATACTCTTTATTCATACGGCATACTTTTAGTTGCCCTAAAAGGTTATGCAAATAAAGATGTCGTAACTTTTCTTTCACAGCGCATGAAAAGCGGTACACGAATAATAAAAATGTCATCGGAAATCTGAATACAAAAATAAGACCATCTTGGAAACGGGAAACGATGTCATTTACCGGGGAAAATTTTCTCAAGGACACCTGCAAGGTCATTGGGGAGATGGGTCCCAAACAACATGCACAATCCTCGGACAGATAGAGCCATGGAAAATAGTCGAGCTATGCCCGAAACACGTAGCAAATACGGAAACAAAAAAAATCAACAGGATTAAATATGCAGCTCCATCTAGCTCCCTCACACTCATCTGACCCTGTCTCTCTCTATGGGCTTTGCCCGGGTTTTAGCCTTGTATTCGGCCTTAGCTGCGGAGTCTGCGGCCAATCTGTTACATTTTGCCATGGCTTCCATGTGGCCCACTCCACCACCCACCACCCACTCCACCCTCATTTCGAGTGTCCTTCGCACGTTTTACCTTCAGCTGGGACACTGGGGGCCGTAAATGCGACTGCCTCTGCTGTTTTTATACTCTCAGCCGGGCTCTGAAGTGAATTCAACAAGTCTGTGCATGCAATGCGGGGATTCGACTAGCTGCTACTTCGTTATGGGATAAATTACTCATGTTCGGAATACAACTAAGGTGATAGAAACTTAGAACTAGATAAATATTTTAATAAATATTCAAAAGCTAGTAAATCTAAAACGCAAGTCTGGAAGATGTCTTTTGTTAAACAAGTTAACAATTTAACTTAAAAAAAAGCACTAAAAATATACAAAAGTGTAAGGTATGTAGATAAAAATGGAAGTTAAAGAAAATTAAAAAAGTTTCACTAAAAAAAATAACTGAACTATTTTTTAGATAATACAATTATTTCACAAAAGTGCAAAAATTTTCTACACTCAGAAAAAAAAATTCCTAAATCTTAGGAATTATGGACTACATTGCCAAATTTGAATTTTTAAGGGCACAATGGACTTAAAAAGTAAACATGTTTGGTTTTTGGCCTTAAATTGATCATTTAAGGCAATACAACTTAAGGAATCTACTATCCGAAAAATAGTCCAATTACCTTAAAAATTATTTCGTACTAGCTAGAGGGTAGCCTAGGGGGTAAGCAGGTGGACCCACGCGCATGGGAGCCAAAATGGCCCGGGTTCACTTCCTAGCGGTGTCGAAAGAACATTTTTTTTGTTTTTTTGCTAAAACTTTTTATTTTTTTATTTGCCGTAGCACTTTACTTAATAGTAAAAAACTATTTAACTTAGTTTTTAACTTAAGGAACACTAAGAAACTATAAATTTGGTATGCACACACACATCCTTTAAAAAGCTGTTTAGAACGGCGGCTACTAAGAGCGACTGTAGAGCAGATGTTAGGACTCACGCGTACAGATCCAAAGGTCAGAGGTTCGAATCCCAGTGGAGTCAAATGGAATGTAAGTTTTATAAATAATATCAAATGTTTAAAATTAATATTCTTCTGCTTATAAATCCATTCAACGAGTCAATTCCAAGCAAACAATATGAGAAAAGTCAAAATAAATATTTTTCTTTTCAAGGCTATATTTGGACTAGATTTAAGGATATTATAGCCTTAAATGTCATGGACTTAAAATAAGTCCATGATTCCTAAGCGCAAAAAATAGTCCATTTTACCTTATTTTAAGTCCATTTTTCGGTATATTAGTCCATATTTTTTTCTGGGTGTATGAATGTCCACGATTTACTCCTGTCTAAACTTCCGATTTTTGCAACGTGTTACAGAAAGTGCTTTTAGGGTTTAACGCGGACATCTCCTTCGGCTCAGGCAAATTAAAAAATGTATTTCCCACGGCTGTCGGAAGCGGATGGCGAGAGTTTCACGCCACCAGACAACAAATAAGTTGGCACGGCCTCCTCCTTGTCATTCCTGCTCTAAATCTAGGAAATAGGTATAAAAAGCTCGTTTAGCTCCTAATGAAAAATTTAAACTTTTACAATTAAGGCGAAGGCGAATGGGAATTTCGTGCAGCTGCAACATGTGTCGCATAAATGAATCCTTCAGTTCTCGACTTCGGATTGTCACGCTTCCTGCGGAGTAATTCAATCCATATGCTACATTTCGAAATCGAAAAATATATCGATTCCTAAAACGTCTTCCGCATCTTTGTGTTTTTCCCCTTCGTGTTGCAAACCAAATTGAAAACGTCGTTTGCAAGGTTTGGACACCAAGCCCTAAAACGAGGAGTTTTGCACTTTGCTACATAAGTGATTTATCCCTACTGCGCATTTCCTTGCGTACTACATGACGTATGAGTGACAAAAGAGAAGGGGGAGTAAATTGCATTAAGTGAATAGCAAGGACTAAATAACTGCGGAAATTGAAAGTGTAGGTACAGAGTTCATACCATACCAGCCATACTTGCAATAATAATAACCAATTGAACACAGCAAGGGATTTGATCTCAGTAATAAAATCGATATTGGCTGCCCTTAGTTAACAATATTTAATTAAACCTTAAGTGGTCAACCTTTAGGGGTGAACTAGCTTTTGTCTTAACCACTCGTTGTCAATCAATGCAGGCATTCTTTAATGGTAATCAGATTTTCTGTGAGACGCTTGGTCAACTGGATGCACAATGCACAATCACCAAGATGAATACACCATTGTTTCATTTTCATTTGTCCTATCATGTCCAGGATATAGCTTTTTCTTCGTCAGAAGCCACAAAGAAGAGTAAAACAAGGCATAAAGCGAAAAATTTAATTCAGTTGCCGACAATGCAAGGCTTAGGAAAACCTAAATATTATCTTATCTTTCTAGTGCAGTTTATGCTAAGAGGTGATGCTGTACAATTTTTAAATGTTTGGTTACTTTGGAGGTTCTGTGCTGTGAGCGCAGTTGCGGATAACTTAGCACCTTGGCTGCGCATTAAATTAACACTAAAACCAACATTACGAATATCAATCATACGGCCCGTTGGCCAAGTGCAAAATTCGTTCGACATGGACCTTACCGCCAGCCTGTGGGTTATTCCTCCATTTTCCCACCATGCTGCTGACAGCATAATTTACAGAAGTTGGCGTTTTAATCGGGAAATGTGCAAAATGCTTTCGGCTACTTACAATTTCAATTTACTCCCAGTTAGTCCTTGCCGAGGGAAAGAGTCCTGCAAGCAGAGGAAAAAGAATTTACATAAATTTAATAAAAACGAATTAAATTGTGTCAAACCCGACGCTGCAGGCTGGTGTCAGGGAAAATCGTCAAAGGGATTGTTAAAAAGCGTATAATGAAAATGTCGGATAAAATAATGAAATTGAGCGACCGTGAGATGTCACAAATGTTTCGAAGGGGAGAAGAGAGCATTTAAATATTTTGCAAAATTTAAAGCGAACTAATTCACAAAGCGTGTTTAACTCCAACATCAATTGCAGTTACTTTTATTTCCGGGAAATCTGCCACAGACCTGCAGTAGGGAAGGAACCGGGATTTTTTGTCGAGTCACAAGTCGGGCTTTGCACAAAGATTGGTTACACTTGCAGATGGCCAGAAATACACCTTTTTAGAAAAGTTGAGAGCCAGAGTGAAAGACACAAAACAACACTTTTGCCATAAATCACACAACTGCTTGGGTCACGACTTTGCTGTTGTTTGTGAGTTGGCTTTCGGCAGCTGGTTTCCTTGACCGCAGAACCTCTTCCTCTCCACACCTCTGCTCCTCTTGATCAAGGCAAAAATCCAGCCATGCAAATTATGCGGGGGTGCCACAGAAACCGTTCCGCCCAAATTCCAACCATCATGTCAATCCCTTCTCTATGTAAATTCCAACCTACTTTGGGCGGAACGGTTTCTGTGGCACCCCCGATGATGATTTTTTTTGTTAAGTGCAAGAAGGCAAAGCACACAAACAAGACCTCTTTGACCATTTGGCTTGATTATATTTTTCATAAGCACTTTGTTTATTTAATCTGAACATTTTTCCAGACTGGCATAACAAAGGCAGCCTTTAGTTTTCCAATCTTATAAAATGACTGAAGACTTATGAAAGAGGATGCTATGATTTATCCCAACCCCAAACGAGTTGAGCCAAGAAAAGACGCTTAAATATATATCCGAGACCTCGAGGTATCCGTTTACACAATCAAAATATTACCACGAGTACAAATGAATGTCAATAAAGCCATTCTGCGGTCTAATCTCATTTGAAACGAGATACTCACTTAACAATCGGGATGCAGTCAGCTTCCTCAGGCCCTCTGTTATTCAATACTTTGTTGCCTCACAACTGACAAATCGCACAAGGAATTGGCCAGAGCAATTCTATAGAAACTTGTCTTCTTCCCTGGATTCGAGGACTTGGCCAAAGTTTTTTGTCCTTTGGTTTGTGCTACACTCGGGCCAAAGCAATCAGGATGCAAATGCATTGGGGAAACGCAGGACGAGAACGTGATAAATATTGAGAACAAAAAGCCACTGAGCCCGAAAGAGTGCCATCGACCTAAAGTTCACTTTATTGTGCAACACTATTCTTTATTCAATTTTATTTTTCTTTAAAATCCTTAGCATTTGTCAAGTGTAAGTGTTTCACAATCACGACCAAGGTATTTCGTATTCCAAGCTGGGCACTTTATTTTCTCTAGATTAGGTTTATTTTCCCACTGCTCCCCATCCGTTGAATAAGATGTTGCATTGATGCATTGAATAAGAAGGCACTGGGGAGGAAGTGGGTTGAATGGCAAGGTCACAACAAATACCCCACAAAATCTGAAAAGAAAAAGTAAAACAAAGTGGTGAGAATATACACGAGCTGCATAACAAAATGTTTTACACCTAGAACAAAATTTATGGGACATGACAAAAAACTAACAAACAACTTGGTGTATACATAATATGTTTAATTTTTTTTATTTTGTGGACCAATTAAAGCCAAAAAACACAATTCCCCACTCCATCTTAAGAAGAAAAATTTTTATGTAGAAAACTTTTCCAGTCATTAGAGGAAAAAGTTTATAACAATGCCTTAACAATCTTATTTATCTTTGGAATATATTTTTCTAAAGTTTCTGACCAGCAAAAGACATCAGGGGAATATTTGCTTTTGCTCTCCTTGTTCTGAGAAATAAAGTGAATGCGCCTATTAGGTTGTGCAAGTAGATAGGTGAGAGGAAATACTCCACTTCCTCTGGGATGTGTAACTATTTTGATTGCCTGTCGTGTGAATTGATATGGCAAACAGTGACTACTATTGTTTGAATAAATTATTCACTTGTCATTCTCATGGTATGGATTCCAGAGGTTCCTGCTTAGTGTTTGTAAAGGTTTTGTTTGCAGTGCTTTGAGAACTCTGGTTGCCCCATTGGAAAATCTCAGTGATTTTTGCTTGTTTGTGACTATTTTTGCATACAATAAAAAATGTATTTTTAAAGCAAATAATTGCTTTAGAACTTTTGAAACTTGGGTATATTAAAAAAACTATTTCTACAAAAAACTCACTAGGTCTTGTAAAGAAAGTGTTTGAAACTATGTTAAAATTTAGAATCACAAGTATTCTGTCATCTAAGAACAAATGTAATTCTGTTTTTTTTATTTTAACATAAAAATAATTATGCTAAGTTAATAAACTACAAAACTTTTAGATTAGAAAAAAAAAATTGTTTAACACAAGTTAAAGAAACATTCTGTTTGTTATTGTACATTTAAAGAACGTATTTTTTCTAAATAGACACTAAATATCTTGAGCCAATTAGGGCGCCTCTTCTGCCCTGGTCATCATCATAATCATTATCCAACTATTCGGTCATTTAACGGTGTAGCTGGCAGGACTCCTCGAAAAACCCCTTGCAAGTCTGGCCAACAAGCCCCACTTATTACAGGAAAAGGAGGTAAAATGCGGGCAACAGGAATTCCTGTGTAGCAATCAGTAGATTGTGTCACGGTCTGCCGTTCATTTCCGTATTTATTCAACAAGTTTTGCTGTGGGGCCCAAAACTAAGGACAGGATTCGATGTAACAGGCGAAGGACTTCGGAGGGAGTCCTGCGACAGTTTTATGCGCTTATAATCGCATATTTCAGCTTTTACCTCTAGCCGGCATCGATTTGTTTGGCATTTGTTGAATGCCTCAAGGATACGCTGGATACTCTACCGCTTTGGCCCTGACTTGTGATCCCTTGTTTTAGTGGCATTTATTTTATGACACATTATTAGTGTGTCTGTGTGCGGCTACCAGTGGTTCCATTAAAGTCCTGTGAGCCCGTAAGTGCGTGTTTATTTGCTAAGGTCCTTACCCCTCCCTCGTACAAACTCTGCCTGGGTTTTTGTGTTTTTGGAGCTGGCTCAAAGGTATTTGCGTTATCGAAGGCATGCAGGCTGGGATCGGAATCCAAGGCGTCCTTGTAATTGGGGCAAGGGTTTCACCAGGGGCCCTGTGTGCGAGTGTGTGTACGACAAACTCATTTCATATTTATTAAATTTGATGCGCTCGTGTTTTATTTTCGTTTGGCACGTACCGAAAGTAAAATAAACATCGTGGCAAGTGTTGCTTTCTTTCTGTTTTTTTTATACACTTTCTGGCAGGGGTTGAGCTTATTACGAGAATGCGAGATGATGTACGCATGTTTTTCTTCAGCAGCATTGTTTTAGTTTAGGTAAAAATTCAAAGGTAGAGTGGAAAATAAAATGAAAAAATATGTTGTAGCGGGGGGATTCCCGAGCTTAACTGCAAAAATTTATAAAGTGCGGTCGTAACTCCCTGTCACGCCCTACGAAACCCTCGAAACTATGTAATTATAAAGCTCTGCAAAGAGATTTCCAAACCAAAAACGAGAGGGAAAAAATCTGGTTTGCATATTTGTGCGTCAGCCAAAAACAATAATTAAAAACAAACAAAAAATGACTGTTATTAAAACAATTTATTTTGGGTTCACTTTGGTTTATTTTCAGACAGGGGGTTAAAACCAAATGCGTAAATAAAAACTCACAAAGTAGCGGTTGAAGCCTGTTAATTTGATTCCATTTATTTGTGCACATAAATAAGTGGCAATTGGGTTTGCTAAATGGCCAATTGAATGAGTGGCTAACTGATGGTATGATGGTACAATATTAACTCAGTATTTGCCATGTTCCCAGGCAGATCAAGTCGCAATCACGTTTTTGGGGTTCTGGACTTTGCTGTTGCCTCATTTCTTGTACCCAACTTTAGTTTGAAGGGGCAGCTGCTTTGGCTTATGATATTCGTTTTTTTGCGGTTAGTTCATTCAACTCACAATTGCTTGTTTTTGGGGAAGGAAAAGGTTAAAGCCGAAACTTGGCTTACAAAAGATGTAAATATAGCCCTTTTATCGTTTCATATTGTATTGTTTACTGTAAAATAGTTTTTTGTAAACAAAAGCCGCAACAATTTATTGTGTATTAACAAGCTGGCTGCCAAAAAATAACAGTTTTGTCACATATCCGCTTTATTATCCATACAGAATGTTCTTGGTAAATGTGTCAAAACAGTACACGAATTATTTGCATTCAAATAAACAAAACCCAGCCAAACCAGTGGATCGCATCCAACCAGAACCCAAAAGCAACCAAAACCCAAACCCAAATCCAAACCAGAAGCAAAAGCAGAACGATAACAAGGGGGCCAAAACAAGTGCAACAGGCAGCAACAGCTGCTTGGCCTGGCTTTTCTCTGCTGCCCGTTTTTTGTCAGACTGACAAAAAGAGTAAGAATAACAGCCACAACAAACCAAAACTCGTTGCTCCCAACTATGAACTTCTCCTTCAAAATCGGTGGCTTCCTCAGTGCGTCGTGTCTCTTTTTACACAAGAAAAATCTTAATGTTCCACCAAAAAATAACCTTAGAACTTAACTTGCATTTACATTGAAAAAAATATAAGGATCAATAAATAAAATTCTGCAACAATTTTTTATTGTATTAATTTAATGTAGTCGTACCTAGCGAAGTTTTAATTTTATTTTAAAATATTCAAGATGTAAATTAAGTTCTAGATACTTAAGGTAAAATTGTGGTCCTCTGTTTTTGGTTTAGCGTAATTTTCAAGTATATCTCCACACAGTTTGCTACCTCTGCTGTTGCGCAACATGTTGGCTGGGTTGCATTTTTTTTAAGGCCAAGACCAAAAAGTCAAACAACATGGAAGCAACGGTTTCGTCTGCTGGTTTGTGGTTGTTCAACCGCTCGGCTTCTAATGCAGTCCAACGGAAATGGTGCTACCATTGGCAACCGGCTGGGAGTGGGGTGGGAATAGGTGCCAAGACAGGTGGTTAAGACGGGGAAAGGGTTACTGCTTACCCCTCCCACCCAACGACATGGTAGGAAAGACGCAGTCCCCGGCTTAAAACCACAACGGAAGTAAGACTCTACTTTTATGGAGCATTACCCGAGTCAAAAGTGCAATGAGCTTACATTTTACAGCTAAAAGCCGAATGGCTTAAGGTGGAGTGGAGCAAGGGATACAAGTTTATTACAGATGCGTGACTACGTGTGTTTTCTTGACTGCGAGTGTCTGTATAAATTTAAGCTGACGTTGGAAAATGCAAAGAGGTTTTAAAAGCTTTGTTTGACAGTGAAAAGTGTCGCCTTGACGAGAAAGAAGATGTCCAATAGCTTAAAAATTCCTACTTTGAACTACCGTAACTCAAGAATAAATTTGCTTACTTATCAAGAATTTATTTTTATTAAGCCAATTAAAACAGAGAAGTAGCTTTCGCTTGTAAGCCGGTTAAACAATAAACTTCATTGAAAGCTCAAAATATTAAGATAGCAATATTTAATGAAACATAAATCCACATGACTTATCTTCGGAATTGCTCAATTTAGCTTCTCCTTCAACGATTTTTACACCTCTTAGGCTCCTAAAACCCGTTTCATTCAAGCCAGAGTTACCAACGGGATGCAGAATGAGAAGTTGGCAGTTGCCGAGCAAAAAGCGGCTTATTTGCCACATTTGTGTCGGACACTTGGGCTCTTCCACTCAGAGTTGTTGCCCGTTTTGCTCGACATGTCAGCAAATTTGCTTGCTGACTAGAGCGGCCAAATTGGCACTCGGCTTTTTGGAGCATGGTGTTTATTGGGGTTTCCGCTTTGACAGCCAGGAGTCTCACAATTACACGGCACAAATGCACCGAGTAAAAGACAGAGGCTGCACAGTCAACAAATACAAGAGCCGATTGCTGGGACTTGCACAACTTTCTGAGTTTGGAGAGGCGACACAAAATGTTGCATAATGGAGACCGCAGTTGTAGAGACAAAAGTCAGAGCAGCAGTAACAATAAATCCTGAAGTACACCCACCAAGCAACCAAGGCAACCGGTTTCCGATCTGCTGCTGCTCTTAGTTTTATAAATAAAATAAAAACCAAAAATAAATAAGATTGTAGCCGCACAGCAGCCGCCAGGGGGCGCTACGCACGCAGTGGGCCAGCCAAAAGTTTAACTTAACCCACTGCCCTCGGATTGTTTTTCATTTTTCCATTTTCCCAAGCTGCTTTCGCAAACGGTCATAATTATGCCATTTTGATACACTTACCAAGATACAAGAGTAAGTAATTACACGGAAAACACAGTCTTCAATTGCCAGCCAATAAACACAAATATTAATTAACACAATTTAGGAAGTGCTCGAGGCATAAGTAAAAACATGTGCGATTAAAGTTTTTTGACTATTACATTCGATTTAAAATCCCAATTTTCCAAGAAATGTCAATAAGTATCAAAACCATTGTATTTAAAAATGAAATTTCATATGTTTTTAAATATTAAGGGGGACATCTGAGTAACTGAAAAAAAAAAATCGGATTTTCTGAAATTTTTTTGGCCAAATGAAAAAAGCCAATCGAAAATTTGTAAAATGGTTTTAAAATATAAGATGTGAAGTACAAAATAAAATTTTTTTGGAACAAATCAAAAAACAAAATGGCGGCTGTGCAGCATTTTCTCAAAACCCCTATTTTGAGCTGGCCGAGTAGAAAACTCGCACAAATCTTAACCGATCGATCTGAAATTTTGACAGTATATTCAAAATACCTATGTCTATCGACACACGTAGGATTTTTTGATATATTGATTTTTTGCAAAATGGTGAGTGATTGAAAAAAAAATTACAATTTTCACGAAAAAACGTCACAAAATTGTTAATAAAAAAAATTAAGCAATATATCGAAAAAATCCTACGTGTGTCGATAAAAATAGGAATTTTGAATATACTGTCAAAATTTCAGATCGATCGGTTAAGATTTGTGCGAGTTTTCTACTCGGCCATGGCAAAAAAGTGGTTTCGAGAAAAACGCGTTTAAACACAAGAGGTTCCATGGGATATACCTGTGAGGCATCGCCGCAGAATGGCAAATTTCGACACTTAGACACTTTTGCCGGACTCTATCTTTTGGTATGTTATTTTTAAGACCATAAAGAATTATTTAAGCGAAAAAAAATTTTCGATTTTTAAAAAAAGTTACTCAGATGTCCCCCCTTAAGTGTTTGTAACATGTTCGAAGGAACTAAGTTGTGAAAGAGTATTTTAAATTCGAGGCGTATCTCCTAATTTCACCGGTGTGCCTTCGGTTTCTCACGTTTCTTGTGCCGTTATTTTGCGGCACGTTACATTTAACTTTGCCTATGAGCAAAACTCGTTTGGTGCTGCAAGTCTTTGCATTTTTTTGTATCTGCCACAGCGTGTGGCAGTGGCGAGTGCGTGCGGTGGTAATCAGGCTACAAGAACCCGGGGGCCATGTTCTGCCCCCTAATGCTGCGGTTTCCCGGACGGGAAATGCGAAACGGAGGATGGGACTTGGGTCTTCTAGGGCTAGTTGTCTGTGGCAGCAACTTTTCCAACTTTCACAATTTGCGCTAAGTGCGTTTTGTGATTTGTGCGGGCAATGGAACAGTAGGAAAAAGCTGGCTTAACTCAAGTTCGGCTTGTTTGCGGCTAAATACTTGGACACTTTGGAGTAAGCTTAATTAGGAAAACTGACGCAGTACAAAAGCTATCTCAAAACTATGTTTCCGACAAGGTAAAATCATGATAAAAAAAGGAACGATACATTTTAATAGTCCATACAATACAAATTAAAAAAAAAAAAAAAAAGTCGAAAACCTTAGAAACTGTGGAATGATAAATAAAAATTAAAAAAAATGTACATCAATGTACAAATATTTAGAAATCACAATTTTGGTATAACAACCTACCATTTTTAATTCATATGATAAGTGGTACCTTTCTCAAAATAAAGAATTGTGTTGCTTTTGTTAGCAATTTTTGGACGGTCTATTATTTTTAATAGTAATTTTGTATGCATGCATATTACTCAACTATTTTATTTCTTCAAAGAGAAACTAGCTTACACTATGACTTAGATTTGACAAAAAATTTCAACCTTTTGTATTACTTAATCGCCTCTTAAATAAGAAACGTTTTCTTTAAATCTCATTGAGAGCAGCCAATCCGAGTGCTCTTAATTGCTGAGCATAAAGAATAAATGTAGCCTTGGTCAGCTGGTCATGGTCATGACTTCGTTTGTTAAGTGCATTAGAAAGGCTTTCTCCCATTTTTTCCCGTTTCAGCCTGAATAGTCCAAGAAGCCATTTGACTCTTCTGATGGCCTCGTCAAAAGTTGGAAAAGTAAACGAACTTCATGCGGTACTTACCAATGAAAATAAAAGTGGAGTGTGTATATAAACAATGATAAAAGTCTCATAATTGGTTTCCCCGACTTGACTTTTTTTATTAAGTTATTGTCAACCTCCCACCGTCTTTTCTGGGTGGGGGACACCTATGTTATTCCAATGTTTCCGCTTATTAAACTGCCAGCAGTACAAATCATAGCAACAAAGCCCTAAGAAAACTTTCAACACTTTCTTGAACACTCAAGCGACATCATTAAAACACGCAAGTCACTTCAGCAAAAAGCGAAAACCACAATATAAATAAATTAAAACTTTTATTACTTGAATTGCAGTATTCGCTACGTGGGCTACATTCAAATAAACAAATGGCAGTGGGTGGCGGAAAGGTCCATGTATTTCGCACAATTTGTCAACTGGCCTTTAATCCGCTTACTTTGGGCCAATACACTTTCTTTGGCAACTGCAATTAGCAAATATTTAATGGGTTCGGTTGCTATATATTTTTGTTGATACTTTACGTAACATTTCTCTGTGCTGTTACCTTGGTTTTCAGTGCTTTTTGCAGCCCAGTGGCATCTCTTGGCCACCCACAACTTTTGGCCGTACTCTCGAAAGTCGAGGACACTTTTAGCCACTTTGCTGGACCGCCGGCTGTCAGTTGCCTGTCAAGCTGGCCCTTGTCTGCATAATGATTGTTGGTCCGCATCTGTCAGCTGACTGTGGGCGGTAAAAGAGGCGAAGAGGAGCGGACCAGGGGGCGTGGTCCGTGGACACCTACCGGGTGTCCGGTAAAGTTTTTTTTCGTTGACACTTTCATAAATTCTAATTACATATCAAAGCAAGTGTCATTTGCAGGGGCCCCAATAGTGTCATGAAAATTAAATAAACTAGGTGGGAAAGCCAGCAAAAGAACCACATTAAAATATATAATTTAATATTTCATAATGTTCTCAGCTGAAAAATATCCTGAATTTATAAGCTGGGTTCTCTGTTTGTGTTTAATCTGCTCCGTCGAGCAGCTAATAAAATTGCGTCTTCAGAACGCACTGCGATTACGCAAGAAGTTTCTGATTTGCGGACAGGCTACCTTTTATGGGCAACCGGTCGAATGGGCGATTAGCATAATTTTTCAGTATTATTTCATACGATGGTTATTACGGCTATTTTTATTGTGCTTTTCCCTGTTTCGGCTTTTGAGACGTGCGCACGTCAGTGAGTCTTGACCTCGCGTACGTCGGACCCAAACTGGCTCTTGGCCATGGGCTAGAAATGTTTGCCAAAATAACACAAAAATAAAAACTAGCTGTTCTTCCTCTGCCCGTTGTGGATGATTTAAATTAAATAATGTCGAACAGAGTGTTAACGACCACAAACAAGACACTCAAATTTCTGTGCCATGTTATGCGATATCTTTAGAAGCCGAGAGCTCAGACCAGTAGGAGTCAAATCTAATTACAGAGTTCCCACGGGCATTCTTCTGCCGTTAAAAAGTAAAATAAACACCAGCACATAAGCTTATTAAAAAATATATACAAAAATATTGGCACTTGGGAATACATTTTTGTTTTATTTGTGTTTTATTATTTATTTTTAATTAGTTAGGTGTTTGGCTAGGCTTGTCAGAGCTATATAAACGATGTCGAATTGTTGTTCTTGTTTAGTTTAATGTGAAGCTATTATTAATAGTATTTCTTAAACATACTTTTAGAACTATTTAATTTTTTTTTTTCAAATTTCATGATATTTTTAGATTTTATTAATCAAAAAAGTTTAACAACATTTAAATATTTTCAAGTCTAGGTACTTCTTAATCAAATAATATTTCTATATATAACTAACAACCAGAAATAATCATTTTTTATAATATCTTTCCATGTCATTTCAATCACCTGCAACGATTAAATGTAAGACTTGTTCTATTTTTCAGTTCCCTCACCGCCTCTTGTTTCAATTGAATTTTGAATTTCTTTTATGCATCTGTGCGCATTTCCGCTCTGCACTTGTCTAAGTAAGCAGGATGGCTGCCACCCACGCCCCAAGCCAAAGTGAACACAAAATGCCCCCAACTGGGGCTCATATTTTGTATGTTCGCTAATTTGCAGTTGAATGGCGCTTAAATGCAGCAGCTGCAGAGGCAGAGGCAGATGTCAGCCTGCATCCGAGGAAACCAGGTAAAGGGTGGACACAGCTGACTGGGGGGAAAATGCAGGAAATTTACCCACTATCACGAAACGTGACGTGACAGTAATTAACATAATAATCCATTTTGTGGCCAAAGAAAGCCAGCGAAAGAACCTCGCCTTTCTATCCCTAATTTTTTTGGTTTTTTTTTTCTTATCTTAGGACAGTGTTGAGTCGGGTCTGGACTCGGGTTTTGGGTTAACTATCTGGGCGTCAGCGGGTTAAGAGCTGCCACAGCATCACGACTCTGTGTGTGCTCGGGCACGTTTTAATTTAATGCCTGCAACTTGCACTTAGCCAAAACCAATCCAATAAATTGCCAGCTGTCTAAGCAATTTCTACAAAACATGGAGAAGAAAGGAATGATTTTTGATGGCTATATTCTTTGTTTTTTAGGTCATTCGAAGACCGCCGGACTGGAAAAAACAATTACTCTAAAAATATTTGCGCTGGGTGAACACAATCAGTCTTAAGTTGACAAAGATGATGGTTCTCAAATCGGATAGAGATATATCAAACTTTTTGTTTATAATCTAATGATCGCTCGAATAAAGAAAACACAATTACGCTAAAGTGATTTCTTCTCAATTCTGTTTCGATTTAATGGCCAATGATTTGTTTCCATTTATTAATGGAGCTGCCCGAAATGGAAGCATTTTGCTTTGTCACTTAGCATTCGAGACAACCCGACGCAGACGTCGCCACGTAACCATAAAAACCCGACCAACATCTGAATCTGTTACTCTCAATGCCCGATGTTCCATTCCCCGATGGAAATTGTTTCCTGTCGCAAACAATTTTTGGCAGCCACTATGGCGTCACAGTCAGCCCGATAAGTTTGCTGTGGGAAAGTCGCCGATGTGGCTGCCACTGTGGATATAATGCGGTGGAAGTTGCGGCATCTGTGGGTGCGTGTATCTCCCTCCGGGGTTGTGGGAACAAAACCGAAACCCGCTTCTCTGAGGACGCGGTCTTCGAAAATTGACGACGGTGGAAAAATATGAAATTTCATTTATTTCTGCCGCCTGCCGCTTCCGTCTTCAAATTGGCCAAATTAATAAGTGAGCGTGAAGGGCCAAGGCCGCGCCCCAGGAGAGCTCAGCAACAGGACAAAACAGAATACATCCGCCTCTTAAAACGTGTCGTTAATTGCCGGAAACCTCCGCAAAACTGGGGAAAACACTTGAAAAAGTTTTCACTTTGCCAAAACATAATTAAAAACCCAAAGAGGAGGTGCCAGCTAAGAAACAGACAAACAACGAATGTGTTTTTCTTCATCAGAATTGGCATTATGCCCGTTTAGGGACTTCCTTATTTTATATTGCAGAGAAAGTAATGAGAAAACATTTTTTTAAAAGCCTAAGGCAAAGTGTCCTTTCTGCGGTGAATTTTGCCCCCCACTCACTTGAATTCCATACAGAATGTTGGTTTAACAAAATTTACAGAAACATAATCAAATGGTATTAAATTTAAGAATCTCTTTTTTTATAGCTTTTTCTCCAGTCTGTTTGTCTGCTTTGATCTGTAAAGGGTATTTTGAACCCAGTGAAGTAATTGAGAACCTAGTAAGACGGCATGAGCCATGCAGCTGGCCCAGTAAAACCGCAAGGAGAAAGCCAAAGGAGGAGAACCCAAAGGGTTTGTCGATCTGCATAATGAAATAGCAGCATTATATTGTACAGTTACGGTGCATCCAAATTGCAGTAGGTAGCCGACGAAAGAGCCCGATTCAGGGGAAAGCCAAGCGAATGGATGCAGATGATGCTGCAGGGCAGAAGTAGAACCTGAGAAAATGATACTGCAATTGACTTGCTGACTGAATGACTTACTGACTGAGTGAGGGACTGCCTGGATGCATAATTGCGAAACTGCAGCTGAGCCGCCAGCTCTCTTATGCAAATCACCTCGACCGTGGCCGTGGTCTAGTCGAGTCATTTTCGCTAGCAATTTGCTGGTAATTTTCGCACATTTGGCCAACAGCTGCTTTCACATTTGCCGTACTTCACTCTATGTCCAGAGGGGTTTGTTGGGGGAAATGGTGGGGGTTGGGACCTCCCCTAAGCAATTACGTCAGTTTAGGTATGATTTCTAATTAACTGGGCGTTGTCAGGGTTCTTTGGAGTTCCTTTTTGAAAGCATTTCCCGCTCTTATATATTTTAATTAAAACTCAAAAGCAAAATTGACTAGAGTGTACAGGCGAACACAAAGTGAGACAAATTGGTATTAAGGGATTACACAAAAAGGGATCCTTGCTACTTTTCAAAAGGAAATTTAATTTATCAATATGAATTTTTGGGTCTTGCTCCGGCATCATACTTTTAAAAGTTAGCACTTTAATGTGTATAAAACGGTTGTAATACCCAAATAAATAAATCTTACCTACTATTTAATAATATTTTATGTGGATATATTTAATAGGGATTTTAATTAAAACTGAAAAACTCAAAACTCAAATAAAGAATATAAAATAGATGCATACATTTCTGTTTACAGCTACCTAGCTACAGCATGGTACGATGAAATTTGCAAATAAAATAAAAAAACTCCAGCATTTACCCCAGTAATTTAATTAAAGACCCTTATGAAATATCAAACGTCATCAAATAGGAAGAAAAAAAAATGTACCTGCTTTTAAAGATTCCCAGATATTCCTTTAATAAGTGCCTAATAAAGAAAATCATCAAATTGTTAATAAAGTTTTGCATACGAAAAGTAATAAAGAAACAGATTCTTAAAGCGAAACCTAAACATCCTAATCAGTATTAACGACTTTCCCTGCCAGACAACGAAAATACCATTCCAAAAAAGCCTTTTCTTTATTGCACTTTTATGGTTGCTTGTTTTTAGTTTTAGTGAAAATGTGAATATTGTTTCATTTGCCAACAAAAGAACAGGCCCACTGACTCATGTTCGTGCTAATGTTCTTGTTCGGGTTTCTGACCTGTAATTAATCATGAAAATTGTTTGCACCTTGCCGTGGACAAACCGCAGACCAGTGTCGTTTTTTATCAAGTCTGGGCACATATGGCATTACGCACATCCGTTTCCGTTGGGTGTCTCCCGTCAGGGGAAAAAGTGGGTGGAGGTGGGGAAGGGTCGATTCGATTTGCTCACCCGCCCGCAAGCAAATAAAGATCCAAAAATTAAAAAAGGTTTTATTTCACTCTGCTCGCTGAATGTCCCGCTTCCGTTTTTATATATTTTGCACGCGCAAAATTTATTTTGTGATTTATGGGGCGCAAAGCCAACAACAGACACCCGAGTACGATAAACTCGTATGTTTAGACAGGTTGGCGCGACTTTCTGGCCACAGACATCCTAAATCCAAGCCAGAATAATAGAGTATAAATTGAAAGAAGGAGATGTATCTTAATTTTATATTTTTCACGAATACTGCTATTTCTGATTCACAAGAAAAGCATAATCAAAGCATATCATTAAATTGCTGTATTAATATCAACTATTTAATTCTAACAAAAATGACATATGACATAAAAAATAATATCTTAATTAAAAGCAATTGGTAACCAATCACAACCGATCAGCAGTGGTTAACACAGCAAAAAGCCACCAACCAATCCATTGTCTGCGGCTGTAAAGCTCGTAGCCAACTTTTATTTCATGATGGCTATTGATGGTAATTGCCTTTGGAGCTGGTTGAATTTTTTATACAATCAGTTTATTCCTTTTTAATGGCTTGCATTATTTAAGACGCAATTGTCAACACGCTGTCGACTGTCAATTGCAAAAAGTTTATATCAGCGAATCTTTTACCAATGTTTTTTCGCCCTCGAGCTGTGCATTGATTTTCTGTTTTATTTTTGATGGCCTGATGGGACGTTAATAATATACATTTTGTGGTGCACCATGTTAACATCAGTGTTTGCTTCAATTTAGATTTGGCCCTTGGGGGTTTTTTGGTTTCCAGTCGACCTTCGATGGGTGGGTAATTAATAGACATCGGATTTTAGGTTTTTTTTTGTTTGCGGTCCAAAAAAAGTGAAATTTTGGAAATAGACTAATAAAAATAGTAGGTTTCAGAATATATCGGCATATCATAAATATGCTAATTTTTAGGTCAAAAAAGGTTAAGGAATATGCTCAGCATATTTTGACCTATTTTTTTAGGTCAAAATAGGTCAAAAAAGGTTTTGTTTAGGTTTTTTAGGTTTCTTGGAGGTTTGCGATCTAAAAATCGTGAAATTTTGGAAATAGATTAATAAAAATAGTAGCTTTCAGACTGTTTTGGCATATTAGCAAAAAAGAGGTGGACTTAGGTCAAAAAAGGCCGAGTTTAAATATCTATTCAGAAGTTCAATGATTTACCGTTTTAAGAACAATTTTTAACTAAGACACAAGGGAATTAAATTGGCATTTGGTACTTACAGCCAAACGAAAGATTTGTATTTGTTTAAAATAAAGATTTCTCTGTGCAACAGCCCTAAAAGAACAATAATGGAACAATACTGGTCTTATAGATCTCGGTGTTCTGAAATCGACCTCATCCTTCTCCATTGGGCAAAGATTTCAAGAAATCCAATATCAAAGGGCCGAAAAACACCTTTAAACCTTTCCCGGACGTAATAATCAATATTTTTATACAAATATTTTTTTATTTATGTTTTGTTATTTGTTTTATACAAATTGTGTAAAATAGTTTAAAAAAGTATTTGTGTGTTTAATAATTTAGTTATAGTTTTGTTTACAATATATAATTATAAGTTTTTCCATGTTTGTTGGTGTTAGTTTTTGTCTTTTTTTCCGAATGTATAAGCTTGTATGCTGAAAAGCTTCGCTCCACGTCGCATGAAGTAAGTGGCGAGTAAGTGTACTTAACAACACTTTCCTTGGCAATGTTAGGCACTGAGTATGTGTAATTGTTTATTGATGTGTTGATGGCTTGAATTGTAGAAAAGTCTGGATTTCGGTGTAATACATTTTTAAGTTTTTCCTGTACGTCTCTTCCGATTTTTCCTGGTACGCTCTTTATTAAAGTGTCGGCCTTTTCAAATGTTTGCATCGTATCCTTCAACGTCATCCCTGATTTTTCCAAAGAAGTGATGTAGTGTGGCAGTGTTTCAAAATATTTTTTGATAAATATAAGATTTGATTGAAGGCTTGATTTTTTCAAACACTCCCGCGCTAATTTTATTGAGTCAGCATCTTCTGGATTAAAGGACTCAAGAACCTGCAGTTATAAATAGGCTTTTAACTTAATATTTGAAGATGTTAAATACATACAGTTTTTATGCCTGAGAAGTTTTCGGCGTGAAAGGTTACCGCTTTAATCCAGGTTCCCCATCTTGTTAATATATGTAGGTTCTGGTGGCAACATAATGTTCAGGCACTCTTTGTACTTTTTAGCTCGGATCGGGGACTTCAAAAAAACCTTTTTTACGCTGGACACATATTGATTTACGTCTGGGAAAGCTGACCGAACGGTTTCCGCGATCCGGTGTAGAGCGTGTGCCAGACATGTTATGTGTATTATGTTTGGGTAAAATATTTTGAGTTGCTGTCCTGCCTTTATCATCTTAAGAAAAAAATTACATTGATTTATTAACTGATAGACAACAAAACGCATATTAGAATATTTACTTACATAATTGTTGCATGCTGCGCAAAAAATTTTTTCTTCTACAAGTTTTATTGGCTCACTTTTAAACTCCTCCAGCCACTTCATGCGATGGTCCTTTTTGTTTGCTTTCGCCATTTTAAAAACCACTTGAGAAAACACAGCGCACGACTGAGAAATGTTTTTAGACATAAACAGTTTGGATCGAACACGCCTACTAAGGAGCATATTTTCCAGTAGAAATAGGTAAAAAAGGTAGAAAAAGGTTGACATATTCCGAAATATGCTTTTTAGGTTCAAAATATGTAAAAAGGTCGAATATGCAAAAAAAACTAGGTGCCAAAAAAATTCTTTTTATCTGAAACGCATTTGTCTGCAAACGAAAATTTTTTTGGACAACGCAATCGTAATATAGAAAAAACCTAAAAAATCCGATGTCTACTAATTAAGTACAGTATAGCTGTTCAATTGGTGTTCTGATAATGACAGGCCTTCTGGGGCTCCCCAACGAATTATTTCGAGGTGTTAAATGACATACGCACTCAAACAAAAAGTTCAAATCCAAATCCAAACCAAAACCAAGTACAACAAATACCGAAACACAAAGCCAAAGCAAACAATGAAATGTGTGTTTACTCAGTCACCAAGTGACATGCAATTATTTATGCATTAGCGATGGAGAGGGAGTTTAAATATTTGCCACCAACGTTTGTCAAGTTTAACATTGCGTATACGGTAAACAATTTGAAATACATTATCTGTGGCTGAGAGAAATTGTCGTACAAGGGAGAAACGGATCCAAATTTATTTGGTTTTTCAACTTTTAATCCAGGAACTCGGACGGACGTCCTTGCTCAATAATTTATCGGGCCAGAAGGACTCGCTTTAATGTGGCCTAGTTAAATATGCAAGGGCTTAACCGCTTGCGGCAGTCACTCCTTCAATCGCTCACTCAGTCAGTCAGTCAATCGGAAGGCCAAACCAATCAACAGCCGTCGACAGGCGGGCTGAAAGATAAGGAAATCAGGAAGATTTCCACCCACGTCAAACTCTTCTCGCTACTTGTTGCCGGTAAACGCTTTCCACTTGTTCACATGAGCATGAGCCAGGAATGCCTAAGGGCATCAACCGAAAAATTCATGGATTCCAGGGCAACCTCAGCTTCAGGGATTCACGTTCGATTTGGAAAACATTTGAATGGCTCCATAAAATCACTTAAGTGTGTTTTACCGCACACGTTTCGGTGCGCCCATTTCAATATTTTTTTGTGGAATATTTATGGTCGTTGACGCACAGGATTTAAGGCCCGTAGAGTGTGCAATACGGCCCGGATGGTAACCGAAAGCCCATCATCCAAAACACATTGCTGATTTTTAAAGGATGGAAAATCGAAATGGTTACACTCAGCACATGTTGGGCCCTTACTTCTCCGAGGAGACTTTATCACTATTTCGAAACAACCATATTAAATTTGGTATAAATTAAGATTGATACCGATGTGCCCCTTGGGTCCCTATATATTAGCACTTACCTCCTCCTCTTGGAAGCTTCTGCTGTACTGTCATTAACTGCAAAGAGAAAGGATAAACATGGTTATTAGCTGGTATAATCTCTTAAGTTAAAGATTTGAAAAATGATGTGGTTGTTGGAAACTTTTAGAAGAAAAATGAAAGTCCTTCGGCCATTACATCGCTTCCTTGAAGTCTTTTTTAAAAGGAAAACTAGGATTAGCTTCTTTAGCCTGTCAAGGAAGGAACATATTTTAAGGTTCACTGAGTCCATCAGAACATTTTTAAACTTGAATCAAGGATGCATGTCCTACTTAAGTCCACCACTTACTTTTCAAAGGATAAAAATTCGATGAAAAAGCGAGGGCAGCCTGATAAGTCATAGACTTTTTAAACTTTCAGATCAGATACTTTAGCAGCAGGGTGACTTTTAAAACAGAAACCATATAAAACATTTTTTTTTATGAAAAGGAAAAAAAAAATTTGCACTATCAACCTGAATACTTATTCAATTTGCCCCGAATTCGTTTAAGGCCTAACTTGTTTATTTAATGCCTGACAACTGTGTAGTTGATGTGAGGTAAATGTTTTAATTTCCTGCAAATCCCAATATCGGTAATTTAGCCATTACTTTTCCAGCTAATTCGCTTAATTTCGCACTCGAAAACGTTTTCCGTTTTTGTTTTTATAGCCAACTGGCAACCAGTCGTGCAGTTCAGGGCCTGGGCCATCCAATGGCTTTTTAATTGACAGGTTTCGGAGGGAGGGAGAAGGAGAATGAAGCGTGGGAGGTTTCCCCCCAGAAGGGAAACCCAATAATAACAACAACTTGAGCATCAGAAAAAAGGTCAAACCAGGTGAGCTAACTGAAAAGCCGTCGGACAGCTGCTTTGCATCGGATTTCGGCCGTTACTGGATCTGCGATTTGGGATTGGGACGGGGATTGGGATGGTACTGGGACTCTGTCGACGGCAGCTGGGAATTCACTCAGTCGTGAGCCACCGGGACATTGGATGAGTGGTGGACTTGACTTGATTAAAGATTTCACACTTGATTAAACACTGGGGCCCTCCTCGTGGGAGGCATTGTTGTAGCAGATCCAATTGCCTGTTTCAAGTTCGTTGCGGCCATTGTGGATGCGTTATGGTCGGAAAAACATTTTTAAAACCTGTTTTGAAGTAAAATTTCATTCTTAGTGTAAGGACACAGGAAAACACAATCTTCCAACCAACTCAAGAGCTACTGTTCAAATCCTTTGTTTAATCACCCTACTTTATCCGCTAGAGCTCTCAGTAATTAACTCCAGCAAATCTATTAGGGAAAAGTTTCTAAGCTTTCTTTTTATCCTATATAGGCCATTTTCTTTCATTGCTTTTTCCATTTATAGCTGTTCAAAAAGTGTAAAAAAAACAGTTTTTGGCACCTTTAACCTCATGTTGCTCGAAAACTAGAGCCAATCGGATATTTTCAAGGTCAGAATCGGATTCTACGGCGAAAATTCTATAAGAATTGGCTACCATCATTTAGTCAACATGAAGTTGTCGAAATTTTGTCGGCCTGTGTTATCTAATACTCAATTTACCGGTTAACAGTGATTAAAAACCCAAAGGTAAAGATTAATTAATTCTACGTGAGTGAAAATTAAGATCAAAACCGTTCGCAGATCTTTTCTACTCGGGAGTTGCCGGCTAAGGCCGTGTACTCGCCTGGCCCCTTTGAGGGCCTGATACTTTTCGACGAGGGACTTTTAATTGGAAATAACTAAGCCAGGTTTTATTGGCTAGTGGAACCGCTGAGCCCCAAGCCATCGGAGAGGCTTATTCTCCAGGCCAGATCAAAGTCCGGATTAAAGGTCGTAAGCTGCACGTGGTCATGAGTACATAAGCCGGCAGAGCAACACCACCAACAAGAAGAAAGAGTGCTCCAATGACCCCATAATTGTGACCTGTACCGCACCTTATCGTCTTCAGGGGACTCGGATGACAATCCTGCTTTGTTAAAATCAGTTTTGGCCAACACATCGTCGCCTCTCAAACTGTGCCAATGAGGCTACTGGAGTGGCTTTAAAACCGAAGCTGTATGCGCAAAGCAGTCGCTCCAAAACTGTTGCTGCTAGAGATGGACTGTCGTTCGAGACATTTTTCTTTTTATAAATAATATTTAGATTCTTAGCCTTTACATTTATATTAAACTAAAATATAGTGTCTAGGATGGTACGTTGGATAAGGGTATGAAAACAAAATAATGAAGTATATTTCTAGTTAATATTAGGCCTTGTTTACTTATAAATCTTTTCGATTCCCTAATATAGCACTCATCAACCACCGTCATCCTTGAGCTCAACGATCACGCTTGGAAATGATATAAAAGTAATAATATTAATAGTTTAAAAAAACTAAAAAAACGCTTTCCGGTTTAAAAGAGCGCGCTCTTCTATAGATATCGATAAACTATCGGTAAAAAACAAGTTGGCAGGCCTGCATGCAAACCAAAAAAAGTTACGCCGCCAGCCAGCCAGCCAGCCAGCCAGCCAGCCAGCCACAAGTGAAACTAATATAAAGCGTTTAAAAAGTGAGTTTTATGTAAGAATAATTAAATGAATTGACCCCTGAATTATATATATACTTGAGCCTTATTCATAACTAAAGATACGAAAATTGAAATCCCAATATCCTAAATACATACTATCGTAAGACTATTTCGCTTATCTAAAATTTTGATAACTTAGACTATAACTATTTCTTTTCTCTTTGTAAATATAAAATTAAACTCTTTAAAAACGATATAAGAAAACTATGAGAATCATAATGAATTATTTTGACACTATTGGAATTATTAAAATGTACACTTAATATTAAAATGATCGCTTAATTTCTTCATTTATTCGTCCCGAGTAGAGCATGTGCAGGTCAGTGTTAATATGAATTAAAACTAGAACTTTTATAAGGGTCATGTTATTATTTAATATGATACAGGAAGGGAGGGTAAAGAAATGGGATAACTAACATCTAATTCCCAACCTAAAGAACAAAACACTACTTGGCTATTGTCGGTAGCCTACTACAGTTACTTTAATTGTCAACCCCACCACTATTAATAGCCATAAACTCGCAGTTAAACGTGTACCTAAAATATTATGCTAATGGGATCGATTGGCATATAGGAGAGTAGAAAGACCCCACGACAATCCGGCGAGCTAGTTTGAGCACAGCAAGAGGTACACTTCTCGAAATCCTGTCAATCGTCTGTGTCATCCGAAATCAATAGCTTTTAGCTATTTCCCCTACAACATCTACCTTTTTCGACACAGGGAAACCACCCACATTACACGGATGGGAAAAGCGAGGGAAAATGGAAAGGCGAGGGAAATTGTGAAAATTGAGAAAATATGCTAAAATTTAGCCAGAGCTAAAATTTAATTAAATTGTAGCCAGCCGAACCGTTAAACTGTCGATATGCTAGCTATTACCATTAATTAAAATATCTTATTAGACGGCAGCTCACCCTGAAGCCTCTTATGTTTTGTAGGGACCGGTAAAACTGTTAAGCCATAAATATTGGTTTTGTCTGAAAGCAACAGTTGGCCCCCAGAGCATAAACATAAAAGGGAGGCAAGGCCCAAACTGCCTTTCACCCGTTTGAGCCCCTTCTTGCCTCAATTGCAACTCAAACAAAAGCTTAACAATGAGCACGAAAAGCTTTGTTCTTGCGAGATTCCTTGTTGTGCTTCATTAATTTAATGTTGTTTTCACAATAAATTTTCCTCATTTCCATATCGGTGCCAACAAAGAGCATTTCGGACACGCTTATGCTAATCCCAAGAAATTTACATTTGAGTTTTCTCATTTTCCGGCTGCTTCCTGGATATATTTCAGGATCTCTTCCGGTATAAGAGTTTTTCTTGAAACCAAATCATTTCTTAGAAATTTAATTTGTTTACGTGGATTTTTATTAACTGAATTCATATTTTTATGGATGAAAATTTAATTTATTTACCACATAATATCATATTATTTAAGTGAACAAAAAACATTGAACTGAGACAGAGGTTTTTGGGTTAAAAACTAACTTGAGCAATAGCGAATATGTACACATCTACACATTTGCAACATGTGTTTTTGAGTAAATCCCTCCAGGGATAAATACTTTCTTCTACACTTTCTCTGTTCTTTTTAGGTTTGTAGTTATCCATTATTGATTCTGTTGACCAAATCAGGCATTGGTTGGATTTATTTTTCATGAGCTCAACATGCCAAAGCTAACCCTTTTAATATCAAATGCTGCCGGGGGTCAAGTGGAGTCCCATCAAACGTTTTTCGTACTCCGCTTGACTGACTGTCTGTCACGTTTTCCCCCAGATCTTATGACTGTGTCAGGCGAATGAAAAGTATCAGGTAAACGACATTGCCAAAACATGAACTGAGCACACGTAAGTGGTTGTTGCGGGTGACGGCGGAAAAAACAACTTGTCTAAAATTGTATTAAGAAATATTTGGCCGGAAAGAGTCTTTCCCTTCGATGAATACACTTTATTGGAGCGTGAGGTGAGGAGCCGTCATTCTGTTCTCGTGGAGTTGGCACTCTGTTACGCTTTGATTAAGTTCAATTGGGCTTTCCAGCTGCAAGGGGAGCCATCCACCAATGCTGCTGACCTCCCAGTAGAAAAACGGTTGCAAGCCTCCTGCAGACTGTAAAATAATCAAGCCCCTTAAGGGGGGACATCTGAGTAACTGAAAAAAAAAAATCGGATTTTCTGAAATTTTTTTTGGCCAAATGAAAAAGCCAATCGAAAATTTGTAAACTAGGTTTTATTATATAAGATGTGAAGTACAAAATAAAATTTTTTTGGAACAAATCAAAAACAAAATGGCGGCTGTGCAGCATTTTCTCAAAACCACTTTTTTTAGCTGGCCGGAAACCTAACTCGAACAAATCTTAACCGATCGATCTGAAATTTTGACAGTATATTCAAAATACCTATGTCTATCGACACACGTAGGATTTTTTCGATATTTTGATTTTTTGCAAAATGGTGAGTGATTGAAAAAAAAATTAAAATTTTCACGAAAAAAACGTCACAAAATTGTTAATTAAAAAAAAGTAATCAAAATATGGAAAAAATCCTTTGTGTGTCGATAGACATAGGTATTTTGAATATACTGTCAAAATTTCAGATCGATCGGTTAAGATTTGTTCGAGTTAGGTTTCCGGCCAGCTAAAAAAAAGTGGTTTCGAGAAAAACGCGTTTAAACACAAGAGGTTCTATGGGATATACCTGTGAGGCATCGCCGCAGAATGGAAAATTTCGGCACTTAGACACTTTTGCCGGACTCTATCTTTTGGTATGTTATTTTTAAGACCATAAAGAATTATTTAAGCGAATAAAAAAATTTTCGATTTTTAAAAAAAGTTACTCAGATGTCCCCCCTTAAATGCATTGTTTATTTCTGGTTATAATATGCTTTATATGTAGTACAGGCACTCCGGAAAATGATACACGTTCTTATTGGCTTAACATCATATTACTTGCATGCTTTCCAAGAGTTCAGAGAAATTATTGCTGTCCTGTTAAGTTCAACTTTAAAAGACTCAAATGGTTTTTGGTGCTTAGAAATACTACTACTAGTACTACTAGTATTCTATAATTTATAAAATTATGAGGGTGCCATTAATGAATAGTCAGTTTATCATTAACATTAATTAACTTTGAACCTACATTTACCCAAAATTTTAATGTCGTATAATGAGTATCTGCCCAAAATAACCGTTTCCATTTTGGCTATCAGTTCATAGACCCTTTCTAATGGCAGTTCAGGCTTTGTCCAAACTCGTGAGTCAAGCTTCTGGCCAAGTTGAGTGACTGCACTTGCAGTTCATTTGCCCAAAAGCTGGTATTCTCGATATTTGCTGCTTGCTGAATGTTTGGCAACAGCAAAACAATTTCCGGACAACGAGAACCTTTCTCCCCACTCGCTGCCTAAAAAGATAGCAGTGCAGCAGCTGGTTGTGTATAGGAATTGGGAGTGGGATTGGGTGGATGGAAGAGGGTCAGAGGGGTGGGTCATGGGTATGGGCCATGGGCCTGGGCATTCTAGCGGAACTTGTGTCGCATTATGCCGTGTTTTGGGTTGTCGGTGGATGTTTCTGTTGCCGTTGTCGTGTCTGCATGTTGGCTACAATGTTTGGTTACAATTGTTTTTCAGCATTTTTTGTGCTGCCTGCCAGCGACATGCACATGCATGGATACATAAATACACAGATACAATTGTATCTGTTACTGCACAGGCAGTGTTCTATGTGGCTTTGAACCCCCACACACATGCACTAATTATGTTTTGTTTGCACTGACATTAGAACACCCACCCACCCTCTGGCCATAAGTTTTTAATTGTTCGTATGTTTTGTTTAATCAATAAATGGGCAAATGGGGAGCATTTCAAGTGCACAGGTTGAATTTGTAACGAGCAAAAACCAAAGAGGGAAATTGGGATTCGAATGATTGCCAACAAATAATTAAGCAGCTCAAATAAGAGTGCATTCACTACTTTCTTACAAAGTAACTGCACTTTGATTTACGCTTGTTTAAAACTATTTTAAACATTTTTGCTTGGCGTCTGCAGTTGAAGAAAAAAAGAGCCAGAGGTTTTCTGGTAGGTGAAGTTTTTCAAATGAGCAGCTTATTAAAGATTTGGTACTTTAAGTTTAGTTAACAAAATGAGTAAAAACCTGTTGAACACTCTCGTTTGACTGCAGGCAAAATGAAAAAATTAAAACTGTGTTAAGTGCTTAAGTGCTCAAGGTAAATCTCTGTTAGGGTCAGAGATTCCTAAAACGAATGAAAGTCCACAATAACGTCGCCATTATTTGATGATAATCAGATTAATTACGACCCAATACTTAACTTGACTGACCGTTTTATACAATCATAACCGTGAAGTTCAGGGCTAGACGAAGTGATAAATCCATCAAACTATATTTCCCATATGAAGTGACGGCCCTTACCTACGCAAACTTCCCTGATGCATTCAATGGCACGGACAACATTTAAGTTTATCGCCTTGTTTGATGATCCATCTGGATCCGAAGGCTTTGGTATGTACGAGACGAGCAATAACTTTATGGATCCTTTTAGCGACCGAGGCGTTCAATTTGATGGAAGGCACACGAAAAAAAGACGGTCCATAAAACGATGAATGAAAATGACATCAGCTGGAAGGGAAAAAAATACTTAAATTGAGGGCAAAGACATGACGAGCTGCTCGAAACTGGCCACAGCTTTTTGGGTTAATCAAATTAAGCTGGGGAAAAGGGCAGGGGAAAACAAATGACGGTGGCCCATTAAGCACCTGTGTACTCGTACATATGCACATGTGTGTTATACAGATAAAGATACGATTCACGTGAGCCGCACATTCGGATGTGTGTGTTTTACCAAAAGATACCAGAAGGCACGACAGCATTTTGGGGCACGCATTTTACGTTAATTACATGTTGCTACAATGTCGGGCTTTGTAATTATTTTGACAACCAAACCGTTGCTGCCTTTGCCGCTTTTGTTATGCTCGCTGTGTCTTTGCATTCGGAAATCCGAGAGTTACAGTTACATTCGTCAGCTTTGCTTTTTTATAATGACAAGAATCTCTAGAAAGTCCCCTCCTTCTCGCACTCCTTCAATTTTGGCAGCCAGTCACTCAGTCTGTCAGCAGCGTTTTGTTCAATGAGCTTTTTACGAGCTGTGAATGGGTAGATACATCCCCAGAAGATACAAATAGGAGAAGGAGAAGTTGTAGCGCTGAGTGCCCATACATGTCATATACAGTAAGGGTGGGACGTCAAGGAAGCCATCTGCAGCCAGAAACTATAATTGCGTGATAATCAAACCTTTGAATTGGCTTTTGAGGTTTGCTGAGGAACTGTGCGGCTGGCAGGCGGTTAGTTGATAGCCCGTTGTTCTCCTGTTCTTGACTCTGCGATGTGATGGAAGCCGAATGGAAGGACAGCCGCACATCAAAAACGCTGGTCCTAACCGAAGTGTGAGTGCAACTGGGACGATGATAACTATGTTGGCAATGAAGAACCAATGTCTGCGGCTTTTAGCCATGTTTGATTGACTGCTGGACTAACTTTTCGAGCATTGTACTCCCCCCGTTTTGTTCGTCACTCCCGCGGGTTCAGCTACGCTCCAAATCTCCAGTTTGTGGACGGACTCGTGCGCGTTACGCTTTCGGTCAAGCACATCGGAGTAATCGCTCCGCAGTCGGAGTCATATTCGTCGTCATGATGCATAAATGCATAAAAATGAGGACAAGACGAGTTAGTTGAATATTCGCAAACTATTTGCATAAGCGGTACCGACAAAAAACCACTTCAATATCCGTTGATCGCAGCATCGCCGAGAGAGCAATTGTATCTGCCAGATACATCTACATTTGTATTTATGCACCAGTCGACGACTGTATTGCCACATCTACATATCTGCGGCTGTACTTGGTTTCCATTTGCGAGGTTGTTGTCGCTACAGTTTGCCCCTGTCTGCCCCAGTGTCTCCCCATGTTATTACTAATCTCCCTGCAGTCAATATGGAAATCAAAAGCTGACTTAGTGGGACGCCATGGGTTATTGCTCTTCAAAGGGGCTGGCATTTGGCTTCATTATGTGATGAACTTTGGAACACTCTTTATAAAATTATTATGTATTTTTATGAACAGCATTTTTTATAATCCTCTCGAAATATTCAAAAAACAAATAAAACTAAAAGGTCACTTATGATGAAGGGTCAGATAGTTGAGTTTTTTTTTAAACTTCACTAAATTTGATTTCATTTTTTGTATGCATTTTTAACCTTGATACTATATAAACTCCATTCCCTTATATTCAGTTTTTATTCAAACGAAAAGTTCTTAAAGCTTAACGACGTTGGGGTGTCAGATGTTTAAAATTTTATTTAAATTTCACTAGAACTAGATTTATTTTCAGTTTACAACGGTAAATGCAACAGAAACACTTCTGCTGCTGAATTCTTTTTGTTTTCCCGCTCCTAGCTCTTGATGCTTTGGCATTAAATATGAAAAATCAATTTCAGATGCTCGACGTTAGTATAAAACCGCAAAACGCTGGACCACAAAGATAAAAGACCCTACACATTTACGTGTCAGGAAGTCCACAAGGTCAGCCAGTAAGGGAAAAAAGGAAAATAATACAAAATTATGCATTTGCACCCCTGGGCACATAACAGTTTCATTGTTGGTCGAACAGTGTACATATAAACGCAAAAAGTATGAATACAGACTGACAATTGTTGTTGAAATTAAGGTAATAAAAAAATTTAAAGAAAAATGTGAAGTTAGGCCAAATGAAAAGTATGTTTCCTTAACTAATTGTAAAATTACTTTTAAAATCTTTTTGAAATCTCGAAAATTCTCTTAAAATGGACCACGTTTAGTATGCGCCTTTTTATAGTTCTAACAATTTTCTTTCAACCTCTTATTTTTTGCTTCCAATCATTAGCACGGATGGTGAGGCATGAAATTAAAAAAACATTTTGCTACGGAAAGTTTTTGTTCCGTGTATTTGCATATGCATTGGCCAGAGAGCGAGTCAAGGAGCGGTAAATGGAAAGGAGGCGAAAAAGTCGGTGCAATGTGCGGTCATGTCGTCTGGAATGAATCCCCCTTGAACCACCCTCTCCTGTGAAAAACCCCGCACCCCACTTTCCTATTAACGCTTAGTGAACAAAAGTTTTTTTCTTCTGCTGTCCGATATTTGCATAAAATGTGCAACGGCTGCTTGCAACGTTTTTATATTTTCCTTTGATTCATTTTTTATTTATGCGCCTGCCTCGTTTGCTTTTCATGGGCCATGTTCTTTTCCTCGATTGGAACAGGCTGTAATGACATTTATTTCAAGCCAAATCAAGTGCTTCGCAAAAGTTGGCAGGAAATTAATGAACTTTTACCACCCAGATTAAAGCTTTGCTTTCAGCCTTACAATTCTGAGTGCATAATGCCGTGGGAAAAGTTCTTTCCGGACACATTTCCGTTTGCCTTATTGAGATCCCCTTTTTTTAAAGCCACTCCCACAGCTTAGTGAGTGATTTACATTCGAATCGAGGGTTTCTCCCTCATCTGAGATTTGACCCAGTTATGGTTTGCCTCGGATCACGATTCAGAGTTTTATTTTTCCATTTTAATTGTAGTTGTCTTGGCTTTCCGCTTTGTGGCCATCATTTTGGCCCGGCTTAAAGACACCGAGATAAATAGCCTGGAGGCTGGTCTATTCAAATTGCCATTGTTATAAATAAAATAAAATGTTTAAAGAGAGTTTTTGTGTGGCTTTGTCCATGCTTTCTTTTTTTTTTGGTTGGCGGGCAGCGAGATTGATAGAGATAAATAGGAAAATAGAGAGACGAAAATGTAAAAAAATTGACAAAATTTATTTTATAAACATCAGTTTAAGAATGACTTTTGAAAAAACTTCTTGGCTGTGAAAATATTTGATTCATTTCCTCTTAAATATCACCTGAAAAAAATATTAACTTGCTTGAAAATGTTTCCCATTTTAAGCTAACAATGTGTAAAGGTTATTGCAAAAGTAAAGCCGTATAAAATTTCCTTTACGAAAAGCTTTATTTCAATTGTGCACAATATAGACATTCAAATTTCTGATTGTTTATTTACATTAGGTACATATAAGTCATACAACATGGCTTTTTAAATTTAAGGAATATAATGAAATTAAGACAATATTTCTTTAAAAGGGAAAATTAGTTTGCTCATATTTTGGTGAAGTTTAACTTGCCTATGAAAAATTGGTTGACATTTTGTCACATAGACTTTTGTTTGCATAGACTAAGGTATTCAAAATCATTTGCTTAAACTAAAACTGAAATCATAGCAAAGCTTAATGTTGCTGTGTTTGTCAAGCAATGATACGCAATTTAACACGTTGCAATCAAAACGTGGTTCAGATTTAAAACTTCCACAGAAAAATTCAATTAAGTGATCATAAACAAGGTTGACGCCGTGCGAGACGTGCATTGAAATGAAAATTGGAAAATGGAAAAGTCAACACAATCGATTCAATAGCGGAAACGAAAGCAAACTCAAGTTGCACCATCGATGAACAGCATTGTCTGCGTATACGTAATTTTTGAGATGACATTTGCTTCCTGCCTCTTTTATAACTAATTAAAGCCAATGGTGGCTACTCTTTTGAGACTCCTCTCTTGTTGCTGCCGCTCTTTTTTATTGTCAACCAACAATTTGCAGCCATTAGTTAAACGGCCCAGATGGAAGAGGAGCAGCTGCTCCACCGAGTGGGTGACTAGTTGGGGATGCTATTCGTATTCCACTACGGGAGACTCCCATTTTAATCCTGACCATCTCGGTGGATTTAAGTTTGGGTCCCAGCTGGAAAAAGATTCCCAAAATGGGCTTCAAACGGCCCTAAATTACGATTATGTTTATTATAGCATTTCAACAGACTGAGTAAGCTTTTTGGTTGCTACTACTTATACAATACTAGTTTAGTTTATTTTTCCCATTTTTTCAATAATAAAATCGTCTCAGAAATTTAAAAATTTATTTAGCTTTTCTTAAAATTTTAGATTTACAAATAAAATATATATCTTTTGTATTATTTTGTTTAACAATTATCTTGTAGAAAGTCAATAATCGGCTTTAGTTTTAAAATATGTCCACACAAACCAAGCTTTCTTTGGTCTGAATTTTTAATCGCAGATGAATTATTAGATTAAAGTATCAAACGCTCTATTTATTGCCTCTGTGTATCCGCTCCCATATCCGCTTTCATCCAGCCCATAAAGAGTGGCCCACTTCAGCTGACTGCCATGCAAATTGGATCGGACCCAGGCCGGGTCCAGAGCCCAGTTCCTTATCTGCCGCGCCCATCTGGGCCTGCCACTCGACGCCAACGATGTCTGGAGATGGAGTGGGGATCCCAGAGCGTCGTCTTGAGATGGAACAGGAGTAGGAACAGAAATAGGGACTGGGACAGGATGGAGCTGCGTCCAAAGCGTCGGTGCATGTTTGTAGCGTTTGGCTTAACAAGTGATAAACTTGTCGCTTGTCCGCTTCAAGTCCTCGCCCATTTCATTCTCGTGCCTTACATCCTCAAATCCTCACATGCACCCAACGCCTCTGCAGAGTGATGGAGAAGCTATTACCCCGCATTCCCAGGCAAGAGTGCGCTGTAAATAGCTAAGTACAAATTGCATGGCTAATTTGAGCTGTTGCATAAGGCTTAAGAGCTCACGCACACAGACTCCAGACTCCGTGTTGACAACTTGACCGTAGATTTGGCTAGAAGATGGAAAAGGTGTGAAGTGACAGACGACTTAACTTAAGTAATGACCGTTGCGAGTTGGGCCCATGAAGTAGGCAGGTTTATTAGCAACTGTCAAGAATAATTTCCTCAGACACTGCAAAATTCGCAGGTCCAAATGGAGAACAGTCTAAGTGTCAAGGAACTTAAACCCAAACTACACTTCTTTCCATAACTTTGGCTTATTTTAAATTTATTACAAACTGGTACCTGCTTCAAGTCCAAAACTATTGATATGAACTTTATCGAACCAAATGTTATAAACAAAGAAGAAACAAGAAAGAACGCTATAGTCGGGTTTCCCGACTATAAGATTTGCGATACTCATTGCCCTCTTTAAAAAAACAAAACAAGAAAAAACAATTGAGTGTAGCCTGCTTTTAGGCACAATCAATTTTTGAGGCACTTGTATACACAATTTTTGAAAATGACCAGATTTTAAAAATTTAAATATTTGGGTAGATATTTTTAATACAAACAACATTTATTTAAGCCACTTTTCTCTAGCATTAAAAATGTGGACACCACAGAGTTTCGCGGTTTGTGGGCGTAAGGGGCGTAGTCAGGTTCTGCGCTCTGCTTATAGAAGTCTGTGTGCAAAATTTGGTGGTTCTAGCTCTTATAGTTACCGAGATCTCGATGTTTGTGCGGACAGACGGACGGACAGACAGACATTTCAACGTTTACAGTATTTGCTTACTCTTCGAGTATCGCAAATAAAAAGTATAGAAATAAGTGCATTTACCTATAAAATATTATTAATAAAAATATAATATTAAATAAAAATATCTATAAACAAACAAACTTAAATTTGAGTCAAAAACTGTATAAATATGATTTAGTAGGCTTAAAAACACAAAAGGCTGTTAATGAGACAATCATACACTTAATGTAAGTCAAAACAGTTTCACAAATAAAGACAATTCACTCTGTTTCCCACACTGCAGTTCCCAATGTTCCCATAATCCAATTGGTAAACATGAAAACCACCTCTAATTATGATTTATTCCACATCTGGTCAACACCACAACCTTAAGGAAACCCCAAAAGGCAATTGAAACTTAGCAGCTGCAAATGTTTGTTTGTTTGTTTGTTTATAGTTCCGTTTGTGTGCAGCTCTTCAGCGAAACCTGTGGTAAGAGCTGGTTGAATTTGAGCGCTGCGGCAGCCGCATGCGAGGAAACTCGTTTCTTGACTGACGATGTTCGAATCGAACATGTTGCACCTTTCCGCTGTGTGAAGTTGCTGCTGCTGATGTTGCTGCTGCTGCAGCTGATGTTGCTGCTTCTAATTTTGCTGTTGTTGCTGCTACTGTTACTGCTGATGTTGCTGCTGTGTGAAGTTGCTGCTGATGATGTTGCTGCTGTTGCTGTTGCTCGTGCTGCTGCTGCCGCTCGTGTGCTGTGATATTGCATGTGCCCCTTATTAATTGCAGCGTTTACTCGCCGCCCACGTCAGACCAGCGAATAAAACAAACGGAACAGTGTTGCAGACACAAATTCACTATTTTTTCATGCCTTGGCTACCGACGCCTACCCAGAAAATCCCGGAGAATATGGCCAGCAAACAAAACGGAGCGCGTTCAGTTAGACAAGCACTCACCTTGTTAAAGCCGAACCCAAAGCCTTTGGGTAACCCAGCGTCCATTGCATTCGAGTAATGCTGTTTCCTCCATTAAAGAGCGGAAGCCAACATCAAACAAAAGCAATGGAGAATGGTGTAAATATTGTGATTATGGTAGGGATGGAGAGTGGGTAAATAATATTGAGTAAGATGTGAGTTCAACAGGTGCCTTCAGGCAGACTATAATAAAGTTAAGGAAGTGGACAACGGAGGAGAGCTCAGTTGCAACTTCTGTTAGACAAGAACCGCTATTGAGTAATATTAAAAAAATTGCTGATAAAATCTACGATATTTACGATGACAAATCAAAAAATTTGTGGTAAACAAGAGTCAGTGAAAAACACCTGAGTCCAAAATAAACAATAATTCAGTTACTGCTGCATTTAAATCTCACTTTACAAAATCTGCATTGTCGTAATATTTACATTCTAAATGACTTTATTTTTAAATCAAACAGATTTAATCTCTTTGAGTTCTTCAAAGAGCTTTCACGACGGCGCTTGAGTGGCGTCAATAGACTTCGACGAGCCCAAGAACCAGAGAACCCGATCCCAATCCCAGGTTTGACCCGAATTCGACCCTGACCCTCGGGCTCTGGGCACGCCAATAATGACGACGACTACATCGATATCGACGACGCATTGTTTCCACCGCTGATCTTGTCCAAGTCGCCCCATCCATCTCTTTTCCATTCGCTTTTCTGGGCCCGCTGATGACTTAATCGGTGATCGGAGTTTGGGGTTCGGTGGGCGTTATAGTGATTTATTATACTTTGTTGTTGACCACGCACTGTAAACATAAACTTACTAAGACAAATTAAGAAGAAACCAATATTGTTGATCGAACTGGTGGGCATACAGCTGAAAATATATTAATTAGGTTTCTGTCATAGTGTTCGAAAGCCTTTTTTAAGTTAAATATGCTTTTAAGTACAAAAACAAATAAAAACAAGAAAGAACGCTATAGTCGGGTGTCCTGTGGACACCACAGAGTTTCGCGGTTTGTGGGCGTAAAAAGAGGCGTGGTCAGGTTTTGAAACAATCTTGACCTACACTTTGCTTATAGAAGTCTGTGTGCAAAATTTGGTGGCTCTAGCTCTTATGGTTACCGAGATCTAGGGGCTCGTACGTACAGACAGACATTTGCAACGTTACAGTATTTGCTTACTCTTCGAGTATCGCAAATAATCATTGTAAAAGTTGGTACCTTAATTATTTAAAAACATTATTTTAGACACTTTACCTAGTGTTTCAAAAATCATTGTAGACTATAAAGCAGGGACCGAAAATAACTCTTATGATGTTGAAAAAAATCATAGGCTTAAAAGTAGTCTACATAAAAGAGGAGATCACAAAATATTTTTTTTTTGGTTTAGCGACCCATTAACAGCATAAACTTTTATTCTTGATTTTTTTATAATAAAAATTGTAAATAACTCTTATTATTTGATTTTTATGAATAAGTAACAGTTATTCCCAATTTTTATAATAAAAATCTAAAATAACTGTTATGCTTTGATTTTTATTTTGACATAACAGTTATTCATGACTTTTTATTATAAAAATCAAAATAAAAATCAAAATGGAATAACTTTCGAACCATGTAAAATATAAAAAAACGGGAAACGCACTTTTAATCTACGGATCATTACCTTTCATCTGATATATCATTTGTCGTAAAGTGACCAACATAATAACACTGTTAACAATGTTCATAGTTGAAATGGTTTTGTTCTCAAAATGGAATATTTTTATTGTTACTGAAATCGCCACCTTTGTGGTGTAGCCTTTACTGTACAGTGTACACCTCTGCGGATTAGGATTCATCCATAGAGTCCTGAAGATTTCGCGGTTTGATTTTTATAATTTTTTTTGCATGAGTTACAAATTCATAATTAACATACAAAACTTCTTGGTGTTAGTTCTGAAGAAGTCGCGGTCCATGGAGAAAAATTAGTTTTTAACCTTTTTTGAGTTATGGACCGCTGTACTACCCAGTTACCTGTACTTTGGGGTTCTCAAAATGTTTATCATAGCTCTCATTTTTCGGATAAGAGCGTCGCGATCATCATCTTTTAAGAACTCTTTGACTGCCAACTGCAGTGATCCATAACTCAAAAACCGTTTAAAACTAATTTTCCTCCATGGACCGCGACTTCTTCAAAACTAACACCAAGAAGTTTTGTATGTTAAACATGAAAAGCATGAACTCGTATACCAAAAAACAATCAAAATTAATCTGCGAAATCTTTAGGTCACAATAGTTCAAGACAATCCCAATCGTCCAGCGGTCAATACCCCCAAAAAACGTTAAAGAACATTTTTCCTCCATGGACCGCGAATTCTGAAGAACTACCACCAAGAAGTTTTGTATCTTAAGTATGCACTTGTAATGCAAAAAAATTATATAATCAAATCGCGAAATCTTCAGGCCTCTATGGATGAAGACAACTCCTAATCCGCAGAGGTGTACACTGTACAGTAAAGGGTACACCACAAAGGTGGCGAGTTCAGTAACAATAAAAATAATTCCTTTTGAGAACAAAACCATTAGAACTATGAACATTTATAAAAAACGTGTTATCGTGTTGGTCACATTGAGACAAATAAATATATCAGATAAAAGGTTATGATCTGTAGATTAAAAGTGCATTTCCCGTTTTTTTATACTTTACATGGTTCGAAAGCTATTCCATTTTGATTTTTATTTTGATTTTTATAATAAAAATCATGAATAACTGTTATGTCAAAATAAAAATCAAAGCATAACAGTTATTTTTGATTTTTATTATAAAAATTGGGAATAACTGTTACTTATTCATAAAAATCAAATAACAAGAGTTATTTACAATTTTTATTATAAAAATCAGAGCTTAACTCTTAAATCATGATTTTTATTTTAAAAATCATAACTGTTACGGTCCCTGCTATAAAGTCATCAAGGCATATCTTCCATACAGGGTACTACATCGTTTTTTGTTGTTATTTCTATTGTTTATTATAATGAGCATGGAAACTATGGTGATCACTGTAGACTCCACTGCCAAAGAGAAGGCTATCCAATAGATGAGCACACCAAAGATGATAAAAACGGTCTGCCACTTAGGAGGAGCAAAGAAAACCAGTTGACTGAGAACGAGATTTCTGTTTGGCCCACTGCTTTACATTTACGCTGCTAAATGGGTGGTTGGGTGAGTGGGTGAATAAATGGGGTGATAAGTGGGCGGGCCAGGAGGCGACAGGAGGCTCTGTCAGGTGTTCTTGCCCGAGTACCAGCTGCCGGTTGATATATCACAAACGCAGACGGACGGCAGGTGTACTCCGCATCGCCCTCGTCATCTTTCTCATTAAGAGCTGGATGCTGGAAAGAGGAAGCCACTCGTTTATTTACGCACTTGACTTAGGTGGCGCCTTGGGCGGGCTGAGAAGCAGGACGGATGGTTGGAAGAACACCAGGCCAGCGAAGAGCTAAGAGCCTTAATGAGCATATCATATTTCACACATGTCCGCTTTGTTGCTTTAGCCTGTCGTCACCTTTTTGAGCGCCCATTTAGCTTTGAGTGCAATCTGAAATTGTTTTTTTAAGTGCATTGAAGATAAAACCCAAAATTGACAAATAGCTTGGGCATAGGGGAGATTATTAACCACTGAGGGGTTATTTAATATGCCCATCTAACGGCAGATAAACATGCTTACTTGTCACTTTACGGCACTGTCTATGAGCTCGAAAAGCAGTCATAAAACTTTCAAGCCATCTGGAGGGTAGAACTTTTTAAAAGGAATCAACGACTTAAAATTGTGAGAAAATATAAACTACAGGAATAGCTCAACCTTAATTATACCTTGGTAATATAAGAATCGCATTACAGCCTAATCATAAGTTAGGTGGTAAACAATTACACCTTGGGTAAAACCAAGATAGAATAGAGACTTAAAGCGCAGTTACAGTTAATTGTTCATTAGGCGAATTGCCAAAGGTGCCCGTAATTCGAATTGAGTTGTAATAATGCGTAAACCGATAAACAATACTCCTCCAAGTTTCCAACGAGACGAGACGACCGCAGACATTAATTATGTTAATTGAACTGTGGCATAAGTGGCGAAGGAAGGAAGGGGAGAAATTAAGCCATCCTCCGCGGAACCACAGACACATAACTCATAATGCCATTTCCACGTGAAGTTTGTCGGGGCATAACTCAGCTTACCTCCGCATCTCCAGCAGACATTTAGTATATATACCTCCGCATCTCCAGCAGACATTGAGTATATAGGTAACTACAGAACTTTAGACGAGATTTCACTAAAACACGTGGCAGACAGTGGCCTGCAGTGCCTGTAGGTTCTTTGGTGCGGAGACAATCGCAGGAGATGGTCCTCGGTCCATTGGTAATAGGCTTGAAAACCAAAAACTGACAAACTGCAGTCGTCCTAATGACTACGAAAATAGAAGAATGCAATTTAATTTATTAACCAAGAACGTCATGTGTGCACTGGGATAAAAATCCTTCTTAAAAGAAAAGTTTTAAATTGCTTTTTTGTTGTAATGAAAGCCAAAATCTTAGGGAAAAAACTTAAAACTTAATATTTTGACTTTCATAACATTCCCTTAAGGAGTCTTAGCAAGTAGACAAATCATCACTAAAACAACAGTTGAGTGATTTGAGTGTGAGGCTAGACTTAAGCCTTCTCGTGTGGAATATCATTTAGTGTGTAAATTACTCGCTAAATAAGACAAAATCTTTAGGAGCTTTGTTTTTCTGTGTAGGTTGACGCATTAGCAGCTAGTTTAGTTGCACAAAATGTTTGCTCCAAGCTAAAGAATTATGAAGCTCCAGGCGAGGAGAGGTGTTTGAGAACCCCATCGTCTGGTGGGAGGATGCTTCGAGGATTGGACAGACTATAAATAGTCAAGGCCAGCTCAAGGCCAACTGCAGTCAGCGAAATCAATCAAAAACGCAGTCGAAAGGGAAAAAAGTGGAAAAAAATAAATACATGGAAAGATTTTTTTTATCCCCAAAAGAGTTGCATTGTCAGGGGGCAAACAATGCATAACTACTGATAATGATTTAGCGCATTGTTGAGGTCGGAGTGGCGGATACTCGGGTCTATTGTTCTGCCGGGATGCTAGGATGCTATGTAGGACAGTGCTGCCAGCAGTCAGTTCAATAAAAAGGCCAGCTCAGCCAAAAAAAGTTCAAAAAAAGGGACAACACATGTAAAAAAAAAAGGACAAAAAAGGCCAACTTATTGTTAAAAAAATTTATGTTATAATTATAATGTCATGATTATTTGTTAGCGGACTCAAAACTTGCAATTAAACAAACATTTTTGAAGGGATAACATGAAATTTACAAGCTCAAATCTTGTAAGTTTTTTTTGGGTCTTGGCACAAAAACAAAAATTTTTTTTGAATACTTTTTTTCTTTATGATTTTGCTGGTTAGTGGTATAAGCACAAATGTTTTCGACTTAGCTTCTAAAAAAAGGTCATTTAGTTTTTGAAATTAATTGTCAAAAAAAGGCCAGATTTTCGAACAGGGGCTGTTTGAAATTTTTTCCGACTAAGGCCGTTTAAAAAAGGACAGATCTGTCCGGAAAATGGCCAAATTGGCAGCACTGATGTAGGATGCCAGGGCCCGATGATTGCCTCCTGAGTGGAGCTTAGTTGTGAGATAGATAAGCAGGCGTCGATGACGATAAAAATTGATTTGCCCGTCATGTTTTGGCGATAAAATTTTACAACTAAAGTCCCCGAACGGCAGTCAAGCGGAAAGCATCATTATCGATGGGGTCTTCAGTCAGCAGGAGATGTAGTCCCGACCCAAACAGCGGCACGACTGGCACGTAACGAGGCTTTGCCTGTTGCACGCCTGGCAAATCATAGTTAACGATGGGCTCCTACTCATCCTGCCTAGATTTTCCTGGGAGTGATGATCACACCTCCCTATGATTACTTCCAGCTGGTAGTTGGCGGTGGTCGGGGGCTTTGGCTAATTGAGCCGTCAAGTTATGGTCGTGGGGTTGAGGTGTTTAATTGATATGAGTCGCATCTTAAGTGATTATTTTTTCGGTAGGTGGCTTAAGGTTGTGGTTCGGGCTTCGACTTACTCGAGTGATAAAATCAGTGGGCGTAAGCTGTTGAAAAAACAAGCGCATACACATAGCACAAACTATTAGTGTCGGAAACGCTAAAAAAAAAACATAGACCTCTTAAAAAATGTTGTAAGTTGATTTTTACTTCTTATCCTTTACTTTTTCCCAAATCATTTACACCAAAGAATGTTTAAAGCTTCTAGGTTTAAAGTTGATAATACAATTTATTAGTAGTTTCTGCAAGTAAGACAGTTTTATATGTAAAGTTAATTCGAACAGCTGGAGAGTCATTTTATAATGTTCGTAATAACTTCAATTTTTAAGAAAAAGTTGTATGTGTTTTTATCATTGTTCTTGGCAGTTCTAAAAAGGTAAAAACAATACATCTTTCATTATATTAAGGACAAGATAAGGTATTTTAAAATTGCATTTCGAAAAGTTGTTGGTTTAATCTTCTTTTTTTTAAGTCAAGTCTAGAACAGCTTTCAAAAAAGCTGTGTTGCCTTTTCTCTCTAAAGTTAAGTTGTTCCACCTTATTTTTCGTTACCATGCCGACCAAAAAGCTCTATTTTACAAAAAAAAGCTTTTAAGCCAAACACCATAGTGTATAAATACACAGTGTAGAGTAGCTATGATGTAAATGTCAAATTAAACATTCTTAAAGTCATGTAAATAATAAGGAGCCCTCTTCCTAGTTTTAGACGTGTATTTTTTTGCTCTGGCAAAAAGTCATAAGCTTACAGGACTAAAAGTGTTGCATACCGTTAGAAAGCTAGATCTTTAAAAAACGACAATATATTTTTTCCTGTTCAACGTAAACGAAAGAAAATTATTTATAAAATGACAAAGTGCCGAAAAACTCGGCTTGAAAAAACTGTCCGCAGGCTGAAACACTTTTGACAAAAACTATATTTCCCAGAAACTTTTTTTTGTGATTGTTTTAGTTTCTTTTGTTTTACTTATTTTCTTCATTTTTGTTATTTTAATAATCTACTGAAAAAGTATATTCAGCAAAATTACCCTTTTATTATAATATTTTAACTGTTTTTAAATAAATTTATCAATGTTTTCAGTTTTTTATTGAATTGAAAATCAACTTTTTGGTGCAAAGTGCGAAACTTGATGGTGCTTACATTTTAATTCTTAAAAAAAGTTCGAATTAATGTTGTTTGTTTAAAACATTCGCGACCCCATACACCACTTTGTGACGCACATAAGTTTATTTTTACAAAATTATTTGAAATTATTTTAAATCGTAATTGCAAAACATTTTAGCATATCTTCGTAAATGTATTGGTACTAAAAACAATATGAAAAACTTTAAACATTATCGAGACAGCTGGCATCGACTACTAGATGTTAACTTATTTGCAAAACTATCGTTTCCTAGGGCTTCTTCAATTAACCGGATAATAACCTTGTTTGATTTCCTATTTTTTATTTATTTTTGTTGCTTTATTTTATGGCTAATACATACTAACGCATGGTATTTAAGTAGGTTGTTAAGTCAAACGCCCAAAAAGGTTTCTTTCCAATTCTATTCTCTTAAAGTTAAAATAAATTCTGTGTCATAACTTTTTGAGCATAATTATTTTCACTAATGTGTGTGTGTTTTCAAACCTTTTTGGCAGAAATATATGTACATTTTTTATATTTAATATATAAAAACATACATTTTTTCTGTGCAATTTTGTTAAAATTCTATTTTGCCGCAATTTTGCTAGTGTTTTTTGTAAAATGCATATTTTTGTTCAGATAGTTTTAATGTTATATAGTACTTGTGATTAGTAAGAACGAGTTTAGTAACGGGAATCTGATAGTTGGGCAATTTTACTATAGCGTTCATTCTTATTTGTATTTAATAAATGAAGGGATATACACTTTTTAACATTATTTTCTATTTAGAATCGAGAATCCCATATTTTTATTACAGCTTAATGACCATGACTCGCGCCTTTGTGTGAGGTGCTGGAGGCTTGAATATCACTCGTCCCTGGTCGTCCTTGTAGTCGGCGTAGTCGAGGGAGTGGATGCACTCCATCCCCAGGGCCTCCTTCTGGCGGGCGGAGTAGAAGCTCGTGCAGTAGGCCACCATCAAGGGAAATCCCTTGGACCGACCTACGTCCATCAGAGTGGCAGCAAGACGTGATCCCAATCCCTTGCCCCTCATCGAGGCGTCCACACTGGTAATGTGAGAGTAGAGCAGTGGTAGTGACTTGATTCCGTAGCGCTCAAACAGATTGGCTTCGCGCTCGATCTTGGAGAACAGCATGCAAATGCGACCAAAGGCGTTCTGCTCCATGGACTCCGCTTCTACTCGATGCTTTTCCACATCTTCCGGGAATTGGGCTCCGGCCAGTACGAAGCCCACCAGTCGGCCATTGTTCTTCTCGTCGAGGGCCACCAGACAGGTTTGCTGAGCGATCATCGACAGGTGATACTCGTCGTTCTCCTTCTCGTTCTGGGAGTGAAGGGCTTCCCCGCTGCATTGGCACAAGGGCTCAGAGGTGAAGAAATCATCCTTCATGAATTCCTTTACACTTTTATAGTCCTCTTCGGTCATAGTGCGTATGGTGACGCCGTCCTGCGTATTTGATGTCATCGTGAACTCGATCTTCACTTTTGCCGGTTGAATGAAAACTAATGTCTGTTTGACTTGGCCCTAACATTTATATATGCTGGTTATTATCTTTCTTAATCACTAGTTAACAAAATATAGAAAAATGCTCAGTTCTTATTGATATTCTGATGAAGTTGCTCTTTCAGATAATGGATCATTTTATTACAAGAATTCTCTTTTAAGTGTATTTAATTTTTTTAAAATTTTATTTTATATTAATTTTCAGAAATCCAAAAGGTTAGTATTTTTGATTTTATGTTATGTTAGCTAGTGTAATTCATTTTGAGTAGGCTTATTTTAAGGTTAGAAGAGGAAAACAATACTGTTGAATCTTTGAAAAGACTTCTTATCAATTTGAGTTAAAGACCGATAAGAAGACGAAAAAGCAGCAATATATATTTATTGTTTCTTATCAGGTTACGGTAAAGTTATCGGCTTGAATTAGATTAAAACTTACTTGCCTAAAGTAAAAACAATTGTTTTCGCTTTGACTAAATTAAATTTTAATGTATACTTATAATTTAGTTGTTACTTTTTTTTAACACATTTTTAAGCAGATAATTTTGCAGCAACGTTAAAGCTAAACAACTTTTTTAAAAAAAGATAATTATCAAAAACAACTTTTTTAAAGATATTTCTCAAAATAAAAATTTGTTTGTTTCTAATATAATTCTTGTGACGTCAAGTTGGTTTGGATTACAAAAAATGTATTACTGGTTAACACCCATAATGCTAAATACGCAATCAAAATAAGAGTAGTGCCACACGCGCAGAAATCTAAGCAATACAAATAGATAACGAGCGTGAGTAAGGCATAAGCATCGATTGCCCAAAACATATGGTTACTCGCCAGAACATTTCACAAAATGTCCCCAATAGAGTTCACAACGAACGGCAGCCACGCGCACTGAACTTGAACACCTAGCGATCGTGGAAAAGGTTCAGCACCGGCTGACTGAACCCAACTGCGAGTGCATTTGGCAACAACAATTATTGGAAAATTTTATTGACCAACTAGAATAAGTAAATAGTCAACTGCTCCGCGGCAGCAGCAATATCAGAGAATGTCAGCAGAGGCAGCAGCAGCGGCAGAAGGGCAGCAGCAGCACAGCGACGCATAGGTTACATTATTAATCATTAACATAAGAAAAATCAGTTGTAAAATTGCACTCAATAAAAAAAGTTAAAATTTTGTGTATAAATAATTATTTAAATTTTTAAGTTACGGGTTTAAAGCACTTGAAAACTGTTTTCTTATGCTGTGCAGAATTGCACAAGTTAGTTTAAGGTTATTGCCTTCGGTAAAATTACAATCTTAATAATAACAAAAAGCAATCATTTGTTAAAATACAAAAATTTAAAAATAACAGTTAAAATAAAAAGTCGATTGGAAGCTCCATAATTTTAGAATTTGGTATTTCATCAGCACGCTTTTATTTAATTATGGTTTCGTTTTGCGATAGTTATGCCAAACAACTGATGGAGGACACCATCCGCCGGAAGGCCTTGCCTGTGCGCCTGGATCCCGCCCCCGCCGCCGGAGGATCGTGCTCCTCGCTGAACTCGTCGAGCTCTGACGACGCCATTGTGCAGCCCCGCACTCCGGAAGGCAGCAGCTTGGCCAACAGGCTCAGCTATAACTCGGCACAGAATTTCATTGTTTATAATTCTGAAATTATGTTAGTAATTTACAATGCAGCATGCGTCTCTTACGATATTAAGCATTTGATGTGCTACTCAAGGAGTCCGCACGCCTGGGCCCTGCCCACCGACTGGCAAAAGATTCAGGAGACAACACACTCGATTCTGCGCAACAAGGTATTCCGGCTCGCGATGGGCCAGTCGACTGTATCGCTTACTCTTCGAACTTTCCCGTCTCCATCACCGCCTCTGCACTTAACTCATCAGTAATAACAATTCCTACTGCGCTCACAGTAACTCCATTGTAACTCCACCCCAACCACCACCATAATCAGCAACACCGCTTTAAGCGTTGCTGTCGAGCCAGCGGACTACTTCATAACCACCACTAACAAGCAATTAAAAGGGATCATCGATCGTGAGGCCCGTCGCCTTCCCAAGCCATCGCCAGTGTCCAATCGAAACTTATATAACAAACAATTAGAAAGCATAACCAATACGTGTGTGGATTCATTGCCATACGTTGCCACATTGCCACAATCGCCTAGGTCCATTATAACAGTCATATATGCCAAGTAAAAGCCATTTTCCAGCGCTATAGCGAGGACGATGAAATTGCCATGGCCTTATGCGAACATGTGTCGCTAGAAGTAAACAATAATTTCAAACTTTTCTTACGTAGCCGGAATAGGTGTCGAATATTACAGATAACACAATCTTAAGACCAACTTGTTTGACTTCGAATTTTTGAATTTTCTCAATGCAGTATTATTACTAAAATTATTGCTTAAAAAATGTTGATATGTTGATTTTGACTTAATATGCTTAATTTTTCCCAAATCGTTTACACCAAAGATTGTTGAAGAAGCTTTAAAAGTTGATAATACAATTTATTTGTAGTTTCCGCAAGTAAGACAGTTTTGTATTTAGAGTTTAGTTAAACAATAGGAGAGTCATTTTATAAAGTTTGTAATAACTTGAATTTTTAAGAAAAAGTTTTATGTGTTTGAATCTTGGCAGTTCTAATGGTATTATTATTATATTTAGGACAAGATAAGATATAATATTTAAAAATTGCATTTCGAAAATTTGTAGGTTTTATCACTTTTTTTTTCAAGTCAAGTCTAGAACAGCTTTCAAAAAAGCTGTCTTGTCATTCTCTCTTTTAGATGCCTAAAGTTAAATTGTTTCACCTTATTTTTCGTTACCATGCCGACCAAAAAGCTCTTTTTTTTACAAGAAAAAGCTTTTGACCTAAACACCATAATGTACAAATAAACAGTGTAGAGTCGCTATGATGTAAATGTCAAATTAAACATTCTTAAAGTCATGTAAATAATAAGGAAGAGGGCCGTAGTTTTAGACGTGTATTTTTTTTGCTCTGGAAAAAAGTCATAAGCTTACAGGACTAAAAGTGTTGCATACCGTTAGAAAGCTAGATCTTAAAAAAACCACCATATATTTTTTCCTGTTCAACGTAAACGAAATAAAATTATTTATAAAATGAGAAAGTGCCGAAAAACTCGGCAAAAAAAACTGTCCGCAGGCTGAGACACTTTTGACAAAAACTATATTTCCCAGAAACTTTTTTTTTGTTTGTTTTAGTTTCTTTCTTTTGTTTTACTTTGTTGGGGCGGGTCCGTGCCGAGCTAAATTCCTCCAAGTTTCCAGAAAAAAGGGCCAGAAAACGATGTTGGTTTTTTGGGGTTGAAAAACACTTGTTGCTTCGTTCACTTTATTCTTCGGTATGATATATGTACAGAGAAATGGATTTCAATATGGCGTGAAGTCTAAAAGTCTATGATCTATGTTGAGAGAGAGAGCTTCACCCGGTTGGGCACCAGTGATGCCCAGCCAGCGATGTTGCAACACGAACATTCTCCCCCCCTCGAAATGGGAAGACTGCACCTCAGAAGAGGGAGCAAGTGCCCGAGAGGAGCCACCCTAGGGTCGAATCCTGTGCCATGGGCAACCCATTCTGACTCGGGCGGATGCCCGGCAGCATCAACTCGGCGTAGATGTCGGCTCCCAAAACGACCGACACCAATGAGGGATGGAACCACCTGTCATCCGCCAGCGTGATATTTTGGAAGCCATCTCGGACCTTGGGATCAAGGGGCTTGGCCGGCGTTCGGGTCTGCATTTGGTCATCAACCAGCATCAGCAGTTGTCGGCCCATGCTTGTCGTCTTCGAGCGGATCTCAGTGGTGCAAACCCGTTCATCGCCCACGCGGGTGACGGAAAGGTTGAGCGCCTTTGCCAAGGATGCGTGGATGCGACTTACGGGACAGCATGGATCCACCAGAGCTCGGGCGTCAAACCGCTTTACATCGGAACCGACCAAAACCGACGCAGTCGGCAGGATGCTCACACTCGTGCGCTGCAGGATAGCAGAGCACGATGGGCCTGTAGCAGAGCCACGGGACGGTGAGCGTGGCAACATCGCCGACGACGTCTTCTGCTGCTGCTGTCTTGGTCGTGATGTGTGCGGCGACTGGGGCTCTTGCATGTGCAAGAGGGTGTGATGACTGCCACTGCAGACGCGGCACTTGTCCTTACTACGGCATGTTTTGCCCGAATGCTCGTGGGCAAGGCAATTTGAGCAGTACCGATTGAGCAGGACCGCGCGGAGTCGCTTAAGTGCCGGAAAACGGAGGAACCGTTGGCATTTTCTTAAAGCGTGCACGCCTCTGCACACTCGGCACCTGTACGCGTCTTGGTTCGTGGTTGGCGCCATCGTAAACAATCTGGTTGTGGGAGTAAATAAAAAAGACGTAATGCGTTATGGATGATGTGGATGACTGTGACATGTATGAGGACAGACAACAGAGGATGACATGAACTTAGGACTAGTAAGAACGTCTGCCAGTGGATAATTCTGGGAGGCGGAAACCAAGGAAAGAGTCACTTGGAATCAGTAGCATCCATCGGGAGACGGATCATCTTCGCGATTGGACGTCGGATGACGCCGCGTGTAGTGAGGACATCTGCCACTCGGGTCATGCCATCTGCGCCTGGGTGCACAAGTTGGATCCGACCAAGACGCCATTCGTTTGGTGGTAGGTTTTCTTCCTTGATCACCACCATGTCCCCCGTCTGAATGTCTCTTGTTGGGAATTGCCATTTATTTCTTTTGTGGAGCTCCTTTAAATACTCTTCCTTCCATCGAAAGCAAAACTGCTGATGTAGGGCCTTTAGCCGCTGCCACCGGTTAACAATAGAAATAGGGCTCTCTTGAATCTCGGGCTCGGTCACGGAAAGGAGCGGCCCACCCACTAAGAAGTGCCCAGGGCTGAGAGCTACCAAGTCCGTGGGGTCTTCGGACATTGGAGAAATAGGCCTCGAGTTTAAACAGGCCTCAATTTTTGCTAGGAGGGTGGTTAGTTCTTCCAATGTGTACTTCCCGGCAGCCGTCTGCTTGTAGAAGTGTGTCTTGAAGCTTTTAACACCTGCCTCCCACAGCCCCCCCATATGAGGTGCGCCGGGAGGGTTGAAGTGCCAGGTCACATTTTGGAGACTATACTTGGAAAGGATCAGTGTTCTCGTGGCTTCAATGAAATCCTTGGATAAGGACGTTGAGGCTCCAACGAACGTTTTGCCGTTGTCAGAGTGTATGTGGCGTGGACAGCCACGTCGGGCGAAAAAGCGCGAGAAAGCTGCCAGAAACTTCTCAGTGGTCAAGTCTGACATAGCTTCTAGATGGATAGCTCGGGTACTAAAGCATACGAAAACGCAAACGTACCCCTTTGTCACCTTGCAACCTCGACCAACGTAGCTTTTGATGTCAAATGGGCCCGCGAAATCAATGCCCGTGTGAGTGAATGGCCTGGAGAATGTGGATCTCGCAGAGGGCAAATCTCCCATCAGCTGAGTTTGCAGCTTTCTTTTGTGGATGGCACACACTCGACAAGAGTTAATCGTTTCTTTTACAAGATTTCTCAGCTTAGGGATCCAATACTTGGAACGAATCAGTCGCATCACCAACTGATTACCCCCATGTAAGGATATGCGATGGGTAAAAAGGACAAGGAGTTTTGCGAAAATACACCTCGCTGGAATAAGGATAGGATGTTTCTCATCATAGCTTAGCATCTCAGACGCTCTTAAACGTCCGCTTGCCCTTAGGACACCGTGGCTGTCGAGAAAGGGGTTCAAATTGGAGATGCCGCTTGAGACTGGAATTTGCCGCTTGTTGCTCAAGGCCTGGCTTTCTGCTGCAAATTCATGTCGCTGAGTGAGCACAATTAGCCTCTCTTGGACGTCAGACAACTCTGCTGCAGAGAGTTCGGCCTCCACGTCGACATGTTGCTTGCGACACCTTCTTGCAAACCGGAACACGTAAGCGAGAACACGTAACGCCCTCTCAAACGCTGAAAACCTCTCTAGAATGTCAGTTGCCGGAGGCGCTAAAGCGATGTTACATTTTATTGGGCGTTGTTCGAGCTCGGTTTCGAGCTGGACCGACGATTTGAGTGGCCATTGCTCCTGGTTGTGAAGCAACCACTCAGGGCCGCGCCACCACAGGTCGCTGTCCTTAAGCTCATAGGCTGAGACGCCTCTGCTTGCCAGATCAGCCGGGTTATCTTCCGATTTCACGTGAAACCACTGTTGTCTGTTGGTGAGTTGGTCAACTCTCGCAACTCTGTTGGCAACGAATGTAGTCCAGGTGCATGCTGGCTTGCTTAACCATGCAAGCACTATCGTGGAGTCCGTCCAATAAAATGTGTCGTAGTGAGTAGGAGGCATTTCGGAGAGAACTGCTGCAGCTAGTTCAGAGAGAAGCACTGCGCCACACAGCTCCAAGCGAGGTATGGAAATGGACTTTACTGGAGCAACTCGGGTTTTGGATGAAAGCAAGTGGATGAAACAGCCGTCGGTCGTTTCGACACGAACATAAATGGCAGCACCATAGGCGCTCTGCGATGCATCGCAAAACCCGTGGTACTGCAGTTTCGCTGCTGGATGGAAACGCACCCATCTTGGAATGCGAATCTCCTTCAGGGCTGGATACCCTTTAAGAAAATCATGCCACCTTGTGACGAGATCAGTCGGGAGAGGCTGGTCCCAGCTTAACTCACGCAGCCAAATTTCTTGCATGAAAATTTTTGCCCGGATGACGAACGGCGATAACCATCCTGCTGGATCAAACAGTTTAGCTATCTGGGATAAAACCTCTCGTTTGGTGTAGTCTGTTTGAAGAGAAATTTCCCTCGGCAGGAAAAGGAAACTATCAGACGTCGCTTGCCAACGGATTCCTAGGGTTTTTGCCATACTGGCCTCTTCCAACTCAAGGAAGTCGGAACTGATCAAGTGGTCTTTTGGGATCCCTTGCAAAAGTCCCTTCTCGTTCGAGGTCCACTTGCGCAGTGGAAAACCTGCACTCTCGAGGGCCAGACGGAGTTCTTTGATGGCTAGAACAGCGGACTGCTGCGTGTGGTTGCCAGCTAGAACGTCGTCGACATACATGAATTTGGAAATTATGTCGCTTGCCAAAGGATATTGGTCAAGTACATCCTGGGCTAGCTGTCGGAGCACGCGAATGGCCAGAAAGGGCGCACAATTAACGCCAAAGGTCACAGTGTTAAGCTCATAGTCACAGAGCTTTCCTTCTTTATCGCGGAACAGGATTCTTTGAAAGCGTGTATGATCGGAATGGACGAGAATTTGCCGGTACATCTTGGTGATGTCGGCGTTGAAGACGTACTTAAAGAAGCGCCATTTGAGGATCTGGGTGGTCAAATCAGATTGCAGTACCGGACCTGTATGAAGGATATCATTAAGACTGTACCCGTTTGAAGATGGACTGGAGGCGTTAAACACGACGCGAACCTTTGTTGTGGTGCTGTCTGGTTTGAAAACCGCGTGGTGTGGCAAATAAAAATTGTTGGAGTCGTCATTTGGAGAGACTAGATGCATGTGACCTAATTCTAAATATTCCTGGATGACTGAGTCATACTGCTCTTTTAAGGGGGCGTTTTTGTTTAGCCGTGCCTCGTTCCTAAGGAATTGCGCCAGTGCAATAGGTCTTGAGTGTCCCAGGTTTATACTGCTAGGATCTTTAAATGGCAAGGAAACCACATACCTCCCTTTCTCGTCCCTTTTAGTGGTCTGCTGGAAGTTGTTCTCACACACCGAGCTGGATTCCTCAACTAGCTTCACTGGAACATCCTCCACCTCCCAAAATTTGGTGAGAATGCTGTCTAGTTTAGACTCAGCGACAGACAGTCGTGCCGAGAAGGCAGCTATTTTGTTGGTGGGATTCTTCGCGATTGGGCCGCAAAGAATCCACCCGAATATGGTCTCTTGGCCAAGAAGTGTTCCGCAAACATTTGACTGGGAGCCGCCTAGAAGAATCGATGGAAGTAGATCGGCGCCTATGAGCACGTCAATCTGCGAACTCTGGTAGAAATTCGGATCTGCTAGTTGGAGGTTAGGCAGGTCCCTTAACGGACCTTCGGGTATCGTATAGGATGGGAGATTTCCGGCTAAATGTGGTAACACATATGCGGAGGCTTCGATTTGTATATGTGGCCTATGTTGGGAGCCTATGTTGAACTGACAGCGCTTACGAGGCTGGGCAGCAACAGTTTGGTTTACTCCCGCCACTTGAGCTTGGATGGATTCATAGGGGAGCTTAATAAGGTTGAATAACCGTTCCGATATAAAGGTTGCTTCTGATCCTGAGTCAACTAGAGCGCGTGCAGAGTACCTTATGCCCGAGTGGCAGATCTCTATAAGCGCCGTGCTCAGGAGGACCCCTTGCGTGTTAACGGCGAGGTACGATTGGACGTTCGATGGAGTGGACTGTATACTTTGCTGTTGGTCAGGTATGGATACTGACTGTAATGGGGGTTGTGGGGGGCCGCCACGATGCAGGAGAGTGTTGTGGCGACCTTTGCAAGTGTAGCAGCTGTGAGTACTTGTGCAGTCTCTCAGCATGTGGGTTCTTGCAAAACAGTTCAAACAGAGTTTCTGCTGTTTTATATACTGCTCCCGATCCGCGACGGACATATGTTGGAACTGGGGACACAGACGGATGGGATGGTTTTCCCTTGAACAAAGTTTACACGATTGTGGATTTACTGTGACCCTATTTTCAAAGTTGTGGATAATCCGCGGGCCGCTTTCAGTTCGTGGGCCTCTGGATTGAGCCGCCACAGTAGGTTTGAACTCTTCAATTGCTTCAAGGGTTCGATGACGACCTTGTAAAAAGCTTTTGAAATCATTCCACCCTGGAATCTCGGATGGTTGAAGGAGAGACTGCTCCCACAGAGACAGCGTCAATTTCGGCAACCTCGAGGAGCACAGAAAGACGAGCAGACAATCCCATTTGGTGGTGTCTACCTTAGCGATTTCCAAGGCTGTCAAACACCCTTGAACTGTGCTCTCCAGGTGCTTTAAAGATTTCCCACATTCTTGGGAGACAGAGGGAAGATTGAACAGAATCTTAAGCTGGCTGTTGACGAGTAGTCGCTTGTTTTCAAAACGGTTCTGCAGGTTCCTCCATGCTGATTCAAACCCTTCGTTGGTTAAAGGAGATAGCGCAACGATGGACTTTGCTTCACCACTCGTTTTCGAGTTGAGGTGGAACAGCTTTTCGACGCCCGAAAGCCTAGGATTTTGAACATAGATGGCGGAAAAAAGGTCTCGGAATGTCGGCCAATGAACATAGTCGCCACTGAAAATTTCGCAATCTATAGGGGGAACGCGGCACCCACTAGGAAGAGGTGCCGGTGTTGAAGGCTGACTCAAATGTTGAACGCTAGCGCTCTCAATCGTTTCGTTTAAGTTAGCAGCGCACCGTTCGAAGACCGAGTAACAGTAGTCATACTTAGATTGCATGACTGTAATCGTGTCATTACACTTTAATCCAGAGAGGACAGCAGAGCACGTCTCGAACTCTCTCTCCACCTTGTCCCAGAGAGACCGTATTTGCTCAAGTCGGACCCGATTTGTGTGAACGGACGGAAGATGATCTGCTGGGGTGTTGACTCTGGCTTCGAATTGACTTACTCTATCGGTTAAAGTCACGAATTTTGTCAAAGCTGTGTCAGCGTCAGCCTGAGCCATTTTTGAAGTTGATCTCGTGTTTGGCAGAGTTACAAATGGCTTTGCTGTCTGTGTCACAGACGTGCTTGTGGACTTAAGAGGAGGTTTAGGCTGTGGACTGTGGCGTGACGCAGAAGTCCTCACGGATTTTAAAGGAGTTAAAGACTTCTCGCTTGTTGTTCTAGATGGACGACTGATATTAATAGAGGGACTTAAAGTTTTACTGGGTTCTGCCTTTTGGGTGGGCAGTGACGACTCGCTTTTGGCTCTGACTCGGTGTGAGGTGCCAGCTGTTGGAACGGTCAACTGAACTTTTGGTTCCTCACCTTCACCAATTGGCATAATAAACTTGCGTAGGAGTACAAACAATAAACGGATGGGACGAGCCGATGGTCGTGGATGCTGACGCTGGATAATGCGTGCAGAAGACTAAGTGGAAATAAGGCATCAACTGGGACGTTGTGCTGCCGACGCGGAGTGACGCGTGCCGAAATATATTCGGAAACACCGGCTTATCGATTTGGAAGTTGTGCAATGAAGAGATAAAACGAAAATGCTTAACTACGGCCAATATACTAATACCGATATTTAAATGGGTGCGATATATTATTGTGCTGGAATGTAAAATGGATATATGCTTGGAGAATATATATTTGGAACAAAATATGTGTGTAGTTGAACAGATTAAATCATATAATAACCAGGAAAACTGGATGCGGAACGCGTGGAAACGGAACGCTGCTTGTTGTTTTAATTTATTTTTGAATAAAAACAATTTAAATAATTAAATTTAAATTTAATTTTTTTTTTTTTTTTTTTAAAAACAAAACAGCAGAAATGGGAACGCGTGGAATCGGACCAGTGTTTGATGGTCCAAATTATTTCTTGATAGAACTCCTCGAAATAATTAAATTTGTTGTTGTTTTTAAGGTGAAAAAGGTTTATCGAATTTCAGGTCGTTGCAGTTGCAAATGCGTACAGTGTGAACACACCTTAATTTGGCTTACTTATTCTGAAAAGCGATATGCGATATGCGATAATTTCACTCACACCATGAACAATAACCTATGTATGTAGATATGTATGAACTACTATAAACAAAAAGATTACACTTTGTAATTATTCGGTTTTGTTTTTCGGGATGCCGCGATCGTTTAGTGGTGCCGCGATCGTTTGTTGGTGCCGCCTGCAGCCTCGCCCGTCCGACAAGTGCGTGTTCCAGTTGGATAATTGGCTGTTGGCGTAGCGAAATGCGTAAGCCGGCTTTGATGTTTTGATGTTTGATTGTTCGGATGTGCAATCAGATATGTGCAATCAGATATGTACACATATGTATGTTTACAGATGTGCATACAAAATTAACAGAATTTATGCACGGTGAATGTTTGTAAAATCAAATGTGTGTGAATGTTTGGATGTTTGTAGAATTAAATATGTGTGTATGTGGATGTGATGTTTGGCTTGTGATGATGTTTGCATAAAAAACTAATAGAATTTATGCACGGTGAATGGTTGTAAAATCAAATGTGTGTGAATGTTTGGATGTTTGTGGAATTAAATATGTGTGTATGTGGATGTGATGTTTGGCTTGTGCAATATTCACATATAAAAATAAAAAATGCGTTGGATGTTCTTTATTAATTATTAGCGCCGACGGGAAAATGTAAAAGCTTGTATGTGGTGTATGTGATGATTTATGTTTTACAAATTTTTATGTATGAGGAAGTGATATTTGGTATGTTCATAAGCCCCCTGTTTCTGTCTGAACAACCAAATAATCATACGTAGGAATTTTTTATTAATTTAATTTTTTTTATTAATTTGGCACGGAATATGCCGATCGGAAAGTAAAATAAATCTGTGCACACATACATATACACTTTTACACAGAGTGGTGGCAAATGCAAAAATATATTTGTGTATGAACCGATTTATTTTGCTGAGCTTGCACGGAATGTGCCAATAGTGTTGTGCATATTATAATTATGCTCGGATAAATTATGATTGGAAAAAAAGAGTCCAAGTATGGATATATATATATTTTTTTCACACAAAATGGAGGCCAATTCGGCGGAGTGTGGGTGTGAAAAAATATACATATGTCGAATTGGAAAACCTTGGAATTACTTAGCTGGTGGAAGACGATGAGGCGGTAAATCCGGTTCGAAGGACCAAATGTTGGGGCGGGTCCGTGCCGAGCTAAATTCCTCCAAGTTTCCAGAAAAAAGGGCCAGAAAACGATGTTGGTTTTTTGGGGTTGAAAAACACTTGTTGCTTCGTTCACTTTATTCTTCGGTATGATATATGTACAGAGAAATGGATTTCAATATGGCGTGAAGTCTAAAAGTCTATGATCTATGTTGAGAGAGAGAGCTTCACCCGGTTGGGCACCAGTGATGCCCAGCCAGCGATGTTGCAACACTAAAAAATTAATATTTTTTTTTTTTTAAAATTAAAATAATAAGAAAAATAATTATAAAAAATTTTATTTTTTATATTTTTATTTAAAATTAAATAAAAATTATTTTTTTTTTTTGAATTATAATTAAATTTAATATTTTTTTTTGGGGAAGGGGGGGGGTTAATTTTAAATTTTAAAAAAAAGTATAAATTAGTTTGTTTTGTTTAAATATTCATGACCCCCATAAAAAATATTGGTACCTACTTTATTTGTTCTATTAAAAATTATTTGTAATTATTTTAAAATGTAGGTGCAAAACTTTTTAGCATATCTTCGTAAATGTGTTGGTACTAAAAAAAATATGAAAAACTTTAAACATTCTGTGCAGAAACACCAATTTTTTTTTTTGTAAATTTTTTAAAAAAAAAAAAAAAAAAGTTTTGTAAATTTAAACATGAGTGCACATAGCTTTAGACAACTAGAATTTGTGGACGTGGGAAGTTAACCTTTTAGGGCTGGTTTCCAACAAAGCTATCGGGTTTTCCAAACAAAAGTTTTTTATAAAGCAAAAATAAAATCTCGTTAAACAGCTCATATTTTCCACATTTTTTTTCTACACTTTCGTAGATGACAAAAACATGCCAAGGGACAAAACTCGAGAATTTAATTCAAAATTGTTTTATAAATAGGAAAATATATATTTGCACTAACTTCTTACTTATTATTTATTATTTGCGATACTCAAAGAGTAAGCAAATACTGTAAACGTTGAAATGTCTGTCTGTCCGTCCGTCCATCAGTCCGTCCGTCAGTCCGTCCGTCCGTCCGTCCGTCCGTCCGCCTGTCTGTCTGTCTGTCCGCACAAACATCGAGATCTCGGGAACTATAAGAGCTAGAACCACCAAATTTTGCACACAGACTGCACGCAGATCAAGTTTGTTTTAAAACCTGACCACGCCCCTTTTTACGCCCACAAGCCGCAAAACTCTGTGGTGTCCACATTTTTAATGCTAGAGAAAAGTGGCCTTTATAAATGTTGTATATATTGAAAATATCTACCCAAATATCTAAAAAGTTTGAAAATCTGTCCATTTTCAAGAAATTGCGTATACAATTGCGTTGAAAATTTTTATTGCGCTTGAAAGTAGGCTACACTTTTCTAAAGAGGGCAAGCTAGCTGTTTTTAAAAAAGGCAATGAGTATCGCAAATTTTATAGTCGGGAACCCCGACTATAGCGTTCTTTCTTGTTTTTTTTTATTATCGCCATCACCACTGTTATTGCTGGGTTGCATGAAAACAATGTTCACCGATATTCGTCCTAGTTTGTCAGCTCCCCCTTCAGGCCGATAATGGTTTTCACTTGATCCACCTTTTGGTTAATGGTACCGATGTAATCGCTCACTTTTACGGCTTCAATGTCTGCTTCACTACTTTCTTGGCCTTGCCACCGACAGCCACGGAGATGGAACGCTTTAATTTTGGTGCCGGATCGGATGAGCCCGCGTTTCTAGAAATCACTATTGGCGGGGACCTGGGACATCTGGGCATAGAACCAGCACCAGTTCCATGAACCAGAACCCATTCCATGCCCAGATGTCCTAGGTCATTTTCAATATTGATTCATAGAGACGCCCTCTTACCCTTTCCGCCAAGTTATCGGGCGTTCCATCTCTGTGGCCACAGACGCAAAGGACAAGAACACAGGAAAGTGGTGACTGTCAGGGATCTGGACACCTGGAGCAGTTTTTTAAATAGGTTTTTAATGCTTCTGCAGTTGGGATCGTGTCATATTGATGCCCAATTTATTCAGTACCTTGTGGTTAAAGGTCTCACAGCTCTGAACCTTCAGCACCACTTTGCTGTGAAGTTATTTAGATCCGGCAGACGAGTTATACTCCTTAGAGACCCAGGCCACTGTTAGGACACCAGAAACGACAAAATCGGTTCCATCAGCCACTGATTCAGGTCCTCTTGCTCCTCCTCCTTTTTCTACTGAAAAATGTAATTAATTTTGGCTTTCGACATGATTTTTGAACGTTATACTTTGCAAGACCGGAGCTGGACTGTTTGAATGTCGGACTGGTAATGTGGGACTGGTAATGTGGGATAGCCAAGTGACAGCTGGCATTGACTCCTAGATATTAACTTGTTTACAAAACTATTGTTTCCTAGGGTTTCTTCGATTAACCGGATAATAACCTCGTTTGATTTCCCATTTTTTCTTTTTTTTTTTTTTTTCTTTTTTTAGTAGGTTATTCTGGTTTCTTAACCCTTTCGACTCCAACTTTTTCCCTGTAGAATTCAAATTTTTTTTTTTATTCTTTTCGTTTTTTATTGGCCTGAGAAGTATTTGAGCAAAAATTTTAAGTCGCCACGCTCACTAGTTTTGGCGCTACCGGATGTTGCTTGTATTATGGACATTTGCTTGTAATTAAAAATAAATATAATTTAACTTTACCATAATTTAGCTAAATTATTGATTAACAATATTGTATATTTACTTTTACCATTTTTATAGTAATTTTATAGTATAATCACTCATTTTTAAAAAGTCTTAGCTGGCAAAAATCAGTTTTTTCCCCGACGCACGTTCAGCTTTTTGAAAATATTTCCGTCAACTGATTTCAAAATTAAATTTCATAAAAGTTCCGTAAAATCGAAGAATGAGCAGACTATAATAGAAGAAACGGTTACCGTTAGCTGTTAAACATTTGAAATTGCTCTCAGGCAACGTCGGGGTCGAAAGGGTTAAAATAAAATAAATTCTGTGTCAGAACTTGTTGAGCATATTAATTTTCACTTATGTGTTTGTGTGTTTAAACCTTTTTGGCAGAAATATACATTTTTTAAAATAGTAATATTTAAAAACATACAACATATTTTTCTATGCGATTTTGTTCAAATTAGGTGCGATTTTGCTAGTGTTTTTTGTACCATGCTTATTTTTGTTAGCAGAAAGTTAACATATTTATTTTTGGCTTAGAACACATTGCACTTGATAGTGAAAAATGTAATATGTA